>CM051274.1:5834762-6182262 GCA_027921565.1 Artemia sinica
ATAGCAAAATTAAGGTATGATGTTGTTTTGTCAAAATTCCAAGACTTAGAAATAAGAAAGGGGTTGACATAGTAGAAAGGCAATACCTACCAAGAGAATGTTTTGGTCCTGGATTCATCACTGAAAGTTTTGTTTTCCTATCCTAACTCTGAAAAAATGCTGACCAATTTCATCTTTTTGAAGAGCTGAAGGGTTTGATACTAAGTCTCCTGCGTAGGATACTCCGCTCAACTGCAGTGTCTGTAACGGTTAGTTAACACGGGACTTCGAAGTCGATTATTTGCCGCCAGATCAAGTTGATTACGGACATGAGTTCCTGATTGAACTGGCGAAATCTAAGTTTTCAGACACACAGAAGAGCGAAATCAAAATACTGTGTTTGCTGTTCGTGAAAACTGTGGCTAAAGCGGTGCTTAAACGAATGCCTCCTGCTGTGGATTCGCTCCTCAAACTGAAATTTTTATACCCTGTGATTTGCTTGTCTCAGTTTTGACTCCAATGTGGAGACTTGCCATTGAGTATTGTTGTTACCACTGATCTCAGTACATTGGAGAAACAGTGGAGGAAACTGTTGGACATCATTTGGTCATTTGTGTGTGGAAGAACAATCTCCAAAGACTCCTCTCATTTCTCGATAGTTGTTTTACATTATCTTGATGCCGTTGGGGCATCCACTTTTCTTTAATAGGCCAGGTGGGTATTGACCCTGTTGATTTTGAAAATTAGCAATGCGAAAGTGGAACGGTCCTTTTCTATGATTATCAAAAAACTTTTTGCACAAAATAAGTTTTAAAAAAAAAAGTAAAGAGCTCCATCAAACAAAAAATAAACAAAAATAGAATCAAATAATCTACCAAGCATACAACTACCACAAATCAGTATAAATAAATAAATGAAACCCAAAAACAAACATAAAATTAAAATAAGTCAAACTCAAAACGAGCAGAAATTAATCTGAGTAGGGTTCTAAAACCCTATGCTATCTGAAAGCCAGAATATAATTTGTACTTTACTGAAAAAATAGAAATGAATTTACTGAAAAAAATGTGCATTGTTATTTATTTATGCTGATATTTATTCCTTAAAATCTCAAATTAATTTTTGTTTTCTTAAAGTTTATAAGTGAAAACATTTAAAAGAATGTTTTTTTTCAATACAGTACAAATTATATTCAGGCTTTTAGAAAGCATAGGGTTTAAAACCCTACTCAGATTAATTTCTGCTCGTTTTGAGTTTGACTTATTTTAATTTCTGTTTGTTTTGGGTTTCATTTATTTAATGATACTAATTAGTGGTAGTTGGCTGCTTGGTAGATTATTTGATTCTATTTTGTTCAATTTTGTTTAATGGAGTTCTTTACTTTTTTTTTGAAAAACTTATTTTGTGCAAAAAGTCTTTTTGATTAATTTCTTCTCGTTTTATATTGACACAGTCTTTTTTCAGGGAGAAAGACTGAGTCTCTTCTGAAGTTAAACAACCATCCCCTCCATAAAAAACCTTTAATACCCCCTGGGCATAACTTACAACCCATGCCCCTTATCTCTGGGGTTTCTTTCAACCCCAAAAGCCTTGTTATATGATATTTATACTATTTTGAATAGAATGGCTATCTCAAAATGTATACTAGACGCATTTCGGGACAATATGACGTGTGTGTAGGGGGTGAGAGGGTAGCTGCCCTCTGATCAATTTGACTCTTAAAAAGAGTACTAGAGCATCTTATTACCAATCCAATGTGCCCCCTTTGAAGTTTATATGACCACACTTTCTATAAAAACCCTATATGTCCCAAGGGCACAACTTACAACCCTTGCCCTGAGGGTTGGGGGGATTTTTTATCCTCAAAGACATAATTTCCAGACCTTTTTGATAGGCTTAACAAAATGGCAATATCAAAATTTTGATTGGAAGTGTTTGGGGAAATGATAAGCGCGGAGGGAGAAATTTGCCCTCTGATCACTTTCGACTAATAAAAAAAGGCGCTAGTCCTCTCAATTCCAATCAAATGAGCCCTTTTTGAAGCTTCTACGACAAAAACTTTCTATAAAAACGTTATATGCCCAAGGGCATAACTTACGACCCTTATCATGAAGGCTATGGGAGGGGGGGGGGTTGTTATCCTCAAAGACATAATTTCCAGACCTTTCAACTACATTGAACAAAACGGCCATATCAAAATGTTGATAGAAAATTTTGGGGGAAATGATGGGCGTTGGGGGTGGGGGCAATTATCCCCCGGACTACTTTCGACTATTAAAAAGGGCACTAGCCCTTTCAATTTCCAATTGAGTGAGCCCTTTTTGAAGTTTCTACGACAAAGCTATCTATAAAAACCTTATATGGCCCCAGGGCATAGTTTACAGTCTCTGCCATGATGGGTGTGGGGGGTTTGTAATTCTCAAAGACATAATTTCCAGAACTTTCAACTACGTTGAACAAAATGGCTATCTCAAAGTTTTGATTGGATGTGTTTGGGGAAATCGTGGGCGTGAGAGGGAGGTTAGTTGCCCTTCAATCACTTTCGACTGTTAAAAAGGGCACTAGCCCTTTCAATTTCCAATCGAATGAGCTCTTTTTGAATTTTCCACGAGAACTCTTTCTATAAAAAACCTTATAGGCCCCCCAAGGTACAACTTACAACCCTTACCCTGAGGGCCATGGGGAGGGGGGGGGGGGTTTATCATCCTCAAAGACCTAATTTCCAGAATTTTCAACAACGTTGAACAAAATAGATGTATCAAAATTTTGATTGGATGTGCTTGGGGAAATGGTGGGCGTGAGAGGGGGGATACTTGCCCTGCAATCACTTTCGACTATTGAAAAGAGCACTAGCCCTTTCAACTTCCAATCGAATGAGCCCATTTTGAAGTCTCTACGAAAACGCTTTCTATAAAAACCTTATATGCCCCCGGGGCATAACTTACAACCCTTGCCCTGAGGGGTTAGGGGAGTTTGTCATCCTCAATATAATAATTTCCAGAACTTTCAACTACGTTGAACAAAATGGCTATCTCAAAATTTTAATTGAATGTGTTTGGGGAAATGGTGGGCGTGAGAGGAGGGTTAGTTGCTCTCCATTCACTTTCGACTATTAAAAGGGGCACTAGCACTTTCAATTTCCAATAAAATTAGCCCTTTTTGAAGTTACTACGACAACACTTTCTATAAAAACCTTATATGCCCCCAGGGTATAACTTAAAACCCTTGCCCTGAGGGCTCTGAGGGGTTTGTCATCCTAAAAATACTAACTTCCAGAACTTTTAACTACGTTGAATAAAATGAATAGCTTAAAATTTTGATTGGATGTGTTTGAGGAAATGGTGGGCGCGAGAGGGGGGTTAGTTGCCCTCCAATTACTTTCAACTATTACAAAGGGCTCTATCCCTTTCAATTTTCAATCGAATGAGCTCTTTTTGAAGTTTTACGACAACGCTTTCTATAAAAAACCTCATCCCCAGGGCATAACTTACAACCATTTCCCTGAGGGCTGTGGGGGGGTTGTCATCCTCAAAGACATAATTTCATAATTTCCAGAACTTTGAACTATGTTAAAAAAATGGCTATCTCAAAATTTTGATTGTATGTGTTTGGGAAAATGAGGGGCGTGAGAGGGGGTTAGTTACCCTCCAGTTACTTTCGACTATTAAAAGGCCACTAGCCATTCAATTTCCAATGGAATAAGCCCTTTTTGCAGTTTCTATGACAAGTTTCTACGACTAATAAAAAAGGCACTAGTCCTCTCAATTTCCAATCGAATGAGCCCTTTTTGAAGCTTCTACGACAAAAACTTTCAGTAAAAACCTTAAATGCCCCCAGGGCATAGCTTACAACCCTTGACCTGAGGGATGTGGGGGGGGGGGTTGTCATCCTTAAAGACCTAATTTCCAAAACTTTCAACTACGTTGAACAAGATGGCTATCTAGAATTTTGATTTATGTTTTGGGGAGAAAGGTGGGCTTGAGAGAGGGGATTAGTTTGCCCTCCAATCACTTTCGACTGTTAAAAAGGGCACTAGCCTTGTTAATTTTCAATCGAATGCGCTCTTTTTCAAGTTTCTACGACAAAGCTTTCAATAAAAACCTTATATGCCCCCAGGGTATAATTTATAACCGTTGACCTGAGGGATCTGAGGGGGTATCATCCACAAAGACCTAATTTCCAGAACTTTCAACTACTTTGAAAAAAATGGGTATCTCAAAATTTTGATTGGATGTGTTTGGATAAATGGTGGGCGTGGAAGCGGTGTTAGTTGCCTTCCAATCACTATCGACTATTAAAAGGGCACTAGCCATTTCAATTTCCAATCGAATGAGCCGTTTTTGAAGTATTACGGCAACGCTTTCTATAAAAACCTCATATGCCCCCAGGGTACAACTTACAACCCTTGCCCTGAGGACTGTGGAGGGTTGTCATCCTCAAAGACATAATTTCCAGAACTTTCAACTATGTTGGAAAAAATGGCTATTTCAAAATTTTGATTGGATGTGTTTGGAGAAAAGGTGGGCGTGAGAGAGGGTTAGTTGCGCTTCAATCACTTTCGACTATTAAAAAGGGCACTAGCCCTTGAACTATGTTGACAAAAATGGCTATCTCAAAATTTTGACATTATGTGTTTGGGAAAGTGGTGGGCGTTTAGGGGGGTGGGGGGTAGGTGCCCTCCAATTACTTTCGACTATTAATAAGGCCACTAGCCATTTCAATTTCCAATGGAATAAGCCCATTTTGAAGTTTCTACGACACGTTTTCTACGACTAATAAAAAAGTCACTAGTCCTCTCAATTTCCAATCGAATGAGCCCTTTTTGAAGCTTCTACGACAACTTTCTATAAAAACCTTATATGCCCCCAGGGCATAACTTTCAACCCTTGACCTGAGGGCTGTGGGGGGGGGGGGAAAGGTTATCATCTTTAAAGACCTAATTTCCAAAACTTTTCACTACGTTGAACAAAATGGCTATCTAAAATTTTGATTGTATGTGTTTGGGGAAAAGGTGGGCGTGAGAGGGGGGTTAGTTGCCCTCCAATCACTTTCAACTGTTAAAAAGGGCACTAGCTCTAATGAATTTTCAATCGAATGCGCTCTTTTTCAAGTTTCTACGACAAAGCTTTCAATAAAAACCTTATATGCCCCCAGGGTATAACTTATAACCCTTGCCCTGAGGGCTCTGAGGGGTATCATCCTCAAAACCTAATTTCCAGAACATTCAACTACGTTGAACAACATAGCTATCTCAAATTTTGATTGGATATGTTTGGATTAATGGTGGGCGTGGAAGGGGTGTTAGTTGCCTTCCAATCACTTTCGACTATTAATTTCAATTTTCAATCGAATGAGCCCCTTTTGAAGTTTCTACTACGACACACTTTCTATGAAAACCTTATATGCCCCCAGGACACAACTTATAACCCTTACCCCAAGAGCTGTGGAGGGGTTGTCATCCTCAAAGACCTAGTTTTCAGAACTTTCAACTACGTTGAACAAAATGGCTATCTCAAAATTTTGATAGGATGTGTTTGGGGAAAAGGTGGGCGTGAGAGGGGGTTTAGTTGCCCTCCAATCACTTTCGACTATTAAAAAGGACACTAGCCCTTTGAATTTCCAATCGAATGAGCCTTTTTTTGAAGTTTCTATGACAACACTTTCTATAAAATATTATATGCTCCCAGGTTATAACTTACAGCTCTGCCCTGAGGGCTGTAGGGGAGTGTCCTCCTCAAAAACATAATTTCTATTTGGAAATCAGCTACGCTGGACAAAATGGATATCTCAAAATTTTGATTGATGTGTTTGGGGAAATATTGGGCGTGGAAGTGATGTTAGTTCCAATCACTTTCGAGTATAAAAAAGGGCACTAGCCACTCCAATTTCCAATCGAATGAGGTCTTTTTGAAGTTTCTACGACAACTCTTTCGATACGAAATGCCCTGGGTCTAGAACAAAAAAAAAAAAAAAAAACATTGTGCCAACATCGTTCGCTACTTAGGCAGAGCGATTGCGCTGCCTATGATGAATATCTTTAAGAGCAAACTTTGAAACGGTATGCTCTGGCCCTTGTTGAATTCAATACTTGTGTTCAGGCTGTGACTAATTTGGTGAAAAATGACATTTTCATTACAAAAATATGTATCCAACTGGGAAATATTCTATTGTATGTCATACATTTGCAAAATATGTCCCTTTTATGTCCCAAATTTCTAAACTATATCCCTTTTTTGCCCTATTCTGTCACTGTGTCCCGGCACATAGGAACAGTGTTTACCAACACCTCAAAACAAAATGTACCACAAATTGCATGAAAAATGTACCAAAGATAAAAAAATTGTACCATATCCCAAATTTTTTCCCGCGTGTTACGCTTCGCGTAACACGCGGATCGTCTGTGACATAAAGTACTATCTATGAAAATTTTGCATAAGAAATTTTCATAAAGATAATTTCTTAAACCACATTGGCCTGACATAACACAAAAAGAAAAACGAGGAAAATGGGGTTTTTAAAGGCCAAATGAAAATACTGAAAACACAGAACAATGCGAATAATTTTTTGGATTTTGTGCAAATCGCGGATATTGGCGAATAACTCGCTTTTATGGTTGTTAGGTATTTGGTTTTTAAGTCTTATAACTTTTGGCTTTTTTGAATTTTATTCTTCTTTTAAGTTTTTGTTTTTTCATTGGTTTTTTGGTTCTTTTCACATTGATTTTCCGCGCTTGTTTTTTGTTTTTTTTCTACGGCACTTTCCTCGGATACATTATTTCGTTTTGCGCTGAAAAAGAGAGGCATTTGTCCTCTCGAAATATTCGCTTGGTTGTGTTTTTTCAGTATTTTCCTTTGGCCTTTAAAAACCCAATTTTTGCTAGTTTTCCTTTCTTTTATGAGACATTTTCATTCACTTTCTCTCTCCATTCTTTTGTTTTTCTTTCTCTTCTAATACAGTACATTACTCCTGACATTACTTGAAGAAATTGTTCGGAGTAACATATATTACTATAGAAACATTTTGCTACAGGCCAACAAAAGTCGTTTCGGCCATTTACGACCATTTATAGTACCGCTTGAAATTGATCCCAAATGACGATTATAACACAAATCAGGGGCTAAAATTGCATTTTAACCTTGTATTCTTACAGCATATTGCCGAAAAGCATTTGCTGAGACCTGATTTTCCATTGAATAGTTTGCATAAAAATCCCTCTTTTCCCTTTTATGAAGATCTCGATAGAGGAGAGGATCGTTCCTGTAGCCTTCCCCTAATATAAGCTACCGACTACAAACAATACAGGAAAAAAATTCTTTTTAAATTGAGACTGATTAAAGAAATGACTTTGGGGGCTATGGTCTGGTCTGGAAAAGTATCAAACATCCCATTTTTCGAAATAACGCATAATAACTGGAAGTCGAGAAAGCCACCTAGTTGTGATATGGCGCAGAATTCTGTGTTCTTCAAGCTCCATGAACTTCTGCATTTCGACAAACTCACCAGCCCTTTTGGGGCTTCTGCCAATGTAATTGTAGAGGTCTTGACAGAATTCTTCTACGTCTGAAGGTAGCTTATGACTTGCTGCACTGGCACACAAATGGATGGAGTGGTATGTACACCCAAGAACAAATAGGTTTGGTAAATCCAGCAAAAGCTTTGCTTGCACACCACCTTGTACTCCCATCATCACAGATGCATTATCTGATGCAAAACCAATCAGATTTTGCTTTGGCACTCCAATCTCTTTAAACAGAAGTTTTGTTAACACTGTATATATATCTTTAGCTGTGCACTGCTGTACTTCAACCAATTGCAAGAATGAGTCCTTCACAACTTTCTTCCATCCACCATTCTTAGCTTCCTTTACTTCATCGACATGACGAATAACAACAACTAGGCTTTTTGAAATACTCACATCAGTACTTTCATCAATGATTACCGAAAAAAAACAGTTCTTTCTCATCAGGTTGCACAAGTCCACATAAGCTACTTCTCCAATAATTTTATTCATCACATGTGTAGTTTTTGTACGGCCACACTGAACACCCTTTGCAATGTCCGAGTCAGGAAATGCTCTTTTTAAGGTTTCGGGAAGCTCTTTCATAATATTGATTGCCAAGTTATGCCTTGCCAGAAATCCACTTAAAATCAGTTCGACCTGCCTGATTTTCTGACCTCTTAGAAGCCTGTCATTCCTTTCTATGCTATTTATTGAGAACTGTACCACGGGAGCAGTACTAAGTGTTTGCAGACACCTTTTTTAAATGAGTAGGATTTCTCAGGTGGCGCCTAATATGAAAACTACTACCTGATAAGTCGATATTACACAAAATACAGCAAGGCTGCCCAGTGTGCCCTTTTCCGATGTACTGTTTACCCTCAAGGTCAATATTCGAATTTGGTGTAAGTTTTCTTTTGTCATTCTGCTTCCTTGTAGTAGCTTTCTTAGCTCCAGCAGCCGTCACGTGTGATTCTGCTTCATCAGTAACTGAAGGCGTTTTTGTTATCTTCTAAACTGTTGCTACAGCTAGCAGTAACAGTCGAGCTGTCAGACTGAATTTCCTCTTCCCTTGCTACAGCAGTGCTTGCAGACCGGCTCAACTCTGAATCTGCAATACACTCCCAACAGCCAGATTGCTTCTTATACTTTTGTCTCGGTCTAAATCTTCCACTTCAGAGTACTGTTCTCTAATATTGGTCAAAATAGTTGAGTATGTATGAGATTCTTCTTCACTGGTTTTATTACTAACTATGGCCAGGTTTTTTTTTTCTCTATGTTTCTGAAGTTCTCCTAACTAGACAACCATTAACATTCTGGGAGCTCGTTGTTGGTTGTTGGCTACAAGAAATTTCAATTATATGGCCTGTAGGACTTGGAGACTGATCCTTGTCAATTCATAAAATTTAATTCTGAGGCGTCTGTCTTCCAATAAGCTTGTAAAAAAAACTGTCAATAGACGGCTGATCTTTACTCATCTAAAAACGAAATTCGATTATGTTTCTCACTCTATCTTGTCTAACCTTAAATCTTACTCTATTCTTCATCAAGTTATCGATCATCACATTTATGCTCCTCAAGGTTTTAAAACTAACCTTAACAGTTTTTGCCATGCCCAAATTTGTTTCCTGCAATATTTTCAGTCATTATACACTTTGTAAAACATAACAAAATGCTAAAGGTATGGAGCACTTGCTGATTTTCCACATATTTGTTAATAAAATAAACCGGATAAACGAAGGCTTGATTGGATAAATTTAAAGACTGACTTCTGCCAGATGTTCTAAGATAAATTCATTAATTAGTGGGGAACAACAGACAACCCAGCAGCTCAAAAAATGAAGTTGTACGCTCATAAAAGTCAGACCATTTCCGTTTTAAAGGGGGCTGTTTTCACTGAAAGTATTAGAACTCTTTTTTTTTAGGAGGAACTTTGAATCATGATAATCATAAGGGCACCATAATAAGTAAATTCCTACAGGGAATCTATGGAACTTTAGATCTGTATAACATTTAGGTGTATAACAATTAGGTGTATAACATAAGGTGCGTGGGAGGGGGCTAGGCCCCCTCCCACGCACCTTTTTCCCAAAATCGTCTGATCAAAATTTTGAGATAGGCATTTTGTTCATCATAGTTAAAAGGCCCAATAAACATGCGTTCGGGTATAAGATCCCCCCCACAGCCCCAGGGGATAGGTCTTTAGGTTATAAATTTGGCGATTGTTTGGGCATAGTGTTTGTTACTGAGATGTATGCATACATTATAGGGTGGGGGGGGACAAATTTCTGCTGGGAGGTTTTCCACGGGTAAATTTTCCATGGGGAAGAAATTTTTCCAGGGAGTGAAATTTTTCAGGGGAAATTATGCACTGGGGGAATTTTCCACAATTCTTATACAAAGTTTTTTTTTTACGTCTTGCTTTCTCTTTTCCGTCTCAATTTTACGCGCGGAGTGGTTAAGAGCAATTGTCCGGGGTAAATTTTCACTGGGATCGAATTTTCTAGAGGATATTTCCGTGGGGAGCGGGGTTCTCCGTGGAGTTGGGGCCAGATTTTCCGGCATTATTTAAAAACAATCAGAATTGAAAAAAAACAAGTTTTTTTCAACTGAAATTGAGGAGCAACATCAAAACTAAAAAAGAAAGAAATTATTACGTATATAAAGGGGGTTACTACTCCCTCCTCAACACCTCGCTCTTTACGCTAAAGTTTGAATTTTGTTCGAATTCTGTTAGAATGACTCCTGAAACACAAGGACCGTTTAATTAGAACAATAGGCTAAGATGCATTTTTAAAAGTACTAAAAAACTTGAGCGTAAAGAGCAACGTGTTGAGTGGTGATACGTAAAGGATAGCATATATTAAATACCTAACCTAACCTAACCTAGCCTAAGTACCTCCCCCCCCTAAACCCAAAAAACAACAGTTTAAATATCGTAAACGCAATTAAAACCACGTTTTGCATTGCATTTCTCTATAGCGGTCTCTTGCAGTTAACCCGTCTGGCGGGTTTTTCGTGACCGGTTTCCTTGCACAATATATTATGTTATATATAGTATATTGGTACTACCTTCGTAAATACCTACTCTTTTATATATGTCAAACTGTAGACGCGACGAAAACCCGTTTTTACGGGATGATCCAAGACACCGCTGTAGAGAAATACAATGTATAGCGTGGTTTTAATTGCGTATAAAATATTTAAAGTGTTGTTGTTTTTTTTTTTTTTTTTTTGGGGGGGGGGGAGGTACCTAGGTTAGGTTACGTATCTAATATATGCTATGCTTTGGCACACCCTCCCCCCCATCTAATGTGCAAATATGTAGCCCCAATTTGTTTCTAAACTATTATATATTCATCTTATTTTATTTCATTAGCATTAACCAAACAAGCAGTATATAAAACTAGCAGTATATAAAAGAGTAGGTATAACGAAGGAGTACCACAATATATATATATATATATATATATATATATATATATATATATATATATATATATATATATATATATATATATATATATATATATATATATATATATATATAAGTGCATATATATATATATATAACAGCCCTGAATATATAGTATATTCAGGGCTGTGTGTGTCTGAGTTTGTATCTTGGCTGGTAAACTGGAAAAAGTTTCTGAATTATTTTGAGGTCTTTTCTTGTTGTTGTTTACACTCTAAAATTAGTTTTTTTTTGTCAATTAGTATTTGTATGACATTCTCCAATTGTTAGAATAAGCCCTCTTCACTGGGTATTCTCACCAGCGCCATCTTTTTTTTTTTTTCTCGGGTAGATTGGCACGCCATCTACAGTTTCAATTTTATATTGTGCCATTTTTGATTCTTTATCGTTAAGAAGTGTACTGGGAACTAGCAGAAGAGGGGAAGGAACCTCCCGCAAGCGACGCATTGTACCCGCCGGTATTAAGTTACCCGTAAATTGCGGGGAACAGTTGAGGGGGTCCTTACACTTCCCTTGTTCCTAGGTTCCTTCGTTGCCGAGCTGTATTTCATTTCGTACGAAGATGCCGCCCGATCGACTAGTCCTGAATGCGGTTTTAAATTTTGCTGTACGGGCAAGGAGTACAGGAAATACGTCTGCTGACATTATCCAAACTGGTTGCGGATTTTTTCCTGAAGAGAAAATTAATGAAGCAAAGAAGTTTATTTGGTCCGAGGGACAGATGTCCTACCCGCCAAACGGATAGGCAGAAGAAAGCGGATACGTTTGCGGACATTCTGAAAGTGTTGGATTACTGTGATAAGAATAATGTCCAGCTACCGAAGTTCGTCATATATGAGCCGGATGAAGTACCCTCTATTCCTGGCGAAGTTACAGCGACTCTTTCGCGCAAAGTAAATGACTTGTGCCTAGAGTTCCGGAACTTCGTCTCAGCCCAAAGCTACGCTGTTCCGAGTATGTCTGCAACTACTGAAGTTTCTATCAACAGTGTCTCTATCAATAATGGTCATGCTCATGTCAGTACTAAGCCATCCTATGCCGTTGTACTGAAAGACCTACCAGACTCTAGACAACCCAATTGCCCGTAAGGGTTTCGTGGATAGTTTATGTCCAAATTCTGACGACATTAGCGAACTTCGCAAGACTAAACAGGACTGGAAGCTCTACGTCAAGTCGAAGGCGACTGCAGAGAAGATTATGGAAAATATGAGGTCTAGGACACCCACGGTTACAGCGTCACTGAAGGAGCGCTTGTTCATCGGAGTTCTAAAACGAGTCCCAAATAGTATGTCCCACACGGATGTCGAAACTATTGTCCCAAATGCCGTAAAAGCAGTGGAAATAGGAAAATACGAACATTCGAAAGTATTCAAGGTGTACTTTGAATCCAGAAAGAATCTAGACCGTTTTCCTCGCGGACTCCGTCCGCGTTGGCTACGAGAAGCTGCCTGCCGAGGAATTTAATTTCCTACCGAAACGTTGCTACTCCTGTCATGGACTCGGTCATGTGGCGGCAGATTGCGCCGCATCTCCCATCTGTGGCCGCTGTGGTGGCACTGACCACGTATCTAGTAAGGACAATAAGTGCAACAACGATATGTTCTGTATCACATGCAAAAAAAGAGGTCATACATGTTACAGTGTTCGGTGCCCTTCAAATAGACCTACCCCAGCGAAGAAATGAATCGAGGACCCTTAGCCTCTTATGCGATTGCCTCGTGGAATATAAATGGAAATCTGTTAAGTCGGTCTGTGTTTTTGAAGGACTTTTTATCGAAGTGTGACATAGTGTGTATTCAAGAACATTTTGCAAACACTTTGAGCCTGAGCCTTTTGGAACTATCAACTAATCACAAAGTGTTCTCGGTTGCTGCGCGCCGCTCTCAGTCTCATGGCCGGCCTTGTGGTGGTCTAGCGACTTACGTGAAGTCATGTTTTACTTCTTCTGTCTTTGATTCAGCAAGTGACTTTTTAGCGGTTAGAATCCAGAATGTGGTTGTGCTGAATGTATACTTACCCACGAACTATCGCGATGACCGTTCTGAGAGACTTTTTTGCCATTAGTGTCGCTCGTTTGTCTAAGTGCTTGGGAAAAATAAATGAGCAGGGCTTATGCTGCATCGTGACTGGTGACTTCAATTGTGACCTAACTGATTCACTTAATTCTTCTGGTGATTCTGTTCGTCCAAGTATTATCTTCGGTCTGTTTGATGATGATTACTTGGTTGCGCCGAAGAATAAAGTTTTACTTACGTCCATAATTCGGGTAGCACATCTAATTTAGACCATGTTTGTCACACGCGATCTGTAACTATTGTGGAAGTTGGTGTTAGTGATTCTAGTTTTACGTCAGATCATTTTCCTTTGTTTTTTAGTGCTCGGTTTGATGATGTCGGTCCTTCTTTTATCCCGTTTGCTAAAAAGCGATCTGTGTTTTATATTAGTGATTGGGATAGGGCGTCATCTGATCTCTTCCAGAATGCGTGTAATGATATTCTGGCGAAAATTCGCGTACCGTTTGATTTATTAATGCGGAGTTCAAAACAGAATATGCGGGATTCTCGAATTCGGCTGAATCTATATTGTAGTGAACTTACTCATGCCCTATCCCTTGCAGAAAAATCGGCGGTACCCATTAGGCGAGTAAAATCTGGAACCGAAGAGCCCAGTTGGTCAACTAATAGTAACTTGCGCAATGCTTGCTTTTCTGCTAAATTTTGGCTCTCGGTCTGGATTGAAGCAGATAAGCCGCGGGATGGGTGGCTGAGAAAACTGTACATCTATACGAAACGTCAGTTTGCAAAGCAGCTCTCTTTGCATCGGAATTCGATTATTTCGTCTTGTTCGGATGAAGTTCGGTCGCGGCCTAATAAGCTGTGGTCTAGTCTTGTGAAAGAAGCGCCAAGTCAAACCCCGTCTCTTATACCACTTTCTTCATGGATTGAGCATTATAAAAAAGAATTTTCTGCTCCGGATCCCCATCTTCAAAATAGTTATAAAGCGAGACTCCAAGATTTCTTTGAGCATGCATCTAGTCCGGGACCGATTATTACAAAGAGTCTGATTATTTCTGCAATTGGGAAACTGAAGAAAAAAAAGTCTAGAGGATATGACGGATTTCTGCACAACATTTGTCGTTGTGTGGGGTATGTTTATTGAGCATTTGGTCCTCCTTTACCAAATGATATTTAATTTGGGAATTGTGCCGATTCTTTTTCAATTGGATGTCGACTCCTATCCCAAAGAAAAATAAACCTCCTTCCGATTGTTCGTCTTTTCGCCCCAATAACGGTTTCAACTGTTTTTTGTAAAATATTTGAAAATCTGATTATTGAGGAGCTTCGTACTAAATGTACAGTTCAGGCCCATCAGTTCGGTTTTCAGTCTCGCCTCGGGTGCGGCCATGCTCTTTCTGCTTTAGTATCCGCTTTAGTTGACGCAGAAGACCGCGGTGAAAGCATCGCTTTAGCCACTCATGATGTAAGGCGCGCGTTTGATTCGCTTCTCCACGAGGAGATTATACTGGATATGGGTTTTGGCCGGTGTTGATCCCTGCTCTCTAGCCCCACTGGCTGACATGTATGAAAATCTAAAAGCGGAACTTAAACTTCCTTTACCAGCGAGTGAGTGCACTAGCCTGTTGAATGATGTTGCTGTTTCTCCGCGTGGTAATCCCCTTCTCCCGGTAAAGAAGGGGGTAAGACAAGGTGCCATTTCGTCACCGACAGCATTTAATAACAGTATCGTAAAGCCGCAATCGAAGTCACTTATGACTTACATTCTGCGCGGTGTTGATTTATCTTTGATTGGTTATGCGGACGATGTACTGAACCTGAGCCGCTTTCTGCAAGGACTAGAAGATAATTTTACTCGACTACAACAAGAGTATGCTCAGATTGGACTTCAGTTTAATGCCGACAAGTCTGAAGTACTGCTGTTTAATTCGAAATCTGATGCTGGTCGAAGCATCACACTTGGTGTTTCTACTGTTGGGCTCGCCGGTGGCATTGTATATCTGGGCCTTCCTATTGGACGGTCAATACTAGAGACGCGGGCGGTTACTGCTTTCTCATTTTCAGAAGCGGGTTTCATTTACGTATAGCCGTATTGTGGCAAATAAGCGGAAGTTTGACCGTCGTCTGCTGGCCCGGTGTACAATGCTATGGTTTTGCCCCATTATTTGTACCTTAGCCCATTCTGGCGTATATTTACGGCTACAGATAGACTGAAATTGCGTTCAGTGTACTACAAGTATGCAAAGTTTTTGTTGCGCTTACCACCATGGACAAGCAATCGATATGTTTCGCATCGGTACGGCATCATGAATCCTGAAGAAGCTATCCTAGCGCAGATTACTCGATATAATTTGACACTTAAGTCCCATCCCTGGGCTATGATTCTCCAGCAGTAGTTGGCATAAGCTGTTGGTTTGTTGTGTTTGGTTTTTTTTGTTTGTTTCAGATGAATTAGTGTTTTTTTGCGTTTTTTTTTCTTGTCTTTTGTTGTGCTCCATCTGTTTTTAATTGATGGGTAATAAATGCATTTATTTATTTTATATATATATATATATATATATATATATATATATATATATATATATATATATATATATATATAATATATATATATATGTATATATATATATATATATATATATATATATATATATATATATATATATATATATATATATATATGTATATATATATATATATATATATATATATATATATATATATATATATATATATATATATATATATATATATATATATATATATATATATATATATATATATATGTCCATATATATATATAAAAAAATATGTCCAGTTGGCAACAATGGACAATAAAGGTTTCTGGTGTCTGCTAGACATTTTGCCAGAAATTAAGCAACCGTGATTTGAACTATTTCCGAGCTCCAAGATAGAATACCGGCGTTAGCCAGATCCAATTCAGGAGCTCTTCAAAAATTGTTAACCAACAAAAATCAGCTTGTTTCTTCAAACAAACTTGAGACTTGTTCTAAGTTAATACTTTTTCTCATAAAACATTTCTATGAAAAATGAACCTTACGCAACAATTTATTTATTCGAATTAAATCATTGCATTTACATTACTGAACATTTAATTTATTTATAAAATCTTTATTACAAACTTACAAAATAATCAAAAAATTGTTGTTATATATTGCATAGCAAGTAAATAAACCTGTCAAAATGTTTAACTACGAATCGTTTTCTTATCATGTTTGAGGTTCTTATCATGAGATTCTTATCATGTTCGAAGTGAATATCCCCTGGTGTTTAAATTAAAACTAACTTGTCATTGCAGCTATTAAAATCTATCCTCATTTTAAATCAAACCTAGGAGGGGAGGGGCTCTACTATAATTTTTAAAATTTAAGAGACAAAATGTTTGTTTTGTCAATATCTATGTCAATTTAGTTTATTTTTCTCTACAGATATACGAGGAAAATGAGCATTCTTAACGGATATACAAATACATAGTTTCGGAATCCAGGGGAGTTATTTGACTCCCCTCCCCCTTTTTGAGCCACTGAGAGCAGTGGTTGCTTCATTCATTCTATCTAGTGTTAAGTAAAATGAAACGTTTTTCTAATGGAAAAAAGGGTGAAGCTTGTTCTTCTGATGGAATATATATAAAAACAATTATATTTTATAAAATTTATCAACGCTACAGCGTTGCCTATAGTAAAGGCCATACAGCTCCATTGTTTTATTATTTATTTATTATTATTTTTTTCCCAGAGGCACTTCATATAGAAGGGGTCGTCGTAGAAACTTCAAAGGGGGCTCATTCGATTGGAAACCTTCAAGTGCCCTTTTTAATAGTCGAAAATGATTGGAGGGCAACTATCCCCCCCCCCAGGTTCATCATTTCCCCAAACACATCCAATCAAAATTTTGAGATAGCCATTTTTTTCAGCGTAGTTGATTTCCAGATAGAAAATATGTTTTTGAGGAGGACCCTCCCCACAACCCTCCGGGCAAGGGTTTTAAGTTATAACCTGGGGGCATTTAAGGTTTTTATAGAAGGCGTTGTCGTAGAAAACTTCAAAAAAGGGCTCATTCGATTGGAAATTCAAAGGGCTAGTGCCCTTTTTAATAGTCGAAAGTGATTGGAGGGAAACTAGTGCCCCCCCCACGCCCATCATTCCCCCAAACACATCCAATCAAAATTTTGAGATAGCCATTTTTTTTAGCGTAGTTGATTTCCAGATAGAAAATATGTTTTAGAGGCTCATTCGATTGGAAATTCAAAGGACTAGGGCCCTTTTTAATAGTCGAAAGTGTTTTGAGCGCAATTAACCCCCTCTAACGCCCCATCTTTTCCCCAAACATATCCAATCCAAATTTTGAGACAGTCATTTTATTAAACGTAGTTTTAAAGTTCTAAAAATTAGGTCTTTGAGGATGACAACTCCCCCACAGCCCTCAGCGCAAGGGTTGTAAGTTATGCCCTGGAGGCATATAAGGTTTTGTATAGACAACGTTGTCATAGAAACTTCAGAAAGGGCTCATTCGATTTGAAATTTAAATGGCTAGTTCCCTTTTTAATAGTCGAAAGTGATTCTAAGGCAACTGACACCCCTTCCACTCCCACCATTTCCCCAAACACATCCAATCAAAATTTTTGATATATCCATTTTGTTCAAAGTAGTTGAAAATTCTGGAAATTATATATTTGAGCAGGGCACTCCCCCTCACAGTCTTCGGGGGCAAGGGTTATAAGTTATGCCCTGGGGGCATAATGGTTCTTATGGAAGGAATGCTCGTATAAACTTCAGAGAGGACTCATTTGGTTGAAAATTGAAAGTTCTAGTTGACTTTATAAGCGTCAAAAAAGTATTGGAGGGCACCTAGCTCCCCCCCCCCTCCACGTCCTTTTTTTCCCAAAACCTATCCGATAAGAGCTTTGAGATAGTTTTTTTTTAAATAGTTCAAAGACCATATAACAAAAACTCAGGGGTCAACACAGCCCCCCAGGGCCTGAGGGCAGGTGTTGTAAGTTATGCCCTTGGGGAATATATGGTTCTTATTGAAGGGATGCTCGTAAAAAATTCAGAGATGGCTCATTTGCTTGGAAATTGAAAGTTCTAGTTAATTTTTTTCGAGTCAAAAGAGATTTGAGGGAAACTAGCCTCCCCCCCCCACGCCCCTTTTTCCGCAAATGCATCCAATAAAATTTTGAGATAGGCATTAAGTTAAATTTTGAGATAGGCAAAAATTTCTCAAAAGTCAGATAACAAAAACTCAGGTGTCATCATAACCCCCAGGGCCCGGGGGCCGGCGTTGTAAGTTATGCCTTTCAATTTCCAATCAAATGAGCCCCTCTATTAAGTTTATACGAGCATCCCTTCCATAAAAATCATATATGCTCCCAGGGCATAGCTTACAACGCCTACCCTTGGGCAGTGGAGTGCTGTGTCGACACTGGAGTTTTTGTTATTGAACTTTGAACCTCAGAGCATTACTTACAATGGCTTCCTCCGGGCCATGGGGTGTTTTGTGTCGACTCAGGAGCTTTTCTGATCTGACCTTTGAATTATTTTAATGAAATGGCTATTTTAAAATTTTTAACGGATAGGCTTGGGGAAAAAGGGTGGGGGAGGGCTAGTTGCCCTCGGATATCTTTTGACTCTTAAAAAGGGAACTAGAACTTTCAGTTTCCAATCCATGAGCACTCTCTGAAGTTTATACGAGCAACCCTTTCATAAGAACTATACACGCACCCAGATCAACACTTACAACGCCGTCCCCCTGGGCCTTGGGGGGTTGTGTTGACACCAGAGTTTTTTTTATCTAATTTTTGAACAATTTTAAAAAAAAACTGGCTGTCTCGAAATTTGTAGCGGATGGAAAAAGGGCATGGGGGGGGCTAGTTGACCTTAAATCTCTTGACTCTTAAAAAGTGAACTAGAAGGGGAGGGGGTACGTGCCCTCCAATCTCTTTTGACACTTAGAAACTGAACTAGAACTTTCAATTTCCAATTAAATGAGCCCTCTTTGTAATTTATACGAGCATCCCTTCCATAAGAACCATATATGCTCTCAGGGCATAACTTACAACGCCTGCCCCCGGACCCTGGGGGGTTGTTTCGACAATGGAGTTTTTGTTATAAAAGAACGATTTTTGAACTATTTTTAACAAAACAGCTATCTCAAAATTTTTATCGGATGCATTCGGGAAAAAGAGTGTGGGGGAGGGGAGACTGATTACCCTCCAATATCTTTTGACGCTTAAAAAGTGAACTAGAACTTGCAATCTCCAATCAAATGAGCACTCTCAGTAGTTTATACGAGCATTCTTTCCATAAGAACCATTCATGCCCTTAGGGCATAACTTAAAAAAAAACGCCTTCTCCCGGGCCCTGTGGGGTTGTATTGACACCGCATTGTTTCTTATCCGACCTTTGAAGTATTTTATTTTTACGAAATGTCTATCTCAAAAGTTTCATTAGATGGGTTCGGAAAAAGAAGGCATGGGGGGGGGGCTAGTTGCCCACGGGTCTCTTTTGACTATCAAAAAATGAACTCGAACTTTCAATTTCCAATCAAATGAGCCCTCTCTGAAGTTTATACGAGTATCCCCTTTCATAAGAACCATATATGCCTCAGGGCCTAACTTACAACGCCTGCCCCCGGGCCCTGGAGGGTTGTGTCGAACTCCTGAGTTTTTGTTATCTGGCTTTTGAACAATTTGTAATTTAATAGCTATCTCAAAATTTGTATCGGATGCAGTTGGGAAAAAAGGGGCGTGAGGGGGGGGGGCTAGTTGCCCCCCAATCTCTTTTGACTCTCAAAAACTGAACTAGAATTTTCAATTTCCAATCAAATTAGCCGTCTCTGAAGGTTTTACGAGCATTCCTTTCATAAGAACTATATATTTTCCAGGGCATAACTTACAACGCCTAACTTCGGGCCCGGTAGGGCTGTGTCGATCCCGGAGTTTTCGTTATATGGTCTTTGAACTATTTTTTAAAAAATGGCTATCTCAAAGTTCTTATCAGATGGGTTTTAGAAATAAATGGCGTGGATGGGGGGGGGGGAGAGCTAGTTGCCCTCTAATCTCTTCTGACACTTAAAAAATGAACTAAAACTTTTAATTTCCAATCAAATGAGCCCTCTTCGAAGTTTATACGGGCATCAATTTCATAAGAACCATATATGCCTCCAGGGCACAAATTCAAAACCTGCCCCCGGGCCCCTGGTTGGTTGTGTCGACACCAGAGTTTTCGTTATATGATCTTTGAACTATTTTTAAACAAAATAGCTATTTCAAAATTTTTATCGGATGCATTTGGGAAAAAAGGGCGTGGGGGGGGGTTACCCTCCAATATCATTTGACGCTTAAAAAGTGAACTAGAACTTTCA
This sequence comes from Artemia sinica, assembly GCA_027921565.1. NCBI lineage: Eukaryota > Metazoa > Arthropoda > Branchiopoda > Anostraca > Artemiidae > Artemia > Artemia sinica. The sequence goes on from CM051274.1 coordinate 5,855,113, forward strand.
ATTTTCAATCAACTAAGCACTCTCTGAAGTTTATACGAGCATTCCTTCCATAAGAAACCATATTGCCACCAGGGCATAACTTATAACCCTTGCCCTGAAGACCTTGGGGGATGTCATGCTCAAAGATATAATTTCCAGAACTTTCAACCACGTTGAAGAAAATGGCTTTCTCTAAATATTGATTGGATGTTTTTGAGGAAATGGTGGGCGTGGAAGGGTATGTTAGTTACCTTCCAATCACTTTCGACTATTAAAAAGGGGCACTAGCCATTTAAATTTCCAATCAAATTAGGGGGTGTCATCATCAAAGACCTAATTTCCAGAATTTTAAACCACGTTGAACAAAATGGCTATCTCTCAAAATTTTGACTAGATTTGTTTGGGGAAAAGGTGGGCGTGAGATGGGGGTTAGTTGCCCTCCAATCACTTTCGACTATTAAAAAGGGCACTAGCCCTTTGAATTTCCAATTGAATGAGCCCTTTTTGAAATTTCTACGACAAAGCTTTCTATAAAAAGCTTATATGCCCCCAGGGCATATTTTACAACCCTTGCCCTGAGGGCTCTTGGGGGGGGGGGGGGTTGTCATCATCAAAGACCTAATTTCCAGAAGTTTCAACCACTTTCAACAAAATGGCTATCTCAAAATCTATATCGTGAGATCAGAGGCAACGCTATAGCGTTGCCTATAGTAAAGGCCATACGACTCCAATGTTTTTATTATTATTTATTATTTATTTTTCTTTCCCAGAGGCACTTCATACGGAAGGGGTCGTCGTAGAAACTTCAAAGGGGGCTCATTCGTTTGGAAATCCAAATTGATTGGAGGGCAACTAGCCCCCCCCCCCACGCCCATCATTCCCCCAAACACACCCAATCAAAATTTTAAGATAGCCATTTTGTTCAGCGTAGTTGATTTCCAAATAGAAAATATTTTTGAGGAGGACACTCCCCCACAACCCTCAGGCCAAGAGTTTTAAGTTATGCCCTGGGGGCATATAAGGTTTTTATAGAAGGCGTTGTCGTAGAAACTTCAAAACAGGCTCATTCGATTGGAAATTCAAAGGGCTGGTGCCCTTTTTAATAGTCGAAAGTGATTGGAGGGCAACTAGCCCCCCCCCCCCCACACCGATCATTTCCCCAAACACATCCAATCAAAATTTTGAGATAGCCATTTCGTTCAGCGTAGTTGTTTACCAGATAGAAAATATGTTTTTGAGGAGGACACGCCCCACAACCGTCAGGGCAAGGGTTTTTGAGTTATGCCTTGGGGGCATATATAAGGTTTTATAGAAGGCGCTGTCGTAGAAACTTCAAAAAAGGCTCATTCGATTGGAAATTCAAAGGGATAGTGCCCTTTTTAATAGTCGAAAGCGATTGGAGGGCAACTAGACCCCCCCCACGCCCATCATTCCCCCCCAAAAACACGTCCAACCACAATTTTGAGAGAGCCATTTTGTTCAGCGTAGTTGATTTCAAGATAGAAAATATGTTTTTGAGGAGGTCTCTCCCCCACAACCCTTAGGGTAAGGGTTTTTAAGTTATGCCCTGGGGGGCATATAATGTTTTTATAGAAGGCGTCGTCGTAGAAACTTCAAAAAAGGCTCATTCGATTGGAAATTCAAAGGGATAGTGCCCTTTTAATAGTCGAAAGTGATTGGAGGACAACTAACCCCCCTCTCATGCCCACCTTTTCCCCAAACACATCCAATCAAAATTTTGAGACAGCAATTTTATTAAACGTAGTTTTAAGTTCTGGAAATTAGGTCTTTGGGGATGACAACGTTTAATAAAATGGCTGTCTCAAAATTTAGGGATAACCTTTTGTTAAAAATAGTTCAAACATCAGATAATAAAAACTCCGAGGTTGACACAAACCCATTTCTTCACTTTTATATTGTTACTTTGATACAACTTTTGATACTTTGATGAACATTTGATTTTTTAAACCAACAAAACCCAACAAAAATTAAATAAATTTTTTTTTTTTTCGAAAAATAAGTTTTTCAAAGAAAAGTAAAGGTCATTTTAAACTTAAGCTCAGCAGATACAAACACCTGTTAAAATTCAAACTCAAAACGACCAGAAATTACTATTAAAGAACAAATGCAACCCAAAACGAACAGAAATTAAATAAACAATCATAGCAAAAAAACATACAACAAACAATAATATAAATGAATAAGTAGAACTTAAAGCGAGTAATGCTTAGATTGAATATCAAATTCAAGCTTAAAACGAAAAAAAAAAATATTTCCTATTGAAGTATAAATGAAACTTAAAACGAACAGAAATTAAATAAACAATCAATGCAAACAGGCATGCAATAGATATTAATGTAAATTAGTAAATAAATCTTAAAACGAGTGAAAATTAAATTGAATATGCAAATCAGGCTTGAAACGAACAAAAATTACTATAAAAAATAGTTTGGGTATCACCTCCTTCTCTCACTGTAAAAGTCTAAAACCTACTGCGTCATTGGCGCTTTACTGAAAACTATATGCGTCTTGAACAGTCTTGGAAAGCATAAACAACATCAAATTGAATATTTGATGTATAATGATATTAATTGTTGAAAGATCCATCCGTTCAAGAATTTATTTCACTATAATTTTATTTTTATTTTCAATGCTGTAAGAACTGGAAAAGAAAATATTTGTAATATAATTCGTTTTCAGTTAAGCACCAATATCAAACAATATCAAAGTGAAAAAATGGGTTTGTGTCAACCTCGGAGTTTTTATTATCTGATGTTTGAACTATTTTTAACAAAATTGCTATCTCAAAATTTTATCGGATGGGTTTGGGGAAAAAGGGCGTGGGGGACTACATTAAGCTTCGGTCTCTTTTGACTCTTTAAAAGTGAACTAGAACTTTCTATTTTCAATCAAATGAGCCCTCTCTAAAGTTTATACGAGTATCTCTTCTATAAAAAACCATATAAATCCCCAGAGAATAACTTACAACGCCTGTCCCTCGGCCCTGGGAGATTGTGTCGACCCTGGAGTTTCAATATCTGATGGTTGAACTATTTTTAACAAAATGTTCACCTGAAATTTTTATCGGATGGGTATATCCATCGAATACACCCAAAGGCGTCGAGGACGGGATGGGCTAGTTGCCCTCCGATCTTTTATACTCTGAGAAAATGAACTACAACTTTTAATTTCCATTCAAATGAACCCTCTTTGAAGTTTATACGAGTATACCTTCCATAAGAACCATATTTGTCCCCAGAGCAATACATACAACGCCTACCCCGGCCCTGGGGGGGGGGGGGGGTTGTGTCGACACAGGAGTTTTTCTTATCTGACCTTTGGACCATTTTTAGCGAAATGACCATAAGTAAAGCAGTTTTGTTATATGACCTTTGAACTATTTTTAACAAAATGGCTACCTCAAATTTTTTATCAGATGTATTTGGGGGAAAAGGGCTTGGGGGGCCAGTTACCCTCTGATCACTTTTGACTCTTAAAAAGGGATGGATTTCAATATCCAATCAAATGAGCCCTCTCTAAAGTTTATTTATGCCTATCTCCAAATTTTTATTGGATGCATTTGGGGAAAAGGGGCGTGGGGGGCTAGTTGCCCTCCAATATCTTTTGACTGGAAAAAAAAACTTAACTAGAACTTTCAACTTCCAATCAAATGAACCATCTCTGAATTTTTTACGAGCATCCCTTCAATAAGAACCTTATATTCCCCAAGGGCATAACTTACAACACCTGCCCTCGGGCCCTGGGGGGCTGTGTTGACCCTGAGTTTTCGTTATATGTATTTGAACTATTTAAAAAAAAAAGTTATCGCAAAGTTCTTATCGGATGGGCGGAGGTTATCGGAGGTTGACACAAACCCATTTCTTCACTTTGATATTGTTACTTTGATACAACTTTTGATACTTTGATGAAAATTTGATTTTTTAAAGAAAAGTTTGATTTTGAAACAGGGAATTTTTAAAAACTTGAATTTTTTTTGCAATCAAAACCCAACAAAAATTAAATAAAATTTTTTTTTGAAAAATAAGTTTTTCAAAGAAAAGTAAAGGTCATTTTAAACTTAAGCTCAGCAGATACAAACACCTGTTAAAATTCAAACTCAAAACGACCAGAAATTACTATTAAAGAATAAATGAAACCCAAAACGAACAGAAATTAAATAAACAATCATAGCAAAAAACATACAACAAATAATAATATAAATGAATAAGTAGAACTTAAAGCGAGTAATGCTTGGATTGAACATCAAATTCAAGCTTAAAACGAAAAAAAATATTTCCCATTGAAGTATAAATGAAACTTAAAACGAACAGAAATTAAATAAACAATCAATGCAAACAGACATGCAATAGATATTAATGTAAATTAGTAAATAAATCTTAAAACGAGTGAAAATTAATTGAATATGCAAATCAGGCTTGAAACGAACAAAAATTACTATAAAAAATAGTTTGGGTATCACCTCCTTCTCTCACTGTAAAAGTCTAAAACCTACTGCGTCATTGGCGCTTTACTGAAAACTATATGCGTCTTGAACAGTCTTGGAAAGCATAAACAACATCAAATTGAATATTTGATGTATAATGATATTAATTGTTGAAAGATCCATCCGTTCAAGAATTTATTTCACTATAATTTTATTTTTATTTTCAATGCTGTAAGAACTGGAAAAGAAAATATTTGTAATATAATTCGTTTTCAGTTAAGCGCCAATGAAGCAGTAGGCTTTTGGTTTTTATTTACAGTTAAGGAAGGAGGCAGTGTCCAAAAACTTGTTTGTAGTGAAAATATATATGTCTTGAACAACTTTAAAAAGAGCTAATAAACTAAACTGAATATTTGATGTATAATGATATTAATTGCTGAAAGCTCATCAGTTCAAAATGTTACTATAATTTTAATGTTTATTTTCAATACTAAGTAAAAAAGAAAATATTTGCCATAAAAATTGGTTTTCAGTAAAGCACCAAAGACGCATTAGGTTTTTAGACTTTCACAGTGAGAGAAGGAGGTGATACCCAAACTATTGTGTATAGTGATTTTTGTTCGTTTCAAGCCTGATTTGCATATTCAATTTAAGTTTCACTCGTTTTAAGATTTATTCATTAATTTAAATTAATATCTGTGCATTGATTGTTTATTTAATTTCTGTTCGTTTTAAGTTTCATTTATACTTCAATGGGAAATATTTTTTTTCGTTTTAAGCTTGATTTTGATATTCAATCTAAGCATTACACGCTTTAAGATCTATTTATTCGTTTATATTATTACTTGTTGAATGTTTTTTTGCTGTGATTGTTTATTTAATTTTTCTTCGTTTTGGGTTTCATTTATTCTTTAATAGTAATTCCTGGTCGTTTTGAGTTTGAATTTTAACAGGTATTTGTATCTGCTGAGGTTAAGTTTAAAATGGCATTTACTTTCCTTTGAAAAACTTATTTTTCGGAATTTTTTTTTTTAATTAATTTCGTAAAGCATGCGGATGCAGAGATTAAAACTCCCACAAGTAGCGCTGGCGTTGTGTCAAATGCGACTAATTTCAGTCATAATTTTTAGCATGTTTACGTCAATTCTTTGTTTGGAGCTGGTTAAAAGAAATATTTAGAAAAGCGAAAGCTCGAAGTCGGCATAGCATTTTACATAGCACCAGTCCTACATTTGTGGGTTAGTATGTGAATCCGCTATTAGCTCTTAGTAGGCATTTCAATGACAAATAAGAGAATCAGAGTTTCAATTAAATTCCGGAAATGTAAATTTAAACAATTAAATGATTCCTGGAGCGGATCCCCCTCTAAATTCTAAACAATTAAATGATTCCTGGAACAAATTCCATGACCAAACAACCGATTTGACCTATCTAGTTATAGTACAAATATTATTATAAAAAGTACTAAGTCTTATTTTCTTTTTTAATGTTTTTTTTTTTTTTCATTCAGGAAATTATATTAACTGTATATCTACCTTCTTCTTCTTCAACAATTCCATTTCTGTCCTAGTTCCATATGCGGAACGTGTATTCATTTCCACTTTTGAAAGTTTTAAAACAAGATAATCTAAAGTTGAACTGATAGATTTTAGGAAGTAAAAGCACCATAAATATCAGGGGGGAAATTAACCAGGGGAAGAAAATTTTTCAATTTTGCAATCAACTAGGCTCACATTTTTACTTGATAATAAGGTTTCAAAGGCAGTTTATTTTGAAAAATATTAACGATTTTTATTATCTGATGTTTGAACTATTTTTAACAAAATTGCTATCTCAAAATTTTATCGGATGGGTTTGGGGAAAAAAGGGCGTGGGGGACTACATTAAGCTTCGGTCTCTTTTGACTCTTTAAAAGTGAAGTAGAACTTTCTATTTCAATCAAATGAGCCCTCTCTAAACTTTATACGAGTATCTCTTCTATAAAAAACCATATAAATCCCCAGAGAATAACTTACAACGCCTGTCCCTCGGCCCTGGGAGATTGTGTCGACCCTGGAGTTTCAATATCTGATGGTTGAACCATTTTTAACAAAATGTTCACCTGAAATTTTTATCGGATGGGTTTATCCCTCCAATACGCCCAAAGGCGTCGAGGGCGGGATGGGCTAGTTGCCCTCCGATCGTTTATACTCTGAGAAAATGAACTACATCTTTTAATTTCCATTCAAATGAACCCTCTTTGAAGTTTATACGAGTATACCTTCCATAAGAACCATATATGCCCCCAGAGCAATATTTACAACGCCTGCCCCGGCCCTGGGGGGGGGGTGTCGACACAGGAGTTTTTCTTATCTGACATTTGGACTATTTTTAACGAAATGACCATACGTAAAGCAGTTTTGTTATATGATCTTTGAACTATTTCTAACAAAATGGCTACCTCAAATTTTTTATCAGATGTATTTGGGGGAAAAGGGCTTGGGGGGTCAGTTACCCTCTGATCACTTTTGACTCTTAAAAGGGGATAGATTTCAATATCCAATCGAATGAGCCCTCTTTAAAGTTTATTTAATGCCTATCTCCAAATTTTTATTGGATGCATTTGGGGAAAAGGGGCGTGGGGGGGCTAGTTGCCCTCGAATATCTTTTGACTGGAAAAAACTTAACTAGAACTTTCAATTTCCAATCAAATGAACCATCTCTGAATTTTTTATGATCATCCCTTCAATAAGAACCATATATTCCCCAAGGGCATAACTTACAACACCTGCCATCGGGCCCTGGGGGGCTGTGTTGACCCCTGAGTTTCCGTTATATGGTATTTGAACTTTAAAATAAAAAAAAATGTTATCAAAAAGTTCTTATCGGATGGGCTTGAGGGAAAAAGGGCGTGGAGGGGGGGGGGGGGCTAGGTGCCCTCCAATCTCTTTTGACTCTTAAAAAGTGAACTAGAACTTTCAATTTCCAATCAAATGATACCTCTTTGAAGTTAATACGAGCATCCCTTCCATAAGACCCATACATGCCCCCAGGGCATAACCTATAACGCCTGCCCCCGAGCCCTGGTGGGTTGTGTCAACACCGGAATTTTGTTATATAATCTTTGAACTATTTTAAACAAAAATATCTATCTTAAAATTTTTATTTTAAGATAGAGGGGGGAAGCTGGTTACCCTCCAATATCTTTTGACGCTTAAAAAGTGAACTAGAACTTTCAATTTCCAATCAAATGAGCCCTCTCTGAAGTTTATACGACAATGTTGTCTATACAAAACCTTGTATGCCCCCCAGGTCATAACTTAGAACCCTGCCCGGAGGGCTGTGGGGGAGTTGTCATCCCCAAAGATCTAATTTCCAGAACTTAAAACTACGTTTAATAAAATGGCTGTCTCAAAATTTTGAGATAACCCTTTTGTTAGAAATAGTTCAAACATCAGATAATAAAAACTCCGAGGTTGACACAAACCCATTTCTTCACTTTGATATTGTTACTTTGATACAACTTTTGATGCTTTGATGAACATTTGATTTTTTGAAGAAAAGTTTGATTTTGAAATAAGGAATTTTTTAAAACTTGAAATTTTTTGCAAACAAAGCCCAACAAAAATTAAATAAAATTTTTTTTTCGAAAAATAAGTTTTTCAAAGAAAAGTAAAGGTCATTTTAAACTTAAGCTCAGCAGATACAAACACCTGTTAAAATTCAAACTCAAAACGACCAGAAATTACTATTAAAGAATAAATGCAACCCAAAACGAACAGAAATTAAATAAACAATCATAGCAAAAAACATACAACAAATAATAATATAAATGAATAAGTAGAACTTAAAGCGAGTAATGCTTAGATTGAATATCAAATTCAAGCTTAAAACGAAAAAAAAAATATTTCCTATTGAAGTATAAATGAAACTTAAAACGAACAGAAATTAAATAAACAATCAATGCAAACAGACATGCAATAGATATTAATGTAAATTAGTAAATAAATCTTAAAACGAGTGAAAATTAAATTGAATATGCAAATAAGGCTTGAAATGAACAAAAATTACTATAAAAAATAGTTTGGGTATCACCTCCTTCTCTCACTGTAAAAGTCTAAAACCTACTGCGTCATTGGCGCTTTACTGAAAACTATATGCGTCTTGAACAGTCTTGGAAAGCATAAACAACATCAAATTGAATATTTGATGTATAATGATATTAATTGTTGAAAGATCCATCCGTTCAAGAATTTATTTCACTATAATTTTATTTTTATTTTCAATGCTGTAAGAACTGGAAAAGAAAATATTTGTAATATAATTCGTTTTCAGTTAAGCGCCAATATCAAACAATATCAAAGTGAAAAAATGGGTTTGTGTCAACCTCGGAGTTTTTATTATCTGATGTTTGAACTATTTTTAACAAAATTGCTATCTCAAAATTTTTATCGGATGGGTTTGGGGGAAAAAGGGCGTGGGGGACTACATTAAGCTTCGGTCTCTTTTGACTCTTTAAAAGTGAACTAGAACTTTCTATTTTCAATCAAATGAGCCCTCTCTAAAGTTTATACGAGTATCTCTTCTATAAAAAACCATATAAATCCCAGAGAATAACTTACAACGCCTGTCCCTCGGCCCTGGGAGATTGTGTCGACCCCGGAGTTTCAATATCTGATGGTTGAACTATTTTTAACAAAATGTTCACCTGAAATTTTTATCGGATGGGTAAATCCATCGAATACACCCAAAGGCGTCGAGGACGGGATGGGCTAGTTGCCCTCCGATCTCTTATACTCTGAGAAAATGAACTACAACTTTTAATTTCCATTCAAATGAACCCTCTTTGAAGTTTATACGAGTATACCTTCCATAAGAACCATATTTGTCCCCAGAGCAATACATACAACGCCTACCCCGGCCCTGGGGGGGGGTTGTGTCGACACAGGAGTTTTTCTTATCTGACCTTTGGACTATTTTTAGCGAAATGACCATAAGTAAAGCAGTTTTGTTATATGATCTTTGAACTATTTTTAACAAAATGGCTACCTCAAATTTTTTATCAGATGTATTTGGGGGAAAAGGGCTTGGGGGGCCAGTTACCCTCTGATCACTTTTGACTCTTAAAAAAGGATGGATTTCAATATCCAATCAAATGAGCCCTCTCTAAAGTTTATTTAATGCCTATCTCCAAATTTTTATTGGATGCATTTGGGGAAAAGGGGCGTGGGGGGCTAGTTGCCCTCCAATATCTTTTGACTGGAAAAAACTTAACTAGAACTTTCAACTTCCAATCAAATGAACCATCTCTGAATTTTTTACGAGCATCCCTTCAATAAGAACCTTATATTCCCCAAGGGCATAACTTACAACACCTGCCCTCGGGCCCTGGGGGGCTGTGTTGACCCTGAGTTTTCGTTATATGGTATTTGAACTATTTAAAAAAAAGTTATCGCAAAGTTCTTATCGGATGGGCGGGGGTTATCGGAGGTTGACACAAACCCATTTCTTCACTTTGATATTGTTACTTTGATACAACTTTTGATACTTTGATGAAAATTTGATTTTTTAAAGAAAAGTTTGATTTTGAAACAGGGAATTTTTAAAAACTTGAATTTTTTTGCAATCAAAACCCAACAAAAATTAAATAAAAATTTTTTTTCGAAAAATAAGTTTTTCAAAGAAAAGTGAAGGTCATTTTAAACTTAAGCTCAGCAGATACAAACACCTGTTAAAATTCAAACTCAAAACGACCAGAAATTACTATTAAAGAATAAATGAAACCCAAAACGAACAGAAATTAAATAAACAATCATAGCAAAAAACATACAACAAATAATAATATAAATGAATAAGTAGAACTTAAAGCGAGTAATGCTTGGATTGAACATCAAATTCAAGCTTAAAACGAAAAAAAATATTTCCCATTGAAGTATAAATGAAACTTAAAACGAACAGAAATTAAATAAACAATCAATGCACAGATATTAATTTAAATTAATGAATAAATCTTAAAACGAGTGAAACTTAAATTGAATATGCAAATCAGGCTTGAAACGAACAAAAATTACTATACACAATAGTTTGGGTATCACCTCCTTCTCTCACTGTGAAAGTCTAAAACCTAATGCGTCTTTGGCGCTTTACTGAAAACCAATTTTATGGCAAATATTTTCTTTTGTACTTAGTATTGAAAATAAACATTAAAATTATAGTAACATTTTGAACTGATGAGCTTTCAGCAATTAATATCATTATACATCAAATATTCAGTTTAGTTTTATTAGCTAAGTCTTATTTTCTTTTTTAATGTTTTTTTTTTCATTCAGGAAATTATATTAACTGTATATCTACCTTCTTCTTCTTCAACAATTCCATTTCTGTCCTAGTTCCATATGCGGAACGTGTATTCATTTCCACTTTTGAAAGTTTTAAAACAAGATAATCTAAAGTTGAACTGATAGATTTTGGGAAGTAAAAGCACCATAAATATCAGGGGGGAAATTAACCAGGGGAGGAAAATTTTTCAATTTTGCAATTAACTAGGCTCACATTTTTACTTGATAATAAGGTTTCAAAGGCAGTTTATTTTGAAAAATATTAACGAAGTGTAATGGAACCCTATTTTTCTCGTTTTCCTTATGTTAAAAATGAGCATGGATTATATAAAACAAAAAAAAATCTGCTCAAATTAAAGAGCAAATTTGACAGTTAAAACAAGGAACATTTATAAGCAACTTAATTTTTTTTAATTACTGGAGGAGTAACTGCCCCCCTCGATCAGGACCAGATCTGAAAGATGGCCATCGACTCTTACCAGGGCCTTTGTTCCAGCATAGTATGCCTAGAGCAGATTGATGATCCTCTCAGGTACACCGTCCTCTCTCAATGCTTCCCATCACTCGTTTAAAAATTTATTTATTAATTTACATTAATATCTATTGTATGTTTGTTTACATTGATTGTTTATTTAAATTCTGTTCGTTTTAAGTTTCATTTGTACTTCAATAGGAAAATATTTTTTTCGTCTTAAGCTTAATTTTCATATTCAATCTGAGCATTACTCGCTTTAAGATCTATTTATTCATTTATATTATTACTTGTTGCATGTTTTTTGCTATGATTGTTTATTTAATTTCTGTTCGTTTTGGGTTTCATTTATTCTTTAATAATCATTTCTGGTCGTTTTGAGTTTTAATTTTAAAAGGTATTTGTATCTGCTGAGCTTAAGTTTAAAATTGCCTTTACTTTTCTTTGAAAAACCTATTTTTTCGGAATTTTTTTTTTAAATTAATTTTGTTGGTTTTTGATTGCACAAAAATTTCAAGTTTTTACAAATTCCTTATTTCAAAATCAAACTTTAAAAAAAAATCAAATATTCAGCAAAGTATCAAAACTGATATCAAAGTAACAATACCAAAGTGGAAAAATGGGTTTGTGTCAACCTCAGAGTTTTTCTTATCTGATGTTTGAACTATTTTTAACAAAATTGCTATCTCAAAATTTTTATCGGATGGGTTTGGGGAAAAAGGGCGTGGGGGACTACATTAAGCTTCGGTCTCTTTTGACTCTTTAAAAGTGAAGTAGAACTTTCTATTTTCAATCAAATGAGCCCTCTCTAAAGTTTATACGAGTATCTCTTCTATAAAAAACCATATAAATCCCCAGAGAATAACTTACAACGCCTGTCCCTCGGCCTGGGAGATTGTGTCGACCCTGGAGTTTCAATATCTGATGGTTGAACCATTTTTAACAAAATGTTCACCTGAAATTTTTATCGGATGGGTTTATCCCTCCAATACGCCCAAAGGCGTCGAGGGCGGGATGGGCTAGTTGCCCTCCGATCGTTTATACTCTGAGAAAATGAACTACATCTTTTAATTTCCATTCAAATGAACCCTCTTTGAAGTTTATACGAGTATACCTTCCATAAGAACCATATATGCCCCCAGAGCAATATTTACAACGCCTGCCCCGGCCCTGGGGGGGGGTTGTGTCGACACAGGAGTTTTTCTTATCTGACATTTGGACTATTTTTAACGAAATGACCATACGTAAAGTAGTTTTGTTACATGATCTTTGAACTATTTCTAACAAAATGGCTACCTCAAATTTTTTATCAGATGTATTTGGGGGAAAAGGGCTTGGGGGGTCAGTTACCCTCTGATCACTTTTGACTCTTAAAAGGGGATAGATTTCAATATCCAATCGAATGAGCCCTCTTTAAAGTTTATTTAATTCCTATCTCCAAATTTTTATTGGATGCATTTGGGGAAAAGGGGCGTGGGGGGCTAGTTGCCCTCGAATATCTTTTGACTGGAAAAAACTTAACTAGAACTTTCAATTTCCAATCAAATGAACCATCTCTGAATTTTTTTACGATCATCCCTTCAATAAGAACCATATATTCCCCAAGGGCATAACTTACAACACCTGCCATCGGGCCCTGGGGGGCTGTGTTGACCCCTGAGTTTTCGTTATATGGTATTTGAACTTTAAAATAAAAAAAAAAAACGTTATCGCAAAGTTCTTATCGGATGGGCTTGAGGAAAAAAGGGCGTGGAGGGGGGGGGGGGTAGGTGCCCTCCAATCTCTTTTGACTCTTAAAAAGTGAATTAGAACTTTCAATTTCCAATCAAATGATACCTCTTTGAAGTTAATACGAGCATCCCTTCCATAAGACCCATACATGCCCCCAGGGAATAACTTATAACGCCTGCCCCCGAGCCCTGGTGGGTTGTGTCAACACCGGAATTTTGTTATATAATCTTTGAACTATTTTTAAAAAAATATCTATCTTAAATTTTTATTTTAAGATAGAGGGGGGGGGAAGCTGGTTACCCTCCAATATCTTTTGACGCTTAAAAAGTGAACTAGAACTTTCAATTTCCAATCAAATGAGCCCTCTCTGAAGTTTATACGACAATGTTGTCTATACAAAACCTTGTATGCCCCCAGGTCATAACTTAGAACCCTTGCCCGGAAGGCTGTGGGGGAGTTGTCATCCCAAAGATCTAATTTCCAGAACTTAAAACTACGTTTAATAAAATGGCTGTCTCAAAATTTTGAGATAACCCTTTGGTTAGAAATAGTTCAAACATCAGATAATAAAAACTCCGAGGTTGTCACAAACCCATTTCTTCACTTTAATATTGTTACTTTGATACAACTTTTGATACTTTGATGAACATTTGATTTTTTAAACAAAAGTTTGATTTTGAAATAGGGAATTTTTAAAAACTTGAAATTTTTGTTCGTTTCAAGCCTGATTTGCATATTCAATTTAATTTTCACTCGTTTAAAGATTTATTTACTAATTTACATTAATATCTATTGCATGTCTGTTTGCATTGATTGTTTATTTAATTTCTGTTCGTTTTAAGTTTCATTTATACTTCAATAGGAAATATTTTTTTTTCGTTTTAAGCTCGAATTTGATATTCTATCTAAGCATTACTCGCTTTATTTCTACTTATTCATTTGTATTATTATTTGTTGTATGTTTTTTGGTATGATTGTTTATTTAATTTCTGTTCGTCTTGGGTTTCATTTATTCTTTAATAGTAATTTCTGGTCGTTTTGAGTTTGAATTTTAACAGGTGTTTGTATCTGCTGAGCTTATGTTTAAAATAACCTTTAATTTTCTTTGAAAAACTTATTTTTCGATTTTTTTTTATTTAATTTTTGTTGGGTTTTGATTGCAAAAAATTTCAAGTTTTTAAATTTTTATCGGATGGGTTTTGGGAAAAGGGATGTGGTGTGGGCGGGACTAATTAAACTTCGGTCTCTTTTGACTCTTTAAAGTGAACTAAAATTGTCTATTTTCAATCAAATGAGCCCACTCTGAAATTTATACGAGCATCCCTTCTATAAGAACCATATATATCCCCAGAGTATAACTTTCAATGCCTGTCCCTGGGCTAATTGCCCTTCGATCTCTTTTGACTATATAAAAGGGCTAATTGCTAATTCCCTGGGCTAATTGCCCTTCGATCTGTTTTGACTATATAAAATTTTAAATTTTAAATCAAATGAGCCCTCTCTGAAATTTATACGAGCATCCCTTCTATAATAACCATATATATCCCCAGAGTATAACTTACAATGCCTGTCCCTGGGCTAATTGCCCTTCGATTTCTTTTGACTATATAAAAGTGAACTAGAACTTTAAATTTTAAATCAAATGAGCCCTCTCTGAAATTTATACGAGCATCCCTTCTATAAGAACTATATATATCCCCAGAGTATAACTTACAATGCCTGTCCCTGGGCTAATTGCCCTTCGATCTCTTTTGACTATATAAAAGTGAACTAGAACTTTAAATTTTAAATCAAATGAGCCCTCTCTGAAACTTATACGAGCATCCCTTCTATAAGAACCATATATATCCCCAGAGTATAACTTACAATGCCTGTCCCTGGGCTAATTGCCCTTCGATCTCTTTTGACTATATAAAAGTGAACTAGAACTTTAAATTTTAAATCAAATGATCCCTCTCTGAAGTTTATACAATCATCACTTCTAGAAGAGCCATATATCCCCCCAGGGCATAATTTACAACGCCTGTCCCCGGGCCCTGGGGGGTTGTGTCAACCCAGATGTTTAAATATCTGATGTTTGAACCATTTTTTGTTTGATTTGATTTCATTTATGCATTACATTTTTTATTTAATGTATTTGGGGGAAAAGGGCGGGGAGGGGGGGGGGGCTAGTTGCCCTCCGATCTCTTTTGACTCTTAAAAAGTGAACTAAAAATTACACTTTCCAAAAAAAGAGCCCTCTTTGAAGTCTATACGGCCATCCCTTCCATAAGAACCATAAATGCCCCAGGGCATAACTCACAACGCCTGTCCCAAGGCCCTGGGGGGTTTTGTCGACACCAGAGGTTTTTTTATCTAGCCTTTTAACTATTTTTAACAAAAAGAATATCTCAAAAATTTTATTTGATGCATTTGGGGAGAAATGGTGTGGAGGGGGGGGGGAGGATAGTTGCCCTCTGATCTCTTTTGACTCTCAAAAAGTGAATTAGAACTTTCACTTTCCAAACAAATGAGCCCTCTCTGAAGTATATATGCGCATCCCTTCAATAAGAACCATATATCCCCCAGGGTATAACTTATAACACCTGTCCCCAGGTCCTGGAGGGATGTTTCGACACGGGAAATTTTGTTATCTGGCCCTTGAACTATTATTAGGAAAATGGCCATCTAAAAATTTTTATTTGATGCATTTGGGGGAAAAGGACGTGGAGGGGGAACTAGCTGCCCTCCGATTCCTTTTGACTCTTGAAAATTGAACTACAACTTTCATTTTCCAATCAAATGAGCCCTCTATGACGTTTATACGAGCATCCCTTCCATAACAACCATATACCCCCAGGGCATAACTTACAACGCCTGCACCCGGGCTCTGTGGGGCTGTATTGACACCGGTGTTTTTTATCTGAACTTTAAACTATTTTTAACAAAAATGTCTATCTCAAATATTTAATCTGATGAATTTGGGGGAAAGGGGTGGGGGAGAAGGCTAGCTCCTTTTCGATCACTTTTGACTTGTCAAAAGTGAACTAGAACTCTTAATTACCAATCAAATGAGCCCTCTTTAAAGCTTATACGAGCATCCCTTCCGTGGGAACCTTGTATGCCCTCGGCTGCTATATATACTAGCTGCCCTTTGATCACATTTGATTTATAAAAAGTGAACTAGAACTTTCAATTTCCAATCAAATGAGCCCTTTTTGAAGTTTATAGGAGCATCCCCTAAATAATAATTTTATCTGATGCAATGGCTATCTCAAATTTTCTATCAGATATATTTGTGGAAAAAAAGCTGTAGGGGGGGGGGCTAGTTGCCCTCTGATCACCTTTGACTCTTACAAAGGGCCTTAGAACTCTCGATTTACAATCGAATGAGCCCCCTTTTGAAGTTTATTCGACGACCCCTTCTATATGGAGTGCCTCTGGGAAAAAAATAAATATAGTGTGGGGGGAGACTAGCTGTCCTCCGATCACTTTTTACTCATAAAAAGAGAATTACAACTTTCAATTTCACACAAATGAGCCCTCTATAAAGTTTATACGTGTATCCCTTCCATAAGAGCCATGTATATCCTCAGGGCATAGCTTACAACGCCTACACCCGGGGCCCTGGGGGGCTTTGTCGACACCGGAGTTTTTGATGCTGAACTTTGAACTATTTTTAACAAAATGTGTATCTCAAAATTTTCATCTGATTCATTTAGGGCGTGGAGGGGCGGGGCTAGTTGCTATCCCATCTCTTTTGAATCTTAAAAATGAGCGAGAACTTTCAATTTCCATTCAAATTTACCCTCTCTGAAGTTTATACGAGCATCTTTTTCATAAGAAACATATATGCCCCAGGGCATAACTTACAACGCCTGCCCCCGGGCCCTGGGGGGTTGTGACGACACCTGAGTTTTGTTATCTGACTTTTGAACAATTTTTAACTCAATGGCTATCTCAAAATTTTTATTGGATTTATTTGGAGAAAAAAGGGGCGTGGAGTAGGGCTAGTTGCCCTCCAATCTCTTTTGACTCTAAAAAACTGAATTAGAACTTACAATTTCCAATCAAATTAGCCCTCTGAAGTTTTTATGAGCATCCCTTCAATAAGAACCATATATTCCCCCAGGGCATAACTTGCAACGCCTGTTCTTGGGCCCTGGGGGGCTTTGTATTCCCCGAAGTTTTTGTTATATGGTCATGGAACTATTTAAAAAAATGGCTATCTCAAAGTTCTTATCGGATGGGTTTGAGGGAAACGAGCGTGGGGGGGATAGTGCCCTCCGATCTCTTTTGACTCTTAAAAAGTTAACTAGAACTTTCTATTTCCAATCAAATGAGCCCTCTTTGAAGTTAATAAGAGCATCTTTTCCATGAGACCCATATATGCCCCCAGGTCAGAACTTACAACGCCTTCCCCCTGGCCCTGGGGGTTGTGTCGACACCAGAATTTTTTTTATGATCTTTGAACTATTTTTAACAAAATAGCTATCTCAAAATTTTTATCGGGTGCATTTGGGAAAAAGGGTTTAGAGGGGGGGAGCTGGTTACCCTCCTATATCTTTTGACGCTTAAAAAGTGAACTAGAACTTTCATTTTCCAATCAAATGAGCCCTCTCTGAAGTTTATACGAGTATTCCTGCCATAAGAACCATACATGCCCCCAGGGCATGACTTATAACCCTTGCCCTGAAGACTGTGGGGGGAGTGTCCTGATCAAACATAAATTTCCAGAACTTTCAACTACGTGGAACAAAATGGCTATATCAAAATTTTGATTGGATGTGTTTGGGGAAATGGTGGTCGTGGATGGGGTGTTAGATGCCTTCCAATCACTTTTGACTATTAAAAAGGGAACTAGCCATTTAATTTTCCAATCGAATGAGCCCTTTCTGAAGTTTCTACGACAACACTTTCTATAAAAAACTTATATACCCCCAGGGCATAACTTACAACCCTTGCCCTGAGGGCCGTGGGGGGGGGGTGTTATCCTCAAAGACCTAATTTCCTGAATTTTCAACTATGCTGAACAAAATGGCTATCTCAAAATTTTGATTGGATGTGTTTGGGGATAAGGTGGGCGTGAGAAGGGGGTTAGTTGCCCTCCAATCACTTTTGACTATTAAAAAGGGCACTAGCCCTTTGAATTTCCAATCGAATAAGTCCTTTTTGAAATTTATACGACAAAGCTTTCTATAAAAACCGTATATGCCCCCTGGGCATAACTCACAACCTTGCCCTGAGGGCTGTGGGGGAGTGTCCTCCTCAAAAACATAATTTCTATGCGGAAATCAACTACGTTCAACGAAATGGCTATCTCCCAATATTTATTGGATTTGTTTGGAGAATTGGTGGGCGTGGAAGGGGTGTTAGTTGCCTTCCAATCACTTTTGATCCTTAAAAAGGGCACTAAAACCCTCGATTCCCAATCGAATGATCCCCCTTTGAACTTTCTACGACTCCTTCCATATGAAGTGCCTCTGGGGACAAAACAAATAATAAAACATTGGATCCGTATGGTCTTTACAATAGGCAACGCTATTGTAACGGTGTTGCCTAAAATTTAGAAATTTTGTGTGCACGTATAAATGGTACTAACCCATTCTGTTTTCTATTTTTATCAGTTTTATCATGCAGCACTAGGAGATTTAGCTTTGCTTGTGAAGGGAATTATAGACATAAAAACGATATTCAGTTGTATGTTCCGAGGGGGTATTTTCCGCAGGGGGTTGGGTATTTTCCGGGTTGTATTTTCCATGGGGGTGTTTTCAACGGGGGAGTATTTTCTGCAAGGGTTTTTTTTGTGGGGAGGGGGTATTTTCCGTTTTTTCACGGGGAGAATTTTTCGGGGGGGGGGGTTAAACATCTAGAACCTTAGAATCAGCATAAAATACCAATAATACGTCAATTGTCGTCAAATTTCCTTTTTGATTTAAGTTTAAATTTACTTTTTTATTTAGTTCCTGTTTGTTTTAAGTTTTAATGTTGCCGCTTACTAATAGATTGAATTTCGTCTATTTAATTTACGTATCTAGAAATCGCAAACAATATTTGTTTTTGTTTTAAATATTATTAACAAATTACTGAGATTAATGACTTAATGAAAAATCGCTAACGGTATTTACAATTCACATGTGTTCGCTATTTTTTATTTTAAATTGAGAACAATTTTGAAATCAGCAATGGTGGCCGGTGTTTTACCGGTGTTGGCCGTGTTTACCCTCCCGGCGTTAACCCCCCCCCTGTGAAATAACCCCGGGAAAATACTCCCCCGGAAAATACCTCCCAGAAAATACCAATCCGGATAATACCCCCCCTGTGGAAAATACCTCTCCGCGGAAAATACACATCGTAAACTTGAGCGAGTGGCTTATAATACACGAGTACGTGTATAATACACGAGAGAGAGCATAATTCTGGTATTATTTTCCGGTAGTATTTAAAAACGATCAGAAATTAAATTAACAAACAAGTTTTTTCAACTGAAAGTAAGGAGCAACATCAAAAATGAAAACGAACAGAAATGATCACATATATAAAAGGAGTTGCCCCTTTCACAAGACCTTGCTCTTTTGACTTTTTGCCCTAATTCTTCAAGAACGATTCCTGAACCACAATGTTCGCTTAATTAGAATTATAAGCTTCGTTATTAAAATAAAATAAATGCTTTAAGAGCGAGGTCTTGAGGAGGAGGCAACCCCTTTCATATACATAATAATTTCTGTTCGTTTATAAGTTTTGATGTTGCTCCTTAGTTTCAGTTGATTTTTTTTTTAATTTAATTTCTTATCGTTTTTAAATAATACCGGGTAATCCGACTCTTTCTTCATGAAAAATCCCGGTACAAGTATATTATTAAATAAAAAAAAAGTTTTTTTTTTTAACTTAAAGTAAGGAGCGACATTAAAACTTAAAACGAACATATATTATATCGTATATGAAAGGGGTTGTCCCCAGTAGTGTGATAATAATTACCGCGAATTGCACATACAATTACACATGAATTGCACAAGAAAAACCCATGCCTTTGACACTGTATTTACACGTGAACATTTTGAAAATCTGCCAAGGTTTCTGTTATTGTTGTCAATTGCACAATGAATGTATCGTTTGACGTAGACATTTTTTATCAGCCAATTAGAGGTTGTTCAATATACGATAACTTGATTTGTGGTTTGGGATTTGAATAAAAGGAATGGTTTTCACTACAATTCATATTAGTAAGAGAATTGAATTCAGAGAGAATAGTTTATTTGAGAGGATATTAGTAGAGAAAAAATGAGTGGTGCATTTACATTATTGGAGATTAATGATGGAACCGACAGCAGCAGCAATGATATACGAGTGCCCAATGTGGCTGTGGAAATAGTCGCTGGCTGTAGACTATGCCTTGAATGGGACAGTATGTATGCTAGATACGTGATATCATTAAGCAAGTTTAAGCAGGAGGAGCAACTATGTTTTTCTGGAAAAGTGAATATTCTCCATATAAATAAACTTCGGTCAGCATTAGATGTCCTATCGAAATATATTGATGAGAATACAATGCGTCAGTGAATATTATTATTGTAATTATGTTCAATAAAACTGTTTCTAAATCAAAGGTATTTTTCTTTCTATAGTAGACTAGCGTATATTTTCTAGAGTAGAAAAAATTCTGGTTAGTCTGTAGTTGGTTGTGAGAGAGTTAGGACTCTAAAAAATGGATAGATTTGAGAAAGAGCGAATCATGGGGAATCTAGTGCTTATGGAAAAACGTTTGATTCTAGATGACGATTTTCTAGAGTTGTCTATTCAAAGGAAGATATTTTCTCGGGGAATGCTTGTCGATATAATGAAAACTGATTCTCCATCATTAGACTATTGTATGAAGCTTCTACGTCGTGGTCCAAATGTATTTACACAATTTATTGATATATTGATCACGACAAGGCAAAATGATATTGTAGATATGCTTTTAAACACTAGTCTAGAAATTTAGGACTTTTTTTCATGAGAAAGATGGTGCTCAAGGATGATTTACTCCTCTCTCTCTCTATCTCAGACAATTTTTGTTGTTGCTCGCTCAGTTTCATTGTGGCAGTGAGAGTGTCAACACATGAAAAAATGTTCCATACATGTCCCCTATGTATGTACACACTGGGCAGCTGGTCATCATGTGAGAATTGCACAATGATTGATGAGTATGATGAAAAGTGTAGATTATGCAACCCGTGTAAATTGCATAGAGGATATGCTGTACAAATTAAAGGTTGTAATTCCTGTCTTGAAGAGGTGTGTGACTCTCATCTTAGGGGCCACCTATGCTCCAATTGCCATTATGATAAATGTAATCAGTGGGAGAATACATATCCCGGTATGATTGGAAAGAATCCTAACCGTGATTTTAGTTTATTGCTACGAGATTGGTATCGTCTTGGTTTTAGATTGTTCTGGGAGGAGGAACCGGGTCAGCGATTCAACTGTTGGAACAACAAAAGAATATGGTTTCTACGTCATCGTTGTGAAGATAATGGGTCTTATGATTATAAGCCCACTGATTTTTATTTGGCTGTGACGGAATGTGATTCGACACTTGAGGACACTGTTTGTGAAATTGCTTCAAATAAGCAAATTGAAACATGTGAATTCTATAGAACGAATGAAAATAGTATCATCGACTATACAAAGAGATATGACAAGAGTGAAGTTACACTCTACTGTAGAAAATGTGACCCTGACATTGCAGTACATCAGGATCAGTACACTGTGAATTCAGATAATCTACCTGCACTAGTTGTTGTCGACAAATACCTATACCTAGTAGAAGATGAAATCTAAAGAGTAGAAAAGTCGTTTTATCATGTATATAAATTTTTTTATTAATAAACAATTTCACATGCATTTTTAGAACATTTTATTCGTAGGGCACTAAAATCAATATTAAATACGCTTGTAAGTATATTTTCCACTAGAAAGTCGTTCAATCGAGGTAAGTCAACGTAGATGTCAAGAAACTGCTTATAGGTGTAGCCACGACATCTGAACATGAAAAAGATGTCCTAGTCGTTAAATCCTGTACTCTTTGTTGATTTTGAATAATGGTTTTCCCACTGCTTTCAATAAAGTTGCTGATGTCTTGCGTGTAGAATTTATACGATAGGCCAAGAGGATCAAAAAATTCAATATTCTTCGCTGTTTGAAAGATGCATAGCCAATGACCAGTCTTCAAAGTCGATGGACTGCTATTAACAATGATTAAGGTATTGTTAACACTTGGAATTTTTTCAATGAAGTCCGAAGGTATGCAATAGGACTTGTACTGGGACATGTATGGATCCATACTAAATACGTTGATTATTTGGTTTGTGTTCATGGTGCTGGGTCTAGTAGAACACTGCCGTCGGGCGTGATTTCCCAATTAGTTTCAAATTGACTCAATGATATTAGCGTGATACTCTCAGTCAGAGCATCGGCAAATGTACACTCTAAACGTACATTCCCTGTTCGTACTATGCTCATATCCTGAGTCCCCGACAAGTCCAGAACAATTACCCCATGATTTTTTGAAAACATTGAATCGGTTATTCCATTTTCAAATAGTTGAGAGTCATGATCTAGGGATTGCATGGTCAACTCGTAAAGAGTTCTATAGGATTTTTTGTCAAAAGATAGAGTGTACAGTGGAATACCATTCACTTTGCACACAAGGCTAGATAGACCGAAAAAATTAAAATCATGGGGGGATTCAGTCCAGGATCCAACGGCACTGCCACTCTTTACAAAGGCCAAAGCCAATTTTGATGGGATTTCTCCATTGATAAATGATGAATCGCTATAGCTACGAGAGCCAGTGGCAATGTGACGTTGATTGGTGATCGTATGGGGGACAAGAAGTTTAATGTTGTTGCCATTGGCTCTTAGCTTTTCCACTGCCAATGCAACAGAGCTCATAACCAGTTTTCGGACGTGGAGAATTGCCGATGTGATAGTGACATTTGCAACGGGTGCTGCAGGAAGTGTTTTTCTCAAAATGAAATTCGATGGGGCCATCTGTAACTTTATGTCAATCTTGGCATTGGGGGGTAGCCATTGGGATATATTGAATATCTCATGATTTAATTTTCCAACCAGATGATACTCCTGGGTCACCGCAGTAGTCAACTCACCGTCAGTATCAACACCTGTTCGATATTCATAGCCCAATGATTGTCCTCTCAACTCCTTGTATGCCTTTGGTGTCATCTTCATAAATTGTATGTAGCTTGCATAGTTGGATAAATTATTGCTAGTGCTCACCAAAGTACCATTAATAAATACATTAATTTGTTTGAATAGGTTGTGTAGAATACAGTTCTCGTAGGAGAGACCATCGCCAGCTTTTGGAGTTGTATTATCTGACTTTTTCTTCACCGCAACATTTAAATCAATAAATGTTGATGACAAATCATTGAAATAGTCTTCATTGGAAAATATTTGAAAGTGTATATTTTCCGAGAGGGGTTGTTGGGGATAAAATTGTTCATAGTAGCCATACTTGACACTGACATCAACATTTTCAGCATAGAATAGATTCAATGAGGAACTAATTGATGGATATGATTCCTTGTGGGGGAGATAAGTCATCTTAAGAGAAGAAATCCTTCTTTGATCTAACAATCTTTTTCTTTTTCTTCTTCTGCTTATTGGTCTTCCTTGTTTTATTCCTCAAAGTCCTTGTTAATGTCCTTCGCTTCCCGCCTGGGTGGAGACTGATGAGTGAATGACGCGCACGCATCCTTTTCAATCCCTCCCCATTTTGTCGAGTTTTTAGTTGCTCTCCAACGGCTCTGCTGAAGATCTAATATTTTCCTTAACACTCTCCTTGAAATTCTTGCCCGACCCCCAGTCCTATAGTGTGGAAGCAGCAAAATTCGATGCAGCAGGCACAAGATATTTTCTGGCAAGGGGTAGTGCAGAACAAAATAGCCTAGCAAACCAGCTACCAAGACCATAGCCAGACATTGTAGTACGCCCCTTGTAGTAGTCCAATCCATTGCCTATTTGACTTGGACTCAAAGCACCAACATAGCAATCGATATCGGGACAGACAAATGGAATTCTCCTATTGTTCATTTTAGGTGATTGTGCTATCGCCAACAATGGGTCAAAAATGACATGTAATCACTGCTAAGCCTTTTGTTATTGCTAGAGGATCGCCCAATTCACTTCTTAGTGTTAACTGACAGAGTTCCAAATACGAAGTGTTTACAGGAACATACTGAAGATGCTTTATATTATAGTGATGAACAAGTTCATGAGATGTTTTTCGTTCAAGAACACGTAGGAGGGGGACATTTGAATTACCAACTCTCGATGTTTCCACAAAGGATGCATAGAGAAATATGCAAGAGTCCGAGGCAAAACCAGGTGGATAATCAGCAAAAATAATTTGATTCATCCCGTAAACGGTGCCAGCATTTTTCCCATTGATCATATTCTGTTTAAAGCCAAGAACGTCTCTCAGATTATCATTGAGAATAATTATTTCAGTGTCAACAGGTGAGGTAATGTAAATCCTATCATGTTCCAATGAATAATTAAAATGGAATTTACCATTCCTACGATATGAGATTTTTCTATCGATTGTACGACACAAATCTGTCATATTATCGTATTCAATATATTTCAATTTGGCATGTGGATAGTCACCAGATTTAAGTGCTTCAACCCATTCATAGTCTACTTAGCTCAACCCATTCATAGTCCAATCGAATGATATAATTTTTATATCATACTCACGATCCTTTCTCAGGATGTCATAGGTATTTTTGAGAATACAGTTGACAAGAGCCACTTCATATGCACCGTCAAATTTGATGGCGGGGGAGAGTTTTGTCCAAAAATCACTTGTTGTATTCAAGTCGTTGTAGAGAGGATCGGAAACATTGGACATGAAAGTTACATAGAAATCATTGGGCATTGTCAATATCTTCAACACCGATCCAAGAATCAAAATCAGAGTTGCACCTAGCCACCGAACAAGTAACTGTTTCTTACCCCTGCGAGTACGTGTCTTTAATATCTTTTCAATTTGATAGATTTCACTATTATTTTTAACTTTTTGTAGTTCATAGTCATAAAAGCCACCGAGAATCTCTTCATCTTTCGTATCACGCAAACGATAAGTTATAGGTTTAGTGTCTAGGATTTTTGCCACTTTAAAAAGTTCTGTGGAACACAAGTAATTCCCCTTTTCAAAAACATTGGTTGTTCTATTAATTCGAAAAGTATCACCAACATTGAATTTATTTTTCTTCTTGACAACCGATTCATGGGAATATTGTTTAAGAAAGGTGTCAATTGTATCATGATCAGAATGATGAACTTCCGTTGATGTAGAGTTGGACAATGATCGATTAGCTCGTTGATTATAAATCAACATGATTTTATCTAAATCATGAATAAAAGCCGATGTATTTTTCAATATGCAATATCTTGAAATTAAAAGTCGAATAGTTCTTATCAATCGTTCGGCCAATGCAGCCTTTATAGGACTATGACTATGATAGAGCAGTGTACTATATTTCACTAGTACTTTGGCAACATGAGGATTAACAAATTCACTACCACGATCCGTTTGAATTTTTTATACGAATCCTGCTCGAGAATACTTTCAATGGCCTGAGCAACTTCAACGCCTCTCTTTGATCGCAATGGAATTGCATATGCATAACGACTATAAACACTGATTGCAAGTAGGATGTACTTTTACGGTGTATTGTGACGTCGTTGAATCTCATCTAGAGTCAGGAGATCTGCTTGCACTATATGCAATGGGTAAAAGGCTTTAGTTTTTCGATATTGATTGGCACGAAGTCTATGATTTCTATGCAGAGTGTAACTTGATTCATTTTGTAGATAGTCTTGTACACTTTTAGTCTGAACACCAGTGACTTTGGAAGAGTGGTGGTGGAACTTAAACTCCCCGCCTCACCAATATTTTCATAAACACCTTTCAGAACTTCAACCATTTTGAACGTAAACACGTTGTGTAACGTCCGCTACCCCTTTTGTATACTGGAAGGTGATGGTGACATGATACGTTTTCGCTTTTTCCTCGCCACCATTGTCAAGTTTTTCCTACTGGGTTTGCTAGTATTTTCCAAGATTGATTCAAAATCTTCTTCTTCTTCTTCTTCTTCTTCATGTTTTAATGGCGTTGTTATTGTTGATGTTGATGATGATGCATGTTCATTTAATTTTTTTAGAATTTGTCTATTGCTAATAAGACTTTTGGGGAAGTTTAATGTATTTAGAAAGTTGCATAGATGAGTGTCAAATGATAATAGTGTTTTACGATTTGTAACCATATCATAGATTAAATCAAGTAGATTATAGCTCTTGCCTTGAATTATAATCCCTTTCCCATTGCTCTCAACTTGAATATGATCTTGACCACTTTCCATGAGATAGGTTAGGAGTCGTTTACTTTGTTCACGATATGAGTGGGGCATTAGATTTCCAATTTTCAATACAATTGAATCCAATTCCTCCTTCTTTAATTGTAATCCAGCAGCAGCAGCAGAATCCAGAGGAGATGATTCCTTTTTGTGATCAATAGTAGCAGTGGCCTTCACACGATAGGGCTTATGTTTGTCCACTCGGCGAAGTGCATCTTGAAGTAAAAGTATTTTTTTATAATCCTCAATATTCTCATTGTCAAGGAATTTACTCAGATTGTTCTCAAAGTGTTCCACGGGTGAGAGAGAGCGAGTTCTATTGGAGTCAATTTATAGGGTTTTGCCATTCTCTCTCTCTAGAGAAAACTGTTTACAAGTGCTGCAATTATTGGCAGTAAAAGTGTGAAAAAGCTACCGCCCGCCTGAAGAACTCTTTTCTTTTTAAAATTCTTTCCTTTCTTTTTAGAGGCCAATGTACGTACAATGGAACAATGTTGCTTTGCCTGTTGCTTAACTACTTCTGGCAGTTGAACATTACCCTCGGTCAAATTTAAACAAAGTTCAGATAATAGATTAATGAAATCATTGTCAATACCATGTTTGAGTATGGCTTTTCTAAGCGACTTATTTAACACAAAAACTTCGTTTTTAATGAGCACTAAGTAAAGAAAAACCACACGGAATCAGGCAACTGAGTCTCTCAGACCCCTTAAAGCTCTTTTAAAAGATACAGAAACTACTTATTTAACACAAAAATTTCGTTTTTAATGGGCACCAAGTAAAGAAAAACCATATGGAATCAGGCAACTAAGTCTCTCAAACCCCTTAAAGCTCTTTTAAAAGATACAAAAACTACTTATTTAACACAAAACTTTCGTTTTTAATGGGCACCAAGTAAAGAAAAACCACATGGAATCAGGCAACTGAGTCTCTCAAACCCCGTAAAGCTCTTTTAAAAGATACAAGAACTACTTATTTAAAGTAAAGTGTAACTCACCCCGAAAGTAACCATAACTCTAAAAACAGAATTTTAATAATTATAGATACATGAAAATGATTGGCTTTATACGCTGATTCCAAATACATAAATTTCCTTAGGTTTAATGTTATCCGTCAAAAGCTAAAACCTTGAGAATATTAAGCCCTTTAGAAGAAAAACTAAATCTTTAGCTATTAAGAAATTTCAACGACCATCCGGTTTCAGAATTCCTATCAAGTCGAACAATAAAGCAAAAACGAAAACAACTACAAGACACATTAGACATTCATACCAACAAAGACAAATACTTGGGCATGCAAACACCAATCCAGACATGCAT
Source organism: Artemia sinica (assembly GCA_027921565.1). NCBI lineage: Eukaryota > Metazoa > Arthropoda > Branchiopoda > Anostraca > Artemiidae > Artemia > Artemia sinica. The sequence continues at coordinate 5,882,778 of CM051274.1, forward strand.
ACAAATAGAATCAGACACACAAACAGAGAAAACAAAGACAGTTTAGACATTCAAACCAACAAAAACAAATTCTTGGACTTGCAAACGCCAACCCAGACATGCAAACAAATAGAATCAGACACACAAACAGAGAAAGACACACACTTTAGACATTCAAACCAACAAAGACAAATTCTTGGACTTGCAAACACCACCCCCAAACATGCAAACAAATAGAATCAGACACACACACAGAGAAAGACAGATACTTTAGACATTCAAACCAACAAAGACAAATACTTGGACTTGCAAACAACAACCCAGACATGCAAACAAATAGAATCAGACACAGAAACAGAGAGAAGACAGACACTTTAGACATTCAAACCAACAAAGACAAATTATCGGACTTGCAAACACCAACCCAGACATGCAAACAAATAGAATCAGACACACAAACAGAGAAATTCAGACAGTTTAGACATTCAAACCAACATAGACAAATACTTGGACTTGCAAACACCAACCCAGACATGCAAACAAGTAGAATCAGACACACAAACAGAGAAAGACAGACACTTTAGACATTCAAACCAACAAAGACAAATTCTCGGACTTGCAAACACCAACCCAGACATGCAAACAAATAGAATCAGACACACAAACAGAGAAAGACAGACACTTTAGACATTCAAACCAACAAAGACAAATACTTGGACTTGCAAACACCAACCCAGACATGCAAACAAAAAGAATCAGACATGTGAAAAGAGAAAGACAGACACTTTAGACATTCAAACCAACAAAGACAAATGCTTGGACTTGCAAACATCAGTCGAGACATGCAAACAAATAGAATCAGACACACAAACAGAGAAAGACAGACACTTTAGACATTCAAACCCACAAATACAAAATTCTCGGACTTGTAAACACCAACCCAGACATGCAAACAAATAGAATCAGACACACAAACAGAGATTGACAGACAGTTTAGACATTCAAACTAACATAGACAAATACTTGGACTTGCAAACACCAACCCAGACATGCAAGCAAGTAAAATCAGACACACAAACAGAGAAAGAAAGATACTTTACACATTCAAACCAACAAAGACAAATTTTCGGACTTGCAAACACCAACCCAGACATGCGAACAAATAGAATCAGACACACAAACAGAGAAAGACAGACACTTTAGACATTCAAAGCAACAAAGACAAATATTTGGACTTGCAAACACCAACCCGGACATGCAAACAAAAAGAATCAGACATGTAAACAGAGAAAGACAGGCACTTTAGACATTCAAACAAACAAAGACAAATTCTTCGACTTGCAAACATCAGCCCAGGCCTTCCCCTTGAGGTAGATCCCGTTTATTTTCGATTCTTAGTATTTTTGGTTTTCCTTCCAAAATTGACTCCCCTCCCCTGCCCCTGCCCTCAGAAATGGAGGAATGAAGGGCCTCTGAGCCTTCCCCTTGAGGCAGATCTCATTTATTTTCGATTCCGAGTATTTTTGGTTTTCCGTCCAAAATTGACCCCCCCTCCCCTGCCCTCAGAAATGGAGGAACGAAGGACCTCTGAGCCTTGCCCTTGAGGCAGATCCCATTTATTTTCGATTATGAGTATTTTTGTTTTTTCCCTCCAAAATTGACCCCCCCCCCCCTCCCCTGCCCTCAGAAACGGGGGAACGGAGGGCCTCTGAACCTTCCCCTTGAGGCAGATCTTATTTATTTTCGATTCTGAGTATTTTTGGTTTTCCCTCCAAAATTGACCCCCCTCCCCTGCCCTCAGAAATGGGGGAACGAAGGGCCTCTGAGCATTCCCCTTGAGGCAGAACCTGTTTATTTTCGATTCTGAGTATTTATGGTTTTCCCTCCAAAATTGCCCCCCCCTCCCCTCCCCTCAGAAATGGAGGAAGGAGGGGCCTTTGAGCCTTGCCCTTGAGGCAGATCCCATTTATTTTCGATTGTGAGTATTTTTGGTTTTCCCTCCAAAACTGACCCCCCCCCCTCCCCAGCCCTCAGAAATGGGGGAACGAAGGGAACGTTAGATTCTATTTTAAATTGACAATACTTTTCAAACATCACTTGTGTATTATACAGGCCACATTGGAGAGGTAAAGCTAGGTCAAGTCACAATGTCATTCTATCGTCGTTAGCCATTTTCATAGACTGATGTTGTTTCAAATTTATAACAAATTACCTGAGTTAACAACTCCTTCGGGGTTACCTTAACTGCTAATCAGTTTAATCCTTTTTTTTCTCCACCTTCATACAATCCAATCACTAATTAGAATCATTCACACTCCTATTATTCAAAACATTAATTAATATCGTTCATAGTGTCCAATTTGCGAATTCCTTATCTATTCTACTCTTTGAAAGAGTTATTCAAACTGTGAAATGCTACAACACAACAGTCTATTTCATAGGCAAAATATTTGAATTCCTTTTATTCAAATCCAATCACCTATCAAGTTATCAAAAAATATTTGAATATATTAAGTTATAGGCAATACTGGTTTAGAAAAACTAGAATAGTGACATAATTTCACTTTATCGATCCTCAAATTCCATTTAGGTTGCCGTGACCAGAAGTATAATGCTATGTGAGAGTTTACTCACTCTCTTTGAAAAGGTGTAGAGGCGTACGCAAATAACATAGGTTCCTAGGGCCGTACGCAAAGTATAAGGCCATGTGAGGGAGTTCTGAATCTCTTTGAATATGTGTAGAGGCGTACGCAAATAACATAGAGATTCCTAGAGCCGTACGCAAATAGCATGGTTCTATGGCCGTACGCAAATAGCATAGTCCTAGTGCCGTACGCAAATAGCATGGAGATTCCTAGTGCCGTACGTAAATTCCATATGTACTATCTACTCCCATTTACCAATACTATATGTAAACAATGGGCAAAGTTCATAACTTGCAGCCCTTCCCCCCGGAACTGTGGGGGATTAAGTCATCCTTAAAGACATATTTATTAGATTTTCGACAATGCTGAACAAAATGGCTATCTTAAAATTTTGATTGGGTGACTTCGGGAAAAAAATGAGCGTGGTAGCGGGCCAAGTTGCCCTCCAATTTTTTGGTCACTTAAAATGGGCACTAGAACTTTTAATTTCAGTTTAGATGAGCCCTCTCACAGTATTCTAGGACTACTGGATCGATACGATCACCCCTGGGAAAAAAAAAAACAAAAAAAAAAAACAACAAATAAACACGCATCCGTGATCTTTCTTCTGGCAAAAAATACAAAATTCCACATTTTTGGAGATAGGAGCTTGAAACTTCTTTAGTAGGGTTCTCTAATACGCTGAATCTGATGGTGTGATTTTCATTAAAGTTCTATGACTTTTAGGAGCTGTTTCCCCCCTTTTTTGAAAATAAGGCAAATTTTCTCAGGCGCGTAACTTTTGATCGGTAAGACTAAATTTAATGAAACTTATATATTTGAAATCAGCATAAATACAATTCTATTGATATCTCTATTGGTATCAAAATTACGGTTTTTAGAGTTTTGGTTACTATTGAGCCGGGTCGCTCCTTACTCACAGTTCGTTACCACGAACTGTTTGATACACAACTCGCTTAAGTTTCGATGTGTAAAACTCGAGAACATACCGTTTTCTTGGTTACTTTAGAAACAAATATGGACTATATATTTACACATTAGGAGAGGGGATAAAGTATAGCGGTCTGCATGCAAAGTGTGTTAGGTACAATTATTCTGCATATAGTTGAAGTCAGGAATTGTTTTCTAACTTAAAACTGTCTAAACACTCCCCTCCCTCCCCCCGCCTCTTATGTGCAAACATATAGCTTAAATTATATATTTCCCATCTATTCTGTCACTTATCTTTGTCTTGTCTCTCGCTAAGCTGAAAGAAAACTAACAAAAAAAAAAAAAAACCGGTTTGTTCTCGAGTTTTACAACAGCGTAAACTTGAGTGAGTGGCGTATAATACACAAGTACCAAAATTCCTCCCCCCTACGGAAAAAAAAACAAAAGCTCAAATAAAATTCTCAAAGTTGGAACGGTTTATTTTCCATAGGGGTGGTATTTTCCTCAGGGGTTATTTTCCACGGGGGTATTTTCCAGGGTGGGTGGGTGGTTAAACGCCTAGAACCATAAGAGTTTTCAGCTATGGGTTCCAATCCCGTGCTTTGGGATTGAAAAAACGTACGTACTCTGTGTACGTACTCTGTGTAAAAGGGTACATGTGTACTAGCCAGAAAACAGGCGAGAAATTGTATAGCAAACACGATACAAAAAAACTAGTCAAGCAGCTTCTTTATCAAGAAAATTCCTTTGAAAAAAGGGTTTATCACTCCGTGAACAAAATTTTAACTTTAGGTTTTTGGGGTTGTGGGTCAAAAAAACGTTAGGTTAGATTACGTATTTATTATATGCTAGGCTTTACCCCCATCCCAACCCCTAATGTGCAAATATATAGCCCAAATTTGTTTCTAAACTATTATATTTTCATCCTATTTTGTTTTATTTTTTTAGCATTAACCAAACTTCACTTCTCGCGTGTTTTTTAGCTAATACACAAAGTATAAACACATACTGAACGAGTACTGACAAAACCTATCCTCTCCACACAAAAAAGTGACCCTTTGTCCGCATCTCCGGAGACGATTCCATGCCTATGCGAACCTGGCGACTAAATCACAAGTTCCGTAGCTGATTATGCTTGTTCCGTAAAAGCAGTATTAAATTTAATTTATTGGCTTGGAGCGATTAAGTAGTACAACATTTTCCCGCTGAGGTACTGAGGTACTTTAGAGGCGCTGAGGTACGCGGGGTCGCTTTTGGAAAGTTTTGACTGTACTTGTTCAGTAGATGATTATACTTTGCTAATACTTAAGTCCCGAAACCAGTTTCCCTTCCTGGATCCGTTGCTTATTAGATGATTTGCTTATTTTGAGTGAGAAAACTACGATGCATGCATATTTTTATTAAATATCTAATTTAATCAAATACAGGTGGTTTGGGGTTAGGATAGTTTAGGTTAAATATTTAATATAATAACTTCTTCGCGGCGTGCTTTCCATAATTCTTTGAAGTAGTTTCCATAATTTTGTTTCTAAAGTATTATATTATCATCATATTTTGGTATATTTTATTAAGGCTTTACTTATTGAGTGCGTTCCGTTTAACAGACAAGTACCACTATGGAAATCGAACATAGAAATAATAAATAATAATAATAAAGAATAAAGTAAGAATTAATAAAAATCAGAATTTAAGGTAACATGATTGAGGTTCTCTTTCTTGAATACGTTTAAGATAAAATGTGATTAGCTTAAAATACAACACAAGAGTAAACCTTTGACACTGCGGAATCAGTATAAAGCAAGCTCAGCTTTTTTATTGGTACTCCAATAAGATACACAGAGAATACCTGTCTAAGACGCGATAGGATTTTTATCGAAGTTGTAATTCTTTATTTTAGCTTTTTTGTCAATTATGCAATTTTCATATAAATTAAATCTTTTTATAGAATAGCCTACATCTTGCAAAATATAATCACGAAAAAAAAAATTGTCATGCTACAGTTGCGATGTGTGTATAATATACAAGTGCCGGAATTGTTCATGGAGAGAGAGCCGGATTACACGGTATTATTTAAAAAACGATAAGAGATTGAATTTAAAAAAAAAATGAACTGAAAGTAAGAAGTAACATCAAAGCTTATAACGAACAGAAATTATTACGTATATGAAAAGGGTTTTCCCCTCCTCAAGACCTCGCTCTTTAAGCAACTTTTTTTTAGAATTTAAAAACAAAGCTTATTATTATTAAAAATATTGAATAAAACTTTTTATTTGATTATCTGAACCTTAGTTTAATGTTTTACTTTGAACAAACTACTTTGATAATGCGTTACTTTTTATAAACACTGAGTCTAAAGTCATTAAATATTTAGGTGTTTGAAAACCAAGTTCAAAACTGTCGATATTGTTAAAAAAATTAGGTCCAACGCTTCGGCATTGCTCAATAGAATTAAATGCTGGGAGTTTATATCTTAGTTTTTGTAAGTAGGCTATTGTTTTGTGTATATTTTTGTAATGACTTACTTTTTTTCATTTTTATATATTTTTACTTTAATTGAAATACTTTTTCGATTGCCTTTAGACAAATGTTTGTCTCTAAGCTGCATTAAATAAAAGAAAAAAAAAAAACTGAAATTAAGGACCAACATTAAAACTTAAAACGAACAGAAATTATTATTTATATGAGAGGGACTACCCCTTGCTCAACACCTCGATCTTCACACTACAGTTTTTCGGCACTTAAAAAAAGTTACTTATCGTTCTAATTAAACGGTAAAGTTCTACGAAATCATATTATTGAGTTAGGACTAAAGTGAATACACCATTCGATGCCTTTTTTATGCTGATTACGAATATAATAAGCATTTCTATCGGAAATGAATTTCATCATCCCCCCCCCCTATATAGGCTATACCTATACCTAGCCTAACCTAACCCTGAATTGACATATATAGGGGGGGGGGGGGCTGAAATTAATTTCCGATAGAAATGCTTATTATATTCGTAATCAGCATAAAAAAAGGCATCGAATAGTGTACTCACTTTAGTGCTAACTCAATAATATGATTTCGTAGAACTTTACCAATTAAACAACCATTGTCTTTCAGGGGTCGTTTTTAAAGAATTGGGACAAAATTTAAACTTTAGCGTAAAGAGTGAGGAGGAGGGGGCAATCCCCGTCATATAAGTAATGATTTCTGTTCGTTTTAAGTTTTAATGTTACTCCTTACTTTCAGTTGAAAAAACTTGTTTTTTAACTTAATTTTGAATCGTTTTTTTAAATAAAGTTAGGATATCTGGCTCCACCTCCACGGAAAAATCCCCCTCCTTCACAGAAAAAGCATCTGAACAATTCGATCCTGGTGAAAATTTACCCCGGGCAATTACACTTAACACCTCCACGCTTAATATTGAATCGGTAAAGAGAAAGCAAGACATATAAAGAAATTTCGTATAGGAATTCTGGCAAATTCACCCAGTGTAATGTTCCCCCTGAAAACTTCCCTCACTATGAAAAATTCTCCCCATGCAAAATCCTACCGGCAGAAAATTCGTCCTCCCCTCCCCATCCGAAAATTGTAAGCATACTTCCTAATAACAAATATTATGCGTAAACAATGGGCAAATTTTAGAACTTAAAACCTTTTTCTGGGGCTTTAGGGGGCCATTTTTTTTATCTACAAAGACATAATTATTGCATCTTTCAACTATTCTGAACAAAATATCTGTCTGAAAATTTTGATTGAACAATTTTGGAAAAAAAGGGGCGTGGGAAGGGATCTAGTTGCCCTCAAATTTTTTGGTCACTTAAAAAGGGTTTTCATTTCCATTAGAATGAGCCCTCTCCCGATATTCTAGGCCCACTGAGTCGATACGATCACCCTTGGAAAAAAACAACAACAAATAAACATGCATTCGTGACCTTTATTCTGGCAAAAATTACAAAATTGTACATTTTTACAGATATGAGCTTGAAACCCTTTACAGTAGGGCTCTTTGATACGCTGGACCTGATGGTATGATTTTCTTGATTATGATTGATGGTATGACTTCTAGGGTGTCTTTCCCTCTTTTTTTCAAAAATCAGACAAATTTTCTCAGACTCGTAGCTTTATGAGTAAGACTAAACTCAATGAAACATATATTTGGAATCAGCATAATAATCCAAAGTAAGGAGCTAAGAAGGAGACAGTCCCCTTCATATAAAGAATAATCTGTTCAAATAGGTTTTAAATCTGTTCCTTGCTTTCGGTTGAAAAGCTTTTTTTTAATTCAATTTCTGATTGTTTTACGTATCATACCCAGGCCTAACCAAGATATAATTTGAGGTACCGGTCCCTTGAATCCATGGTTAATTGCTTTTAAAATATGTAAATCAGTAAGTGTATGTTGATTAGTACGTACACCTACGTTTATATTTGCAATTCAGTTTTGGATAAAATTTGAATATACTTAAATAATTGGTGATGAATAGTAATTTTGGTAAAAAAGTCCTTGCTAATATTACTACTAAAGAATTTCGGTTGGATGAAAAGAAGTATTATTGCTTGTATGGATGGAAATTCCGTGAGGCTTTTGATCTTCTACATAACTGAAGCCATCACAACCTTTACAATAGGATTTTCTTATCGATAAATACATTGCATACATTTGAGTAAATACATTGAAGTACTTCATATAAATCGAAAAAGGGAAATATTACCATTTAAATTGCTGAAAACTAAGTTCTTAGCAATATTTGCCAATCCTAAGAAATTTCCTGGTGGGGCTGATGATGGCCTGCCTTGCCTTTTCCATCTCTGAGCTGGTAGATATGGGAATGTAATAATTTAGCTGTATAAAGAAATATTTTAATTAATTACTACTCTCCCCTACATCTTTCAACATTTATCTGAAGCTTTGTGAAGAGTAAGCAGTTGGTCCAATAAAATGTACTTTTTAGGAATCTACCCTATCCCAGGGGCGGATCCAGGATTTTTTTTTAGGGGGGGGGGGGCGCGCAATTAGGTTGATGTGATAAACTTGCGTTAGGAGCAAGTTTAATAAACGCAAACTTGCGTTAATTAAGTAAATTACACTACTTTAGACTACGCTAGGGGCCCGCACGCCCCCCTCGTCCCCTGGATCTGCCACTGCCCTATCCCCACCTTAGCAATGAATCACCCCCCTCATTATAGCTGACACAATCACCCCTGGGAAAAAGCAAAAAACAAATACACAGGCAACGACGATGTTTCTTCTGAAAAACAATGCGAAGCTCCACATTTTGTTTCAATTTGCATCCAATTTAATCGCTCTTTTTGTTCGAGAGTTTTTTCCTAAACGTATTTAAAAATAAACTTATTCCTATGAAAAAATATCCTGAAATATATTCCCTGTCACCCAACCACCACTACTATTTTGGCGTCTGCCCCCCTGGAAAAAGTTCTGCCGGCGCCCTTGCCGGCATAGGGTCGTTCTGTCCATGGGCAGTTGTATGAACCGTGATATTGTCAGCAAAACAATATAGAGGGTGGTACTTATCTGTTATAGCCACCACACTCAAGTTTTTGGTCTGACAGAACCGGTTTTCTTTCTCCTTAGCGTGAGAGTGTACACACTCTACAATGTAGGTATATTTTAATTAAACATTTTATTTGGTATTTTGGTTAGGTTAGAAACTATTTAGGCCTAATATCCATAAACCTGATTTACGTAAGTCTCTGTTGTACTTTCGGTAATTTTGTTACTAAAGTTTTTATCTTCATCATACTTAGGTATAAATCATTATGATTAACCTACCTTCACTTCTTGAGTGTGGTGGCTATAACGGATACGTACCTAGAGGGAAATCAAGAGGCACGTAAAAAAACGGAATGGGGGCCCAAAACCCCGGAAAATTCTGGCTTTTGAAGGAGTGGCAAATAAGCACCACCACCCTATCTACGCCACCGTTAATGAGACCCAACTCTGCTGCACCAGTATAGTAATAGCAACAGTAAAATTTATAACCTATAGCTTAATGCCCAAGCGTCTAAATCAAATTTCCTAAAGCTACAGAGAAAGTTCTAATAAACAGTTTGTTTAATTTGTTTGTTTTACATAAATTAATCAGAAAAAAATAATTGATTTAACAAAAAAAAAAGAAGAACAAAAACTCTAAGAATCACAGATGACACTTTTCTTCATTTAGGCTATGAATAAATTCTTCAAGTTTTTCTTGGATATGGCGGACTCTCTCTGAAATATAAATAAATAGTTACCCAAAAGGAACATAAATAGAAAAATATAACGTGGAATAAATTAAATAAGAAAAATCTTAACCCAATGAAAAACAAAAAAAAGCAATGTTTGTGCGGAGACCTTCGATCAGGAGTCCTCAGTGTAAAGAGAAGACAAATATAAATTGCAATCAATAATCAGAACCAAAGAAAAACTCAAGCAGAAGAAAGGTAAAAATATAAAAGAGCCCCGCCAACTGCAAAAAGGCGTGAAAAATATAAAAACTGCTATTGCGTAAATCACTAAACATTCAAAAATTCCATGAAGCAAGGATATGTAGCAACAAAGTGGTTGCAGTAGGATAATTCACAGCGTGGTGCAGTGGTTTAATTTCGTCAAAATCCTGGGGGGGGGGGGTGGGGGAGTTGGATCCAATTTTCCCAAATCATTGAAAATGAAAGTGAAAACTGAAAAATGAGCAATATAATAACAAAAAAAATGTAAGGATATACTAAAGAAAACTGACTTGTTTCTGTGGATGCTTGAATTTCTGTTGAGGTTTATCTTAGTTTTGACAAGATTTTTGGAAAAACTAAATTCAAGCTCAGGGGGATTGAAGTCTGTGGGGGGCAAACTGAGGTCTGAGAAGAGAAGTTGCCCCTTTCCCTTGACCCATAGAAAATAACGTCCCTGGCGCCGAGTGCCACAGAATATAAATTTTACAGTTCAGAAAAAAAAAACTCAAAAGTGTATTTCATGTGTTTTTAACTTTTTTTTTAAGATCCAATTATTAATTAATTCATGGTAACAAACTGCAAGTAAAGGCGATTCGGCTCAAAAGTAATCGAAGCTCTAAAAAAAACGACTTTAAATAACAATAGATACATAAAAAGAATTGGCATTTTATGCTAATTCAAAATATATGATCATTCCCTAAAAGTCCAGGAATCTAAATGGAAATCACACCATCAGATTTAGCGTATCAGAAAACGCTACAGTAGAGGTTTCAAGCTCCAACTGCAAAAACGAGGAATTTTGAATTTTTGCCAGAAGAAAGATCACGGGTGCGTGTTTATTTTTTTGTTCCTACCAGGGGGTGATCGCATCGAACCAACGATTCTAGAAGATTGAGAAAGGGCTCATTTGAACGGAAAATGATTTAATTTTGTTTCAGCATAGTTGAAAGGCCCAATAATTGAGCCTTTGAGGACGACATGACCACCTATAGTCTTCGGGGGAAGGGCTGCTAGTTATGATGTTTTTCTATTGTTTACATACAGGATTTGTTATTGAGAAGCATAAAGACATTTTTCGTGAGGGGGAATTTTCTGGGGATGACTTTTCTACGAGAATTTTTCAATTGTGAGGGAAATTTCTGGGGGCGTACTTTCCAGGGAAATCTTACACGCTTTTGTTTTTGCCAGAATTCACATACGAAATTCGTTTTGTTTGTCTTACTTTCTCGTTGGTGACTCAATTTAACGGTGGAGCTTTTCTGGGGAGTTTTCGGGGGAGATTTTCAGCAAAGTTGGAATCCTCTGGAGGATTTTTAGGGGAGGAAAAATTCTCTCTGTGGGAATTATCACCAAATAAATACTCATTGGGGGAATTATCACCAGAGAAATTCATGGGGGATTTTTAAGAAAAAAATTCGAGGGGAGGAAGGATTTCTGTGGGAATTATCACCATAAATACTCATTGGGGAATTATCACCAGAGAAATTCTCCATGGGGGGATTTTCCCAAAAGAAACTTTCAATTGAGGGGAGGAAGGATTTCTGGGGAAAATTCCTCACATAGGGAGTAGTACGACGTGACCTTAAAAGGATAATAAACCTTAAAAAAGGATAATAAATTAAATATAAACAGGTCTTTTTTCAAATGAAAGTATGCCAAGGATAATTTTTCAGGCGGAATGATCCGCAATAAATTTTCTGGTGGTAATTGTACGGGAAAAATTGTCCTGGGGGATTTTCCATAGAGGGGAGGCGAATTTCCTGGCATTATTTGAGAAATGATCAGAAAATAGATAAAAAAACTAGTTTTTTCTGCTGAAAGTAAGGAACACCATTAAAACTTGAAACGAACAGAAATTATTCCGTATATGAGGGGGAATGCCCCCCCCTCCTAAATTGTACTGTCACTCGTTGTTAGCTACAAATTTACCGAGGCAAAAGAATACGAAGCATCGAGAGAGGCAAAATAACAGTAACAGGGATTTATATCATTTAGGGTCATATATGGAACCATCAAGGGGAGAGTTGAAATGTACTTTCAGAAAATGTACTTAAATATTTAGGTGTTTGATAACCAAGTTCAAAACTGTCGATATTATTAAATAATATCCGTCCAACGCTTCGGCAATGCTCAACAGAACTGAATGCTGGGAGTTTATATCTTAGTTTTTGTAAGTAGGCGTGTAAGTAGTAAGTAGGCGTAGTTTTTGTTAGTTTTTGTTTTGTGTATTTTTTGTAATTGCTTACTTTTTTATTTTTTATATACTTTTATTTTAATTGACATAATTTTTCTATTGCCTCTAGAAAAATGTACGTCTCTAAGCTTCATTAAAATAAAAAAAAAATCTTCAACTGAAAGTAAGGAGCAACATTAAAACTTAAACAAAACAGAAATTATTACGTATATGAGGGAGGTTACCCCCCCACCCCCCTCAAAACCTTACTCTTCACGCTACAGTTTTTCGGCACTTAGAAACCGGTACCGGTTTTTCGGTGCTTGGTATTGTTCTAATTAAATGACCCTGTGATTAAGGAGTCTTTTTAAAGAATTGGGACAAAATTTAAGCTTTAGTGAGCGAGGAAAAAAGACCGAGGTGTTGTCAAACCCCCTCATGTAAATAATAATTTCTGTTCGTTTTAAGTTTTAATGTTGCTCTTTACTTTCAGTTGAAAAAACTTGTTTTTATTTAATTTTTGATTGTTTTTTAAATAACACTAGGGTATCTGGCTCCAACTCTGCGAAAAAATCCCCCTTCCCGTAGAAACATCCCCTGGACAATTCAATCTGGTAAAAATTGCCCCGGACAATTATCCTTAACATCTCCAGGCGTAAAATTGAATCGGTAAAGAGAAAGCAAGACATTTAAAGAAATTTCGTATAGGATTTCTGGCAAATTCACCCAGTGTAAAATTTCCCCTGAAAAGTTCACCCCTCTGGAAGCTTTCCCCTAAATAGAAAATTCTTCCCGTGCAAAATAATCCCAGCAGAAAATTCGTCCTCCCCTCTCCACCCAAAAATGCATGCACACTTCCCAATAAAAAATACTATAAAAACAATGGGCAAATTTTATGACTTAAAAATATTTCCCCAGGAGCTTTTTCCCCAGGGGTCATTTAATCTCCGAAGAAATAGTTATCGGGCCTTTAAAATATGCTGAACAAAAATGCTATCTCAAACTTTTGATCGGACGATTTTGGGAAAAAAGGCGTGGGAGAGGCCTAGTTGCCCTCCAATTTTTGGTCAATTAAAAAGGGTAGTAGAACTTTGTATTTCCGGTAGAATGTGCCCTCTCTCGACGTTCTATGCACACTGGGTTGATATGATCACCCCTGGGAAAAAAATTATGTAAAATAAACACGCATCGGTGATCTTTCTTCTGGCAAAAAATTACAAAATTCCACGTTTCAAAATTTCAGAGATGTACTTTCAGAAAATATACTTAAATATTTAGGTGTTTGATAACCAAGTTCAAAACTGTCGATATTATTAAATAATATCCGTCCAACGCTTCGGCAATGCTCAACAGAACTGAATGCTGGGAGTTTATATCTTAGTTTTTGTAAGTAGGCGTGTAAGTAGTAAGTAGGCGTAGTTTTTGTTAGTTTTTGTTTGTGTATTTTTTGTAATTGCTTACTTTTTTATTTTTATATACTTTTATTTTAATTGACATAATTTTTCTATTGCCTCTAGAAAAATGTACGTCTCTAAGCTTCATTAAAATAAAAAAAATCTTCAACTGAAAGTAAGGAGCAACATTAAAACTTAAAACAAACAGAAATTATTACGTATATGAGGGAGGTTACCCCCCCCCTCAAAACCTCACTCTTCACGCTACAGTTTTTCGGCACTTAGAAACCGGTACCGGTTTTTTTTCGGTGCTTGGTATTGTTCTAATTAAATGACCCTTGTGATTAAGGAGTCTTTTTAAAGAATTGGGACAAAATTTAAGCTTTAGTGAGCGAGGAAAAAAGACCGAGGTGTTGTCAAACCCCCTCATGTAAATAATAAATTTCTGTTCGTTTTAAGTTTTAATGTTGCTCTTTACTTTCAGTTGAAAAAACTTGTTTTTATTTAATTTTTGATTGTTTTTTTTAAATAACACTAGGGTATCTGGCTCCAACTCTGCGAAAAAATCCCCCTTCCCGTAGAAACATCCCCTGGACAATTCAATCTGGTAAAAATTACCCCGGACAATTATCCTTAACATCTCCAGGCGTAAAATTGAATCGGTAAAGAGAAAGCAAGACATTTAAAGAAATTTCGTATAGGATTTCTGGCAAATTCACCCAGTGTAAAATTTCCCCTGAAAAGTTCACCCCTCTGGAAGCTTTCCCCTAAATAGAAAAATTCTTCCCGTGCAAAATAATCCCAGCAGAAAATTTCGTCCTCCCCTCTCCACCCAAAAATGCATGCACACTTCCCAATAAAAAATACTATAAAAACAATGGGCAAATTTTATGACTTAAAAATATTTCCCCTGGAGCTTATTTAAGGGGGTCATTAAGGGGGAGCTTAAGGGGGTCATTTAATCTCCGAAGAAATAGTTATCGGGCCTTTAAAATATGCTGAACAAAAATGCTATCTCAAACTTTTGATCGGACGATTTTGGGAAAAAAAAGGCGTGGGAGAGGCCTAGTTGCCCTCCAATTTTTGGTCAATTAAAAAGGGTAGTAGAACTTTGTATTTCCGTTAGAATGTGTCCTCTCTCGACGTTCTATGCACACTGGGTTGATACGATCACCCCTGGGAAAAAAATTATATAAAATAAACACGCATCGGTGATCTTTCTTCTGGCAAAAAATTACAAAATTCCACATTTTTGCAGGTATGAGCTTGAAACCTCTACAGTAGGGTTCTTTGATATGCTGAATCTGATAATGTGATTTTCATTAAAATTCTATGACTTCAAGAAGGTCTTTCCTCCTTTTTTTTTGAAAATCGGAGGGATTTTCTCAGGCTCGTAGCTTTTGATGGGTAAGACTAAACTCAAGAAAAAAACGGCTGACTCCATATTTGGAATCAGCATAATAAGCCAATTCCTTTGAAACATCTATTGGTATCAAAATTCCGTTTTTTTAGAATTTCGGTTACTTTCGAGCCGGGACGCTCCTTACTTACAGTTCGTTACCACGAACTGTTTGATTAACCATCAAAATCCCAACAGAGATCATTAGTCCAGGACTTTTAGCTCAAAAAAGTGTCGAACCCGGACAAAATTGCAATATAAACAAAAATGGTACCAAAATGATTAGAAAAAAATTCTGTACAACATACTAAAAGTCCCCATAAATCCGAGTGGGGCGAGTACCCGAAAAACAGGGGAGAAGGGGGAAATGCGAGGGAAAATGGGAAAAAATGCCGAACATGCCCAGAAAATAGTTTAAAGTGAGTTTTCTGAGGTTTTCACATACGCTGATTACGGAATTGACATCTAAAATTCAGTATAGAAAAAGAGTACTACGGAAAACGGGGGAACAGGGGAAAGAGGGGAGAAAAGAGAAGAATACAGGGTAGGGGTAGAAAGCGGTTTGAAAGATATTTTCTGGGGTATTCCTATCTGGTGATTACGAAATTGAGAACTAAAATGATATAAAAAAATGATTAACATAAAACGGGGAAATGGGGGGGGGGAGAGAGGGGAAAAAGGCAAATATACAGGGTAGGGGTAGAAAGCAGGTGGAAATGTTTACAAATGTTAATACAGGAGATCTATAGAGGTTCGGCTACCCCATAGGTTCGGAAAAAGGCAAAAAAAAAAACTCGAGAAAGAAATACGGAAAGATACTGAAATTACTTTATTCCGTATTCCTCGCCGTTATCAACAAGCGCGTGGGTTCGTCAACATAATCCTGTTCTAATTCGACATTCAGTAAGAGAAGCAAGGTAGACTAGTCACCGCGGAGTTCCAGTGCCGACGACAAAACCTATCCTGACGGAATGACATCTAGCGGATCCAATAGTCCCCAGTCTGCGTGGATGCTTACACATGTGACATGGTAGCAGGATAAATCAAGGTACGACGAGATTTTTTTTGTTAAGTCAAGCATAATTTTGCGTATCGGCAACTCTGCTTTCAGTACTAAGCCAAGTTTAATTCATTATTTTTCCCTGGGTGCCTGAATTGCAGTCAATGCAGAGGATGCTAAAACTGTAGGTGAGCTGATCCTCCAGCACATGGATGGCCAATCCGTCGAAAGTTTTTCATTCAGGAAGAAAGACAAAGTCGTTACACTGGCATCCGATGGGAACATAAGGATAGATGGCGAGATTTTGCATATCGACCCTGCACTGCTTTTTCAACGTCTTTCGACTGCTGCCCATACATCTGAAAATAACATGGCAGAAACTCTATGTCACGAACTGTGCAGTTATCCGCCCGCTTTGTTTGAGAATTCTGGCATAATGCGTCAGCCAGACAAACCTGCACTAGCGAAAGCAATATGGAAAGAAGCGAAAACGGACTCGATTCACCACCTGCCAGTGCCAAATCGTGTCACTGTAGTTGACGGAGGTTGGCTGCTTCAGCAAGTACCTTGGAAGATTGGTGATACCTATGATTCAATCTGTGACAGCTATGTTAGTTTCGTTACTCGACGCTGTACCTCCCCTACTGTTGTCTTCGATGGATACAGCGCTGGTCCAACCACGAAAGATGCTACTCACAACCGACGGTATAAGGGAAGCCAGCATCAAGTGCTCGATTTCAGTTTAGGGATGAAGCTCCAGAAAAAGAAGGAAGAGTTTTTGAGCAACTCTCAGAACAAACAGCGAATTATAAGCTACATCGGGGAAAAACTCAGAGCCAAAGGATTTGAAGTCGTCCATGCGAAGGACGATGCTGACTATCTAATCGTAAAGACTGCCGCAACGAAAGCAGAAAACTCTGAAACAATAGTTCTTGGCAACAACACTGACCTTCTGATTCTACTCTTGTATCACCTCCCGCCTAATGCAAAAACACTTTACATCGAATCGTCAACGAACGCAAAAGAAGCGATAACACGGTTCTGGTGGTTGCCTCAACGAAGTTAAAAAAAAAAAAAATGGGAGAAGTATCCAGGCTACTTCTGGTAGGGCACGCACTCTTGGGATGTGACACGACCTCACGAGTTTTGACTTGGAAAGCAAGCTGTGCTACCTCTTTTGAAGAAGAGCGAAGTATTCAGAAAAAAATGCGAAGTGTTTCTGGATGAATCATCGTCTAAAGATGAAATTGTGAAAGCGGGTGAATATCTTCTCCTCAGCTTGTATAAAGCACGACCAAACGAAGATCTCACTAAGCTGCGACATCGAATTTTTCTTGGAAAAAAAGTTTCTTCGTCAAATACTACGGCGTTTGTTAAGCCTGAAAGGCTTCCGCCAACCGAAGCTGCAGCTTCATTCCACTCCCAGCGAGTGCGCCTCCAGGTATCCCGTTGGAAAGGGGAACCAGCTGACCTCGACCCGGCTGACTGGGGTTGGGTCCTCAGAGACCATAAATACTTACCTGTGATGACCGATTTGTTGCCCGCACCTCAGACTCTTTTGAGTGTCGTGAGATGCAACTGTAAGACAGGCTGCGAGAACTCCCGATGCAGCTGCAAGAAAAATGGATTAGCGTGTACGTTCGCGTGCGGAGAATGTCAGGGTATCAACTGTTTGAACAGGGACAACGAGATTGTCGAAGACGAGGAGCTCGACTAGTGACATCAATGCTGTGTTTTTCAAGTCAACTCTACTGCCTTAAATAGTGCAGATTTTACCTATAGTTACTGAAGTTCTTTTTTTAGTTTTTCATTCAACGATATTGCCTTCGAAAGTACAAATTTTACCTATAATAGCTGAAGTTTTATACTGTGATCACTGCCAAGCGGTTGTTTTCTTTATGTTTAGTAATTCAAATGGTTGTAAGAAACGTCTGTGATTCAAGAAAGTAAAATTTTGATACTTAAGCGAGTTATTTTGTCCATAGGCCTACTTATTAGCCATTAGCAGCTGGCTCAGGAGTCAGGCTTCCCTTCCCCTTTTCCGTTATTTCCTCCAGTTTTGTTCGGTTTTCATGGTTCTCGTTTTCTTTCCTTCATTTTAGGTGTCAGTTTCGTGATCAGCAGATAGGAAAACCCCAGAGAACACATTTCAAAATGATGATTCTACCCCTGACTTCAATTGTCCCTTTTCTCTTTTTCCCCTTTTCCCCCGTTATGGTGGGGCCACTTTTCCCCCGTTATGGTGGGGCTCATGTTCTTTTTTCATTTTAGATGTCAGTTTCAGGATCAGAAGATAGAAAGACCCCAGAAAACATATTTCAAAGTGCTTTCTACCCCTACCCTGTATCTTTAAATTTTTCCACTCTTCCCCCTGTTCCCGTTTTCCGTAGTACTTTTATTCTATACTGAATTTTAAATTTCAGTTTCGTGATCAGCGTATGGGAAAGCCCCAGAAAACTCACTTTGAACTATTTTCTGGGCATGTTCGGCATTTTTCCCAATTTCCCCCTTTTCCCCTGTTTTTCGGGTACTCGCCCCACTCGGATTTATGGGGACTTTTAGTATGTTGTACAGAATTTTTTTCTGATCATTTTGGTACCATTTTCGTTTATATTGCAATTTTGTCCGGGTCAAACCTAAAAGTCCTGGAGTACTGAAATATTGATCGTTTTTTCTGCGTTACCAGAAGTATTGGATTCACACAACTTTACAGTTTCATGAAATATAATTAAACAAATAGAAAAGGTTTTTCAACTAAAGTAAGGAGCAAGTTTAAAACTTAATAGAAATATAAATTACTCTGTATGTAAGGAGGACTGCCCCTTCTCATCACCTTGCTCATTAAACAAAAGTTTTTTAGTGCTTTGAAAAACCTTTTTTTCCATTACAAATTTAAAAAAAAAAAATTAAGACAAAAGCCAAACTTCAGAAAAGAGTATTGAGCTAAGGAGAAGAAACCCCTCTTCAGATAAAGAATAATCTGTTCAAATAGGTTTCAAATCTGTTCCTTGCTTTCAGTTGATTAAATAAAACAAAACAAGTTTTTTCAACTGAAACTAAGGAGCGACATTAAAACTTAAAACGAACAGAAATTATTCCGTGTATGGGACTGTCCCCTCCTCAACGCCTCGCTCTTTATTCTAAATTTTCTTATTGTTTTGAAAAATAAAGTTGTGAGACAGTCAAACTTTAGCGTAAAGAGCGAGGCGTTGAGGAGGGGACCGCCCCTTTTATATACTTAATAATTTCTGTTCGTTTTAAGTTTTAATGTCAATCCTTACTTTCAGTAAAAAAACTTGTTTTTTTAATTTAATTTTTGAACGTTTTCGAATTAAGGCAGCTTTGATTGTGGCTTACCGTACATAAATAATTAAACGAAATTTGCATATTAATTTTACTTTTTTAGCTACATGGCTTTCACGAAATTTTTTTCTCATGTAACTTACGCTAACGAAGTTCTATATTCGTATGTTTTTATTACGTATATTTGGGAGTTCGCCCCCATAGTCAATATCTCGCTCTTTACGCTAAAGTTCGAATTTTGTTCCAATCACAAACCCTGAATCACAAAGGCGGGTTGGGTTAATTAGAATAGATAGCTCTTTTGAAAGTACTAAAAAAAAAATTTTGCAATATTTAAACGTTGTTTTTTGGGGTTTAGGGGAAGGGGGAGGTTAGGTTACGTATTTAATATATGCTATGCTTTACCCACCACCACCCTAATGTGCAAATATATAGCCCAAATTTGTTTTATAAACCATTATAACCGGGTATCTGTCTCTCCCGTTTGACGAGATATATATAGCCTATATATATATATAAATTATATATATATATATATATATATATATATATATATATATATATATATATAATATATATATATATATATATATATATATATATATATATATATATATATATATATATATATATATATATATATATATATATATATATATATATATATATATATATATATATATATATATATATATATATAAACGGAAAAAATCAAGAAACATACAAAATGAAACTTCCTTGATTTCTCTAGCCTAAAATACTCGTGAACACCCCTTTAGGGTAAAGCAAAAGAGGTATTTTACTTAATCATATCCTGTGATTTTACTTCAAAACTCATTATTTTCTTTTCTTCTCTGGAGTCATTACAAAAATTGGTGATTTGTAAAACGTGGATGTGATACATGAAGACAAATGTGTCTTTTTCTCAAGACTTTGACGGGTTTTCTCTCAACAAAGAAGAAAAACTACACCCCTGCAGAGATTGCCGCCACAAGACAACATCTAGGATATTCAAAATTATAATAAAATTACGAGTCTCCTTCTTTCATACTGGCATAATCAACGAGTAACATGAAAAATAGAAAAAGTCTAGGAAATTGGTAAAAAAGAGACGAAAACCGGTCAAGACAATTTTGTTTCGTTTAAATAAATGAAAGAATAAGTTATTTCTCCTTTAAAATATTTAACTGACTACTTATGTTTGACTTGTTTACTACCAGTACCAGTGGAATTCTAGACATAAAAACGGTGTCCGCCAAAGCCCCGTTGACCCCCCCCCCCCCTGTGAAAATGTGAACCCCCAATACCCTAACTCACATAAGCTTAAGAATTTTGAGTGTAATTGGTATAGAATTGATTTTTTAAGCAAAGATACAAAGGGGACGGTATTTTTCAAACTCTGGTCAATTCTTCCCCTCCAACTGGAATATCTGCCAATTGCAATGACTAGAAGATTTTATTGTAATTTTGGCTTGATTATAAAAAATGCTACGGGTTTTCTAAACAAAAAAACAAAAACACCACAAAACAAAAATATCTATTTCCTTAAAACGACCTATATAAAAATAAAGAGTGCCGAAAACAGGTCAAATTTCAATTTTCTTGTTCTGTGAACCTGCAAAATTCAAGGCGGCGAATTACTAAAACAATCGTGGAAATACAATATAACTAACTCAGGTTAGGGCTAGGAATAGTAATGATGTGATTGGTATTCACAAACCCCTGACCGACTGTGAATTTGATTTTGACATTTTTTTCCGGTTTGAAAGTATCTAATTTAAGAATGATTTCAGAAAAATAGTTTAAGGATGCTGGGAAGGGTAAACAAATTTTCCGAAAGTCGTCACCTATCTAGTATACAAGGCCCCATTCAGGAAATGTTTATCCGAATAGTATACAAGGCCCCCCCCTGAAATGTTTGTCTGACTCGTAAAGACGTAACAAAAATGAACATAAACAAATTGTTGATGCGTTTTTTAAAAGTTTTTCGTATCCCCCCCGAAAAAATCATTTTGTAAACCCCCTCCTCCCAAAAAATTCTAGATACGGCCCTGCTAGTATATATATAACTATTATATATATACTAGTATAATTATTATACTCGGGGAGGGGGGGGATACAAAAAACTTTAAAAAGACGCATCAACAATTTGTTTATGTTTGTTACGTTTTTACGATTCGAACAAAAATTTCGGGGGGGGGGGGGCTTGTATACTAGTCGGACAAACTTTTTACGAGTCGGACATACAAGTTTTTAAAGATTATTTTTATTTCAAAAGAAAAAAAGAAGATTTTAAAAAAGCAAAAGTAAGAGGAGGAAAATAATTCTTTTAAAAACTTGAAGACTGCCATTAGCAGCTTTTAGTTCAAAAATTGTTGTTTTAACAACTTTTTTTATTTGTTATTTACGGTCTTTTAGTATTTTTCTATTTTTTTTGCATTTTCCTATTATTTTCTATTTTTGCACTGATAACGGCTGAGGTAAGGTATCGGCCGAAATATTGCATTTTTACTTATCTTGTCGTTATTATTAGTATCATTATCATTTTTTGTCATTCAGTTATGTTTCTAAGCCTATTGTAAACCGTTGCTTTATTCCATTTATTGGTGTGTTTTACCGATTTCATTTATTTATTTTAATACTCTTATATAAATAAATACGTATATTTTTACTAGATCAGTAGTGTGTACAAGATTTGAAGTATATTTTTTAGCTTTCCTCCTTCCCTTGTTTTGTTTTTTTCTTTTCATTGCTTTCATGGCAGGTTATTTTTATAATTTCCTAAATCTAATTAAGTTCAATTTAACTAAATTTAAACATAGCTCATAAAATTTTTTAGCTCCCCCCTTACCCTTCAAAATCTGTCACCAGTTTGAACTTTTTGTAGAAAGATGTTCTTTGTGTCCATAATAGTTATATGATTATAGGATTGGGAATCTAAATTTAACTAGATCTAACTAAATATTATAATCCAGTTAAGTTTATCAATAAAAACTTTTGTGTTTTTTTCTTTATTCTTTTATTCTTTATATGAGCTATCACGTAAAATTCTTTTTTTTTCCACGCGTTACAGATAAGCGAGCCTTGCGGAGAATTCATTTTTGCTTGATGGGCAGGTATTTTACATTCAATAGTTTTTTTTTCCTCTATAACAAAAATGAAGATACACTAAAATAAATTTCGGTCTATGGGTCACAAAAATAAATCATTTGTTTGCTAATTATAGCTTTTAAGCCGACCTCAGACCCACCCCAGAAATCCAAAATTTTCTCGAATTCTTGGGTCTTTTTTTATTCAAAGTATCAAATTTCCCCCCCCCCCCCCCCCCTTCTTGAAAAAAATCCTTATTAAAAATCAAATTTGCTCATTTTTGGAAATTGTTATTATGAGCAGTAAATTTTAAATAATTGTTTTAAAAAATAAGCTTTTATTTTTCAAAAAAATACAAAAATAACCGAAATTTGCGTTTATGATTATATCTAAGATAATAAAAAAAAAAGAAGGAAATGTTTGCTACTTATAGTTCTTTCATCAAACGCATGTCAAAGACTTCATAATTAGTGCCGTCATCAGAATTTTTTTTTGAAAATTAATTTCTTCATTTCTACAAATTTATTTATAATAATTACCGGTTACCACCGGTAATTATTTTTAATTCAATATTTCTTTTCCCTCAAACACAATACAAAAATATGTTTGAAATCCAAATTTTGACTAAACAATTCATTAAAAAAAAACTAATTAAAATCCAATTATGTCTTTTTCTTCCAAGGCATGTCAAAGACTCCATAATTACTACGGTCATTAGAAGTCCTTTTGAAAATCAGAGCTCCTCATTTTTACAAATTTATATTACCAACGGTAATTCTTTTTAATTCAATATTTTTTCTCTCTAAAATAATAAAAGAGAGATGTTCGAAATCCAATTTTTGACTAATTATAAATGGTTCATAAAAAACAAATGGTGGTCAATTATAGTTCTTTTATAAAACATATGTCGAAAAAGTCTTCATAATTACTGCCGCTATCATAAAATCCTTTGAAAACCAAAAATTGCTCATCTTTACAAATTTTTACTACGAATGGTACGGACAATAAAAAACGAGTTAACGACTAAATCAAAGAAACCATTTACAAAACGAAAACCAACTTCTGGATTTTAGTGAACGTCGATTCAGACCAAAGATTTATTATCTGAAAATATACCAGATCAAAGGGTGTATTCAATATTTTTTTTTTTCGAGGGGGAGGGAGGTCTTACAAAAAAGAACTTTAAAAAAACATCAAAATGTGTTTATATGCATTTTTCTTATGTCTTTCCGCATCAAACAAAATTTCGGGGGGAAGGAGGGGGTTCAAACACGTAACCCTCCCCCCTGAAATACGGCCTTGACCGCATCATACAGAAATGCACCGTATACGTTAGGTAAACAGCTAACAAGAATGGTGACAATCAATGACAAGATATATGCAGACTTAAATAGCTGGTTTACCGTCTTCAAATACCCTAGGAAACCTTCGCTGGTGGCATCGAAGACTAAGGCACCAATTGGGGAGAAGGCACCTTTAGGAGTCATTTCCCCGATATTTGAAAAATATTTGGTTATTTTGTTGAACAATCGAAAACAATCCCCCCTTTTTTTGGATTTTTTTTGCTTCACCATTAAAAAATTGAAAACCCCTTATTCCACCCCCAACATTTCTGTGAATTAGCATCCCTGATGGGAGATAAAGTGCAAGGAGTTCGCGAAAGCCCCTGCTGTCTGTAGTCTATCACAAATTAATTCGCGCCGAGAATAAAATGGAACAGATATACACAACGCGATAGTGCCGTAATAATAAAAAGGGGGGGGGGTTGTCACCCTAATGGGGGGGATGCAAAGTTTTTACTCATGCCTTCTGGGAATACGTTTTTCAGCAAACCTCTCAAGGAGTGCATACCTCAATAAGTCCTCCTCAGCCAGAAAGCTACGCGGGAGTCTTCATTCTAAAACCTATTGCCATCCAGCTCAGTCATCCCTCTTTATAAATTATGCATTCAACCTATTGCCAAATGTAGATGAGCATTTTTTGCAGGGGCTGCCAAAACGTAGTTGGCACAATTCCAGATGATCCAAAAATAGGCTTAAAAGGGCGTTATGAAGCACTCATCGGGTAGAATTACCTCTTAATGTAGATTGTATGTTATGCCTATCTCAACTGGTGCCAACGGTTGCCACGGCGAACCAGAAAATCAAGAAGAAACGCGGCACGTTAAGACTGCTTACATTAGTCGGCGGGAGACCCCGAGTGCTTTGAAGATTCCACTCGGAACGACCTCCCGAATGACTGTTTGTGAAACCCCCTTGGTGATTTCTTTAAAAGGACCTCTAAAAAACTCAATTCTAGAGAATCCTAGGTAAAACAACGTTGAATGGAATTATAATGGTTTATGTTAATCTTCGTGTATTTGGTATATGGTAGGCTATATGGGCAATCGATTCGAAACTAGTCTATTCTTTTTATAAACTATATTTTTTGGTAACACAATCTCATCAAACCTCTCATGAAGTATACACTTTGATAGAGTCTGAATTTCCTCTACGAGAAAGCAGTGTGTGATTCTTCGTCCATAGAATTCTCCTTAGTATTAGTGGTATATTAGTAAGTTTTGGCTTTTTTGACGCCGCTGCTTGAAGCAGGCGCGTATGCACGATTTTTTTTTGGGGGGGAGGGGGCCATGAAAAAATTATGGAGCAGAAATTAAAAAAAAAAAAAAATATTTGTCAATCCAAACAAAAAATGCCCAGAATTCAAGAACATTTAGGATTTCAAGAGAAAAACAAACCCCAAGTCCCCCTCTTCATATGTTTCCTATTATGAGAGATGTCATAATAAAACAACAAACTTGTATTTTTTCAAAGTTGGAAGTACAGTGTTCCCTGCTGAATCCTGTATCTTAGCAAATTATTTTGGATACAGCCATTACTACAACTGACAGCTCATTGTAGGACCAAGCTGCCTGAGCCAAAGGGGGCTGAACATACCCCTTGTCTACTCCCCTCTGTTTAAAGCTTCACTCTTTACACCCTCTCATGACGGTCCAATTTTCTTCAAGTTCCTTCTTATGACATCTTATCCCCCCTCCCCATTCGAGGACAACCTACTTTTTGCTTTCCCCAAACGGATGATAAAAAAGCACAATCTTTGCCGATCTGTCATCCTTCATAAAAACCAGCCTAGCCATCTTAGCCTTTCAGTCATAATAAAACCCGGAAAGGGGGATTGATCCTTATATTTTTTTTTATATTTTCTTATGCATACATATATATATATATATATATATATATATATATATATATATATATATATATATATATATATATATATATATATATATATATATATATATATATATATATATATATATATATATATATATATATATATATATATATATATATATATATTATTATATATATATAAATATCTTTTATTATATATATTATATATTTTTTATATTATTTTATATGTTTATTATCTATATATTATATTATTTACTTATTATTTGATATACAGTTAATCAAACGAGCATTTAAGTTTATCCTTAGACAATTCCTCTGTAAATTATTAACAAATAATCCTAACACGGGTTGACCTCTTCAATACACTTAGGTCAGTCCAGGTGTTACGTCACACAAGTGTACCCTCCTGGAATAGCTTCTCGGACGTCGTTTTCATAATTTAAATCCCGTGCTAAAGGGTTCCTATCATGGTTGCAGCCGTAGCTGCAACCTAGTAAAGAGCAAAAAACAGCCCACAGTAACCAAAAGTTAAAAAACGCGCTTAGAAAAAAAGCCTAGTGATTAAAAAATTGCCACCTGACACTGATTCGGGAATGATAACAATTATTTCAATTCGTGTTATGAATAAAAGTTTATCACGAAAAGAAATTTATGGTCATTTCGAAAAAACCTGAAATCCCTCTAAAATGGCGTCAGATCAAAATGAAAAGTATGCCATTGGAATCAGAATATTCAAAAATCTTATTCAGGGAAATTACAGTCCCCAACCTTGAAAAACAAGAAAAATCACTTTTTTGTATGGGTAGATCTGTCTCCTGTTTTTTTTTTTTTTTCTTTTTTTTCTTCCAGGGCTAGCAGTTTACCAGAACATCATAGAGAGATGGTTAATGGCTAATTCAAAAGCCGTTTGTTACATCTAGTGCCTTTTCACAAATTTCACGATCTGCAAGTGCCATATGGCACAAAAAAGGCACATTCTGCGCCATTTCTCAAGGGGTTGGGCTACCGGGCTACAAAAACATCATAGACAGATGTTTAATTGCTCACATAAAAGCTATTTCTCACATCGTTTTACGTTTTATATCGTTATACGTCTTATTTATAATTCCACCACATGCAACTGTCAAATGGCACTAAAAATGACACTATTGATGCCATGTCTCAAGTAGAAAAGCTAGGGACCAGTGGGCTGCCAGAACTTCTTAGGAAGATGTTTAATGGCTGGTTTGAAAGCTATTGCTCATATCTACGTGCTTTTAATCAGTTCTGCCATCTGTAAGTGCCAAATAGCACAAAAAACGGCACCTTTTGTGCCACTTCTTAAGTTGAAAGGCTTCGAAGTATAAAACGGTACTACTGTAATAATTATGGTCCAAAACCCTTAACTGGAGATTTGCAAGAGACCCTTCCCGTATAATCCCCATCCCATCCCCCTTAGTAAGTCTCATTAGTCCGTTGGGAGAATTTACGATGAACCCTTTAACACGGTCAGAACCAAAAGTTAAAAAACATGTTTAGGAAAAGACTGCCTAGTGGAAACAAATTGCCATCTGACATTGATTGCGGAATAATAGCTATTATTTTGGTTCGTCTTAAAAGTAAAAGTTTATTGCAAAAAGAAATTTATGGTGATTTCGAAAAAAAAAAACTGAAATCTCTCGAAAATGGCGTCAGAAGTTGAAACTTAAAACGAACAAAAATTATTACTTCACAGTCTATCTAACATAGATCAATAAAACTAGTGCAAATAAATCAACTGGTAATACTTCCGCATGTTTGTAGGATTACAGGAAACTAGCGCTTTACTGAAAACACAAGACAATATAAGAGTTTTGGTAAAAGGGTAAAAATAAACATTTAAGGGCACTTTTAACAGTATAAAAGTAAATTATTTTTAGATTGTTGCTTTATTTATTTTTTTTTTCGTTTAATTTGGCATCACTTCTGCACAATGAGATCAGTTTAATGATTGACTGTCGTCTTGGATCTGAAAAAGACACTTCATAATCATTTTGTAGACAAGTTCGAAGTGAAGGAATCTTATTAGTATTAAGACTACAAACTCGCTTTAAAATTTGTATCACAACTTGAAATTCTCCGTTTTATAGAGAGAAATAACTGGATCACCAGAGTCCATATTGTGGTTGATATGTTCTTCATTTCGAGTAATACTAGGTGATATCAAGATGTTACCCGATAAATAAATCCATTATTGTTAGGCTGTTTATTGACTGTTAACTTATTTCCAGTAAAACGCTAGTTTTCTGTAATCCAACAAACATAGGGAAATATCACCAGTTGATTTATTTGCACTAGTTTTATTGATCTATGTTAGATAGACTGTGAAGTAATAATTTTGTTTCGTTTTAAGTTTCAACTTCGCTCTTTACTTCCCTCAGAAAAACCTTCTTTTTTTTAAATTATTCTAATCAAACACCCCTTGTGTTTCAGGAGTCGTTCTTAAAAAATGGTGGCAAGCTGTCAAACTTAAGCGTAAAGTGCAAAGTATTGAGAAGGGGGCAATCCCTTCATATACAGAATAATTTATATTCATTTTGAGTTTTAATGTTGCTCCTTACTTTCAGCTGAAAACAAACTTGTTTTTTAAATTTGATTTCTAATTGTGTTTCAAATACTGCCGGTAAATCTGGTTCGCCCTCCATGAGAAATTCCCTCCCCTCAGGAGAAACTCCTCCGCGGAAAGTTCCTCCCACGTAAAATACACCCTCCCCGTAAAGTTTCTTCTGGACAATTCTATCCTCACTGAAAATTCCCCCACCCCCTCTGTAAAATTTCTTGCAGTCGATTCAGCCTGAAAAATTCTCCTTAGCATACTTTCATTTGAAAAACCAAATCATTTTTCCATGGTATTTTCCCCCGGAAATCCAAACACGCTGAAAAATTTCCCCGGAACATCTCCTTATATGGCCATCTTAGCCAAGTGGATCGATGCGCTGGATTCCGGATCCTTTGTCCGAGGGGACGAGGGCGTGATTTTATAAGCTCAGCCAGAGTCGACCCAGCTTTAAATGGGTACCTGGAGAAATCTGGGGAAGTAAACAGGAAGGAAGTGCGAAAGCACAGGATGGTTGGCGCCCAACCCCCCCATTGCACTTCCTGGCTGAAGTGCCAAGAAATGGAGATCAGCACCGCCGGTAGGGACTGTAAAGTCCAATGCCGTGTTCTTTACCTTTACATCTCCACATGCAAAATTGAGTTGGCAAAGAGAAAGTAGGACAAATGAAAAAAATTTCGTCCAGGAATTCTGTCAAATTCCCCTGGAAAGTTTACCTCCTGACATTTCCCTCACAACGGAAAATTATCCCCATGAAATTAACACAAACTTGCGATAATTAAGTAAATTACACTACTTTAGACTACGTTAGGGGGGGGAGCTCCCTCGCCCCCAGATCCACCAATGGTATGTTAAGGGGATGTTGGAGAGGGATTGGTTACCACATCCCTCTGAACTTTTTAGGCGCCCCCTCTGGTCAACACTGCTGAAAATTTGAAATTATTATATTTTTTCAAACTAGTCCAAATGTCTAATAGCTATGTCTCAAGGGATACCATGCACCCCCCCCCCCCACAGCACCGGAGGAAGGATTGTAAATTATGCAAATTCCCATTGTTTACATGAAGGATTTAGCATTAGGAAAAGGGAAAATGTTTGATTCTAGGTGTGTCCGAAAAGCCTAAGTGTATTAAGTTGAAACTTTGGAGAATGTTGAGTGATATTTTAAACCAAATCAAAAGGCACTATGTGCATCCAGTTTATCAAAAAGGTGGATCTACAATATCTTAAGAACGGTTATGGGCGGCCAGCCCTCCTCCTATACTCTTTTCAACTGCCCTCCCTCAAAAATTGACTCGATCAAGATTTATAAATAACCATATTGTTCGAAAAAGTCTCAAAAAGGTCAAATAACTGTGCCTATGGGGAATAACAACCGTCATTTAGGCAATTCTGAGCAACTTCGTTTTCCTTACAATTTTCGAATCAAATAGGAAAAAAAACGGTTTCAATTTCTTTATATTTTCTATTGGTATTTTGGAAAATCATACGGTGCTATTTTTGAATTAAAACATATTAGAGGAGAGATGAAAGTAGTTGTTTACATCGATTCGCCGGCATTTTGGAAAAAAAACTGTTGCTTCTGCAATTCTTGCATTTGTTCTTTAAAGAGTAAAAAATAATTTTCATTTTTAAATATTTTCTTGCTGAAAGTAGTGAAGTTTGCTATAGAGACTTGAATTTAAAAACAACTATGGACATCAAGG
Organism: Artemia sinica; assembly: GCA_027921565.1. Taxonomy (NCBI): domain Eukaryota; kingdom Metazoa; phylum Arthropoda; class Branchiopoda; order Anostraca; family Artemiidae; genus Artemia; species Artemia sinica. Next base: position 5,912,602 of record CM051274.1, read on the forward strand.
CTGGCTTATAAGACCGGCTAGCGAAAAATAAACCGAATATCGACAAAAAAGGCAAGTTATTTGAAAAATGACCATGCTTTCATTTCCTAGTCTATTTATCTCAACGAACTGTCATAATTAGTGGGATTTCAGTTACGATTTTGAAAGGTTTCTACGAACACTATTTGTTTCATGAGATTATTGATTTAGACAATAAAAAGCACAGTTTATATAATTATCCAGTATGATCTTTCCCTATCTCACCCATTATAAAAACCCGGACCAAGGTGCGAGTGCTCCAGAGAACGTTTTTGCAGATAGAAACATAGGCGGCATCAGATCTTTTCATGGGTAGACAAGTCAGACTGTGATCTAATCGGAAACAAGTGGAAACCCGCTATTACGAATAATGCACTTTGTTGGAAACAATCGGAAACAGACTAACCCGCTAATGCAGAAAGAAGTGGGAGGAGCTATTTGTTCGCACCGAGAACGAAGACCAGAAATGATCTGCGATAAGCTTACTGGATAATTATATGAACAGTGATAAAAAGAGTAAAATTTATAGGGTAAAATCATTAAAATCATGAGTGTGACAATTTGATTTTGGTGCAAAAAAATATTAACCAGGAACAATTCCCGCTTGTTACCTAGATTCACTTTCCATGTTTAGCCGATTTTTGTCTTCTCGCAAATATCATGCCCGTGCCACATTATAGTCACACTTGTCGATAAAATCAAAATTAGGCGCGACTACAGCGCCAATTAAGTTCCCGTTCGTGATTTCTCGGGTTGAGCATTGTTCAACTTTCAGGCATAAATTTCTTGACTGACCAATCAGAGTCAACGTTTAGGCCTAAAGGGCTAGGCACGCCTAGCTGATTTCGGGAACCGATTTCCAAATCAGCGCCGATTTTAAAAGAAATCGGCGTCGACATGAGCTTGAAAATTTTTCTAGTTTTCGGCGCCGATTTACAAAATCAACACCAATTTTCATCGTGATCATCACAAAAAAAAATAGAGATACAAATAAATAGTCAGCCAGAGGTATCTGTGGTGAAAGACCCCACTACTGAGCTGAAAGCTAAACTGAGAACTAAGCTGAGATCAATCAAGCAACTATTAATAAACTCCAGTTGACTATTTGTGTCCATGATTCTTTGTTTTGAAAATCCCGTGCAATAAATTTTTCTGTTAACAAATTTTTCTTACCGCTATCGTTTGTCCACCGATGCTGAAATCGGTTCCCGAAATCAGCTACGTGTGCCTAGCCCTTAAGCCATACTTTTTGAAACTAGAAAATATGGAAACTTAGAACAACAGTTTTTCTATCTGGGAGAGGAAATTTGACATAAGTTAAGAAAACTTAGCATTTGTAGAGAACAGTTGGACACAAATTACTGTTGGAGCAAACTCTTTAAACTAACTTCTTGCAATTTTAACTTTTTGCTTTTTAAATACAAGTGTGACGCTAAAATCAAGAAAATTGCCATGTCGTTCATGATATTTGGCTTTCTTTATCGATAGATGTGACTATGATATGGCAAGGGCATCAGTCAGGCAGTTTTTGGCTACTTAAAATATTAAATGGGAAACTAACCTGGATAGCAAGCCCGCAAATTAGAAAAAAGAATAACTAAATCTTAAAGTATCAAAGGCATTCAAAATCACTTTTTTGCCCGCTTAACCCATTAGGTCCTACTTGATACTTGATGATACTTTCACTTGATACTTCATACTCGATAACCATAATTTTCTGAGATTTCTCTTTTAATTGTTTCAAAATTATGAAGATGTTCTATGATTTTGCCAAATTACAACTTCTAAGCAGCATCACATTTTTGTCAGTGTTGCCGCATTGAACCGTAAAAATAAATAAGTAAAACTAAGTAGCAAAATTTGACAATTCTTTTCGTCCTCCTAAATTCGAATATTAACCAGCCGTTGATTGCTAACGACAACAACACCTTCAAAGAAACACTAAACCTTTTTAATGTATTTGGTGCCATTTGTGATTAGCTTATTTTCGTTAATTCTTCACCCACAATTCTTTCCTTTTAATTTTGGCAACCACTACAAGCAAAAACTGCATAAGTGCATTAGAGGGCCTTTCGTTAAGAATTGAAACGACGCCACTGCTAGCACGATCAGTGCAAGATGAGAAAAAATATTTTCTAGGTCTACGAAAAACAACGAGGAATTGTGGCACTTCGGCAGAAATTCGCCGAAGCTGAAAAGCAAATCCACGGTGGTAGCACCATCTTTGTTTCAAAAGACAGACATAGGCCTATTGTCCATGGATTTACGTATATAGGTAAGAACCGAGGATTTTGTTTCAGGGGAGGGGGATTCGGAAGACAGCGGCAATAATAAAAACAAATTTTATTTGTAAAAGAATTGCCTGTAAGTTCAAGAAAACTTAGGATTTAGGGGGAGTCTTAGTCCCCCCCCCCCATCCCATACGTTCCCACACGTACATATCGGTCTCTTGCGTATACAAAGCTGCGTGACTGTCGGATGAAAATTGTCTAAAAGGCTAAATTATTCCAAGATATTTATCTATAGACGAAGGGACCCTACCTAACCCTTCTGGCGAAAAATACCCAAATGTATATCCTGTACAGTAGCTGATATGTTAAACTCTGGGTGTTCGGGTAATATTGCATTATTGCATCCGGGGGTGGAATTTAGCCATGGATGAATTGAGGTAAATCCGGTTATCTATAATTGAAGCCTTACAAGAACCTCCTTCCTCATTATCATCTCATTATTCTACCGTCGTGCTGGGTACAAATGAAGTTCTGTCTGTTCAATCGTTTTGTTCTTAAAAGCAACAAGTTTCTTGTCCATTTTTAAATATTAACCGCTGTTTCGTATATTAACAGTCGCGGCCCCCCTCCCCTAGGTGAGTCGCCGTTCACATATTTGCTCGTGGCTAAGAATAATACGAACCTTCTCGACTGAGACGTTCTCCAGCCTTTTTATTGGTACTTTTACATGACCCTGAACCCCCCTCCCACTCACGTAGATGACTTGGGGTCAAGGTATAAAATATCCGATAACCTATATTAGTTAGCAAATGATAAGTAAAAGTTGCTGACTAGCATTTTCAATCGGGTCTCTAGGTACAGTGACCAGTTCGGGGGAGCCCGAGGTTCCCGGGAAAATTTGACTTAAATAGGAAGCCTATGGTTTTAAAGTCAATCTTCCTAAGTGTCTTGAAGCTCATACCATGGACTAAAAACACTAGGGGTCACCCAATTCCTATCATCTGGTGTACATCCCAGAACACCATGTGGGCTACGCAGTTCCGCCACACCGGGCAAAGTTTATGCCTTGCTTTGCAAACTTCCACTACGCTTGGCACTTGGCACGTGCCACCTGGTGTAGTCTACATGATTTAACAAAGTGGGCACCCCCTCGAAGAAACCCTACTCGAGTTTCCCATGATATTAATGACTGTGAATAGGCACTACTCAGTGTTGTACCACTTTTATAATTTCAAAGTCACAGTTGTCTAGTTTCTTGCATAACTCAAAAAAAGTTTAACCTCAGAACTCATGCCCCCCGGCACCCGTAAAATACGTTCCCTCTGAATATTTAAGCTAATTGAGCTTGCTTCATACCCAGCAAAACAATAATTAAAATTTCTAATCCTTAAGAACCGACATAAAAAAAAGCCCTTTGGATTAGTCTTATAGGTTCAATTATATCTGAAAAATATTATTTTCAAAAATTTATGTTTTGATTGTTTCAAAATCATGAAGATTCTAGGACAGTAACATATTTTTGTCAGTGTTGCCACACCGAGCCGCGAAATTTGACAACGCTTTTCATCCGTAAGAATCTTACATTAAAAAAATTTTTAATATCCCCGAAAGGAGATATCTTCTGAGGAAACTCACACTTTCTAAGGCCCTTGGGTGTAGTATGTTTTTGCTGATTTGTCACAAGGTTTTTAACTTTTTTTTATGTTGATGCCCACTCATACCGAAAGCTGAATAATTGCATATGTAGGTTTCATTAAAGTTTGATTTCCTGATTTTCCCCAGTTTTTTTTCTTTTTTCTTTCTTTTTTACTTAATGATAATTGAAGTTATATTGAACTTGAGAAAATACTTCTTGTAAATAAGTCTAGAGAAGAGATTTTCGAAGAAGTGAAGAAAATCAATTTTTTTTTTGAAAATATGTTATTTTTATTATTTTTGAAATATATTTTTTTTTTGAAAATATTAGAAACAGAAACGTTCTGCGAATAGAATTGTATTTCCTGGTTTGCATCGCCAAGTAGTTTATGGAAAAAAGGGCTCCCAAAGGTCTTGTCTACCAACACTAGGGGATCCACATTTCTTTTTTTAGTCATAATCTGAACACTTCAATCATAGTTTTCATGGCAAGTTATATTTTTTCAATAATAATAAGAAGAAAATCTAAATTATAACTTCCATGGCGAGTTCTATTTAAAGTCGTTTAGTTTAATGGGAGTGGCGACCAAGGCCATATCCAAGGGCGGGGTGAGGGGGTTACCAAAAGCTGAATAATTGCATGCCAAAAGCTGAATAATTGCATATGTAGATTTCATTAAAATTTGACTTCCTGATCCCCCCCCCCATTTTTTTTCTTTTTTTAAGGATAAATATGCCTGTTTTAGTAGGATCAAAATCATTTTATCCGAGCATTCCTTCCATAAGAAACATATATACCCCCAGCGCATAACTTACAACGCCTGCCCCACGTAATTCCGTCTCCTGACGATAAACGGAAAACCAGCTCTTACACGCCCTCTAAAATACGGTGTTTTTTCTGTTTTTTTCAGGAAGTTTATACTGTTTTTATAAGACCAATTTGAGAGATTGTATTTGAGAAATATTGAAATCAGAATTATAATTGTGTTATTTATCGTTGAAATTTCTAAAGTATCAGGAAAAAGTGTTATAATTTATTAATTATGGTGACCCATATGATTTTTAGTGCGTCTGCGATATCAATTGTTTATACTGTGAAACTGATATTTGAAAGTTTTAACGTAATGCTTAATTTTACATTAAAAATATCAGAAAATGTCTGAATCATTTCTTTGGTTTTTACTTAGTTATTTCAAACGTAAGGCCAACATTCTTTTTTTCTTTTTTCTTACAGGATTTATTTAATTGGTGCGTAATTTAATTTATTTAATTTAATTTATTTTAATTGGTGCGTAAAGTTTAGGGATGAGCACCAACTAAATTCATAAGCCGCGCAAAATCCTTCTCTCCGAGAAATTATTTTCGGGCAATTTCACCCTTGCTGTAAACTCACCCCCAGAAAATTTCTTGCAGACGATTCCGTCTGAAAAATTCTTCTTAGCACAATTTCATTTGAAAAAAGGCTTGTTTTTTATGTGTAATTTCCAATCTTTTTTCAGATCATGGCGGAAATACCCCTATGCGGAAAAAATTTCTCGGAAATCTTAATGGAAAGTTTCTCCCGCGGAAATATTCTCAGACATCTTAATGGAAATTTTCTCCCGCGGAAAATATCCCAACGGAGAATTTTTCCTGGTGATGATTCCCCCATGGAGAATTTCTGCCGTGGGCCCCTCCCCCCTAATTCTTCTTGGATAAAATGGTTTGATCCTACTTTTACACTTAACCAATTCAAACAATGAGATATAGTTTTAACCATCACTAGCAGGGGCGAGTGCAGGGGATGTTTTAGGGCCACGTGACCCCCCCCCCTCACCACCAAAAGATTGAAAGTTATATTAACTATAGGAGTAGTGGAAGAAACATATAAAAGGGGGGGAGTCAAGTTTTGTAGGTGCCCCTCCCAAGAACAAATTCCAAATCCATCCATGATCATTACTACTTTAATGAGAGTTTAAAACTATTTACGTCATTAAGTTAAATACACCCTTCTCCTCTAAATAAATTTTATTTGATTAAAAAAAGAAAAAGATTACGAATCTTACGGAAGCGATAAATCTTTTAGGACTCTCCAAGAAAATGGTAATGGTTTTTGGTGACATTTATTGAATTCATTTCCATGTTCATACTCATATCAGCCGATCTTAAATCAGTGGATACTATTTTAATAGTCTTTTAAAAGGCAATTTAATTTTATTGCATTAAAACACACTGGCTTGAAAGTCGGGAAACCACCGTTGATTCTATTTTGAATTAAATAAAAGAACTCGTTTTTTCAACTGAAAGTAAGGAGCAACATTAAAACTTAAAACGAAAGGAAATTATCACGTATGTGAGGGGGGTTGCCCCCACCTCAATACCTCGCTCTTTACGCCATTTTTCAGAACTTTTAAAAAAGATTCTGGTTCTAATTAAGTGGCCATTGTGTATCAGGAATTGTTGTTAAAGAGTTAAGACAAAGTGTCATACTTTAGCGTAAAGAGCGGGTTTATTGAGGAGGGAGCAGCCCCCTCATATACGGAATAATTTCTGCTCGTTTAAATTTTTAATGTTGCTCCTTACTTTCAGTAGAAAAAAAAAAAAACTGTTTTTGGAACTAATTTCTGATAGTTTTTCCAGGGTGTCTACCTCCCCCTCCAAGAAAAATACCCCCACAAAAAAAATCCTCAATGAAAAGTCTAAGCCGCGTAAAATCCTTCTCCCCGGGAATTTATTTTCGGGAAATTATTTTAATTCCATCCTTGCTATAGACTACCCAGAAAATTTCTTGCAGACGATTCTTAGCACAAAAATTCTTCTTAGCACAATTTCATTTGAAAACAGGCTTATTTTTTTATATTTAATTTCCAATATTTTTTCAGATCATGGTGGAAATATCCCTATGTGGAAAAATATTCTCGAGAATCTTAATGGAAAGTTTCACCCTCGGGAATTTTCTCAGACATCTTAATGGAAATTTTCTCCCGCGAAAAATTTCTCCTGGTGATGATTCCCCCATGGAGAATTTCTGCCGTGGACCCCTCCCTAAAAAATCCCCGAAGAATCCCAACCCCTCTGAAAATTTCCCCCCGAACATCTCCACATGTAAAATTACGTCACCAAAGAGAAAGTAACAAAATAAAACGAATTTCATATATGAATTCTGACAAATTACCCCCACGTAAAATTTCTCCTGGTAAATTCACCCCGGAGAATTGCCTCCCAATGGAAAATTATCCCCGTAGAAAATAATCTTTCACAGAAAATTCTCTTCTTAAAAATTTCTGTTTACTTCCCAATTACAAATACTATTTGTAAACAATGGAAAATTTCAAAAATTGCAGCCCTCCCTAGGAGCTGTGTGTGGGAGGGGTCATGTAATCTCTAAAGGCATAGGTATTGGATCTTTTAATTATGTTGAACAAAGTGGCTATCTGAAAACTTTGATCGGAAGACTTAGGGGAAAAAAAAGGCATGGAAGGCGGGCTAGCTGTTCTCCAATTTTTGGTTCCTTAAAAAGGCACTTGAACTTAATTTTCGTTCAAATGAGCAATCTCCAGATCTACTAGGATCACTGATTCGATACGATTACTCCCGGAGCAAAAAAAAAAAAAAAAAAAAAAAAAAAAAAAAAAAAAAAAAAAAAAAAAAAAAAAAAAAAAAAAAAAAAAAAAAAACACACACGCATCCATCTTTCATCAGGAAAAATGCAAAATTCAACATTTTCACCAATGGGAGCTTGGAACTTCTACAGTGAAGTTTTCTGATATGCTGAATCTGATCTATCTTCTGAATCTGATCTATTTGATGAATCTATCACGCTCGTACTTGATAGGGTAAGATGAAACTTTACGAATCTTATATATTTCGAATCAGCATAAAAACAAAATTCTTTTCACGTATCTATTCTTACCATAATTTTTTTTTTTTTTTAGTTTTGGTTACTACTGGGCGGAGTCGCTCCTTACTCACAGTTAATTACCGTTAACTGTTTGACAATTTCTCAAAATTTCCACAGAGATAGGAAGGGAACGATGGCGATGGCGAGAGAGAGAGAGGAGAGAGAGAGAGAGAGAGAGAGAGAGAGAGAGAGAGAGAGAGAGAGAGAGAGAGAGAGAGAGAGAGAGAGAGAGAGAGAGAGAGAGAGAGAAAAAAAGAGATAAAGAGAGAGAGAGGGAGAAATAGGGTGAGAGAGAGAGAATTTCAAGTAACCCTTAAAAAAAGACATAGAATCCGATGATTTCAGAAGACATGCACCCACGCGATAGACATATGCATACCTCATTTGTTATAGTACTATAAAAGGAAAGGGGCGGGGTCACTAGTTTTCAAACTCTTCAAGATTTGATGGTGGCAGTGCCATTTTGTCCCGTAGCCTAGGCCTATGTGCACCCTATTTACACCCTCCAGGAAGTTCCTGTTTCCCCTAAATCTTTCTTTATGATATCCTCTTACCCCAACCACGAAAAACCTGCTTTCCATTTAGCCCTAGAAGGTTGGCCGAAAAATACAATCTTCAGCAATCCGTCATCCTTTATCCACAGAACGTGCCCTAGCCATCTCAACCCTTCTCTCATTATAGCCCTAGAAAGCGCGATTGAACAACACATTTCGTACAGCTTACTGTTTGAAATACGGTTAGTCAGTCGGGTATCCGGAACAATCCGTAGGCAATTTCTTTGGAAAACACATAGCAAATCTTCATCCGATTTTGGAGCGCCCATGCTTCAGGAACGTGGGTGAAAATCAGCAAAAAGACGGTAAAAATGAGAGTGAAAAAATAACTTGGGAAAAAAATCAGCAAAAAAAAAAAAAAAAAAAAAAAAAAAAAAAACAACATATGGCACCAAAGAGATTAAAAAGATGCAGCTTTCCTTTGAAGATGCAGTTGCATATTGGGAAGCAACCAATCGCTAATGTTTTAATTCTTATGGACGAGAAACGTTGCCAGATTTAAATAATTACCTTTTCTTCTTTTAATTCACGCTCCAACGTGGCAACACTGACGAAAATTTGGTGGTTCCCTAAAAACTTAACATATCTTAAATAACTTAAAGTAAAATTTTCGGAAATTTTGGTTTCCAGCTACGTATAAACAGACCTAAGATATGTCAATGGGACAAAATCACTTTTTGTTTTAATGCCTTTGGTATTTTAAAAGGTTGTGCTGTTGTTTTCCAGATATGGAAAAATCGAAGTTTAATTTATGACACTTTTTGTTTATTATGGATCTTGCATTTTTGTGAGGGGTGAAAACAAAGTAATATACAATGTTGGGGCAGCCGGCTTCCCCACTTACAACAACAATCAAAGCGAATGCAGCATACTACAAACGTGTTCACATGAGCAGTGCTTTTGGTGAACAGTTTGGATACCCAATTGAAATCTTAAACAAGAGAAAATGATCATTGAATTAGGATTTTGAATTGGGGTTTGAATTATCGCGCCACGCATGGCAAAAGTGTGCCCCATACGACAAAATATGTCCTGTGTGGCGCAAAGAGGTGCGCCGTGGCGGACACTCACGATGCAGGGCGGAATAGTGGTGTTCCTAGATGTACTTCAGGTGGCGGAGATTGAGATACCCTTTAAATGCCCTTTGATGACTGCTTTGATGACTGCCACAGATGGGAGGGGTGCATAATCATGTCCTTCATTAATTATGTGCCACAATGAGAGCTGCATAGAAACTTGGTATATTTACCAAACAGGTATCCGTATAAGCTTCTCCTCAGTTGCAATAACAATCTTCTAGGAAGGAGCTAGAGATGATGAGTCAAACATTCTTCATTACATACTATGCAGCTTAAGTAGGTGAGATTATTTGATATTATCAAATAATGAGATTATTTAATATAATATTTGAAATTATCTCTAGCATTAAAAAAAATTTAATGTCTAGTAAGTCCTATATTCTCAAATCTATACATAAAAAATCGAAGGAATGTCTGTCTTTCTGTCTGTATGTATCCCAATGTCTGTCTGTATCCCATATGCATTACTACACTATTCATCTGATCGCCAAGAAACTTCAAGAAATTGATGAGTACGCTCTTGCGAAGATTTTAAGCATAAAATTTTTTCGCCCTCCCCCAGGCCCTCTTTCTACCTTTCGTACTGATGAAAGCAGAGACTTATACAAAGAACTGACAGTCATCTAACAAACCCTCTAACCCTCTGACATCTAACATCTAACCCTCTGAAATTGATATTCAACAATGCTTTTCTAACTTAGAAATACCAGCGTTGTTTTACATGTGGGAAAAATTTTCCTCCGGGGAGAATTGTCGGGGTCGGGGGGAATTCTGCAGAGTGGGATTTCCCATAATAAAATAAATTTAAGTTACATATCTTTTTCAGACTCTTTGCATGTGTAATCAAAATAAATTAATCAGGGAATTTATACAAAGGTAGGGTAAAGGACAACTTTATTCAATCTGAGATCAATTATATTATGGAAAGCCTGACGTTTGAAAATAATCGATGTCAGTGTTTTATCGATTCAGTGCATTGTCTTGTCTTTCGATTTATGGACTGGATTCCCCAATGAAGAGGAATCGTTGGGGATAATTGACCGTAGAGGGATTTTCAGTAGGGAGGGGGTTTTCCAGGAGGAGAATGGTCGGCTGGGGAAGTTTTTCAAATACTTTTAAATTTAAAAATGCCATCGTTATTAATACGTGGGATGAATTCTCCGCATGGAAGGAAAGATTTTTCGCGGGGAGAATTTTCCCTGGAAGGGGGGGGGGGGGAAGTTCCACAAGGAGGCATTTTCTTTTAATTTCCTTTCTTGTAAGATTGCAGCAAAGCGCGACGGGTAGGCTAGTATTTAATAATGAAGTCTAAATATATCAAATGAAAAATAAGTGAATCTACATCTAATGTAGTAAGGAAAAACAGAAAAACAGGATAGTGGTGACAATCTTCTCGTGGTCCCCCTGGCAGTAATAAGACAAATGGGGGCATACTTCTCCTAACTCCAGTTACCTCTGAGCTACTGGCTGTAACGCCCAGTGTTTAGCTCTGAGACAGTGCATTTACGGTTTACACCGACAAGATTGGATTGGCTGGTGTCAATATTAGCTGACGAAATCATGACCGGGGGGCTACTCCCCTGAATATACGAAGCGCCAACCGTTGAGCAAGAAGAGATTCCTCAAGGAGTACTCGAGGTGGGAAAAAGAAGTTCTCTTGAAAGTACAGTTCTGAGTTTCAAGCGCAACTTGCCGCTGATGACAGCCAAGATGTGAATTATTCTCCCCTTTCTTTTGGGGGATGAGTGTTGCCTGCCCAAGCTGGTTTGGAGCTGCCAGGCGGGGTTCTTGGGGTTTTGGAAACATAGTGGTGGGCACCTTGACACACCTAAGAAGGCTCTTCTACAAAGGGGGAAAAGAGATATGCAAGTTCTAACTCAAAGTACCATACCCGAATAGACACCAAAAGCTTGGCGGGTAGTGTTCATTTTTTAAGGACGGGGGAGGGTGTGTGGAGGCAATAAATAGAAAAGAGGTAGTAGAAAAGAGGTGAAATATTAGTCACTTAATTCTTCAGCTAAAGTCACTCTTCTTCCTGTTAAGAGGGTTTCTTTCTGTTCTCTATCATGACTAAATTCATCTAATACTTCCTTGACTTCTTTTTCTAGCCTTCGACCTTGAAAAAAAAAACCCATTAATAAGGAAAATATAAAAAAGTGTATGCAAATTTAGATTAATCAGTTAATCTACAGGTAAAAAAAAGGTGCGCCGAAGGGGGGGGGGGAGGGGTCTAAGAAGAAAATGTAATACGAACTGTTTTGGAGCAATTAGACGCAAAAAAAAAAATTCTGAAGGTTATATCAAATGTCGAGATAGATTTTCTAATTTATTTCCATTTCTAATATTTAGCATTCAAAAAATTTTCTATTTATTAGAGCAGAAATGCACAAATTCTTAACCCATATTTTGATTCCAGCGTTTTTTTCTAGTGTTGACCCGGAAGAAATACTTTGTTTACTAGAAAAGAAACATACTTAACAGCAGATTCAGCATCAATGATGGTTTAGATTTGCATGATTTAAAAAAATCCTAGAGGGGGACAAATTATTATCAAGTAAACAGCCTAAAGAGGGGTAAATCAGAAAAAATCCAGTAGGGCATGAATTTAAATCAAAGGTAGGATTAGGCAACATTGATTGGTAGGGAAGTGCATCGATTTAGGGGGGGGGGGGGGCAGGAGTTGGAGGTAATTATTTAATTTTAGATTTTGTAAATACTGTTTTTGTTGATATTTTCATTAAAATAAACCATTTTTTGAATATTAAAAAAAAACGACTAAGTTAGCCACCCACCAGGTCTTGAAAATATATTTTGCCCTCCCCCCCACCCACATTTTCATGAATGGACGATCTTGCAGCCAAAGTTACAATTTGCACTTTCTTGACATCTAGATCTGGTCTGGAAGGAGCAAATGAAAAACTTAATAGACCGTCTAGGAACCGATTGAGTCATTTAAACTTCCTATCAATCACCATCAACGATTGACTCAAGCGTCCAACAGGTTCGTAGACGCTCAATCATGCTTTAATCTATTGATTGACGGAAGCTTTTGATCAAAATGATTGACCATCGAGGGTGTCCTTTAGGGCCAAAAGTGGGTCAAGAGGAGGCAAAACAAGGTCTAGTGGTGGCCACTGCTCTCCCTACTTCACAGCTATTTACGCCCCCGCCGTTAACAGTGAAATCGATTTACTAATTTATAGGGAGGAGGCATAATGTGTTTTTCATAATCTACGGGGGAACACATTCGTCATTTTTTCAATGAAAATGCGAAAAAAGCTATTTTCACCCAAAAATAGTGGAGCCTTTGATGGAACCAGTACCTTGTGCTTAGCGGAATACATATCTACCATATATTCCAAATTCTATTTCCAAACATTTAATATTTTCAAATATGATTCCTACAATGATTGTGTGTTGTTATTAACCCTTACGGAGGGAAGGGGGACCTCCATTTTTGCCATATAGCATCTGCCACAACGGCTACAAATATATACCATAAATTCCAAATTCTATTTCCAAATATTTCCTATTGTCAAATATGATTCCTACAATTATTGTGTGTTGTTGTTAACCCTTACGAAGGGAAGGGGCACCTCCACTTTTGCCATATAACATCTGCCACAACGTGTCACCGGGTATAAAATATACATGATGAGAAGCACAAACCAGCGTCCTATTTGTGATTTTCCGGAGTCTAAAGCTGATCTTCGGGTAATACGAGGGAGGGGACTAATTTCATGTCACCAAGACATCTATTAGAACGGGTTACTGGGTATAAATGATGAGAAGTCGAAAACAGTTCCTATTTGTGACTTTCTGGAGCCTAAAGCTGATCTTCGGGTAATCCGAAGGGGGGGGGGGGGGTGGTAATTTCTTGTCATCATGAAATCTATCAGAGCGGGTTACCAGGTATAAAACAGCAAACATTGAGTTAGTAAGAACCAGTTTGAGGTTTTTTGGACCCAGAGCCTAATTTACATCTGTGGATAATAAGAGAGAAGCGGGTGGGGGGGTTAATCTCCCTCCCCACCTAGGAAAAAAATATATCAATTGGGTCAAAGCCCTAATTGCATATGCATTCTACTTTGGCTTCAATTATACTTGATAACTCTGCAGCGTTGGATTCTGCCACGGCTTTTCACTTAAAAAAAAAACTTCTTCCAATAATTTTTTTTGAGTTACTATAAATATTAGCTAAATTTCGATTTTTATTATTTAAAGTGACAGGTCTTTTTAAGCTCAATTAACAATTATTTAACGCTGAATATTTGTTCCCTCTACATTTAGTATCTAGATAATGTAATTTATTTATTTACTAAATCATACAGTAAAACGCATTCATTGAGACACAAAAAGCTACGAAGCGAAACTTGTCGTATTCATCTTTAATAAATAACAATTTATTTCTGCAAATCAAAAGTATTTGAATGTAAATACCAATCTTCGTCGTAAATTAGCTGACCTGTCCCATTTGCTGCCATTTCATTTAAAACTCCATGATCATTAATACAAAAATAAGATTAGCATGCTCCAACAGCAATATTTACACTATGTCGTCTTTTGTGCTTAAACATTTCCGTGAACAAATTTTGGAGGAGACAGGGAGTAGCTCAACTTCCTTTGAGACAGGGCGTCAAATCACGAGAATATAGGGACAAGGATTATTTTTTCAATTTATTTTAAATGAAGATGATAAAAACTTTTTTTTAATCTAGGGGGAGGGGTTATCTTTTCGAATTTTAAAGTGCTAATAACCAAAAAGACATTCTTCAAAATCTGGAGAGCGAGGTGGTAAAGTTTAGGGGAGGCAATTATCCTGCTCTCCCATTGACACCGAAGTTTTGAGGCGGAGTTTAATAATTGTAGAAAACGTGTTTAATGTATACAATACAGGGGGAACTTTTGAACGAAGATGAAAACAATTATTTTTTTAGATCTAGGGAGAGGGGAACAATTGTGACTTATTCGTTTTTTATAATGAAAATACACGAACAGACATTTTTAAAATCTGGGGAGGTACCAGTTTGTATAGCAGAAACTACCTACAAGATTAGAACGCAGAGATGTATAGAACTCTGGTAATCATGGGACTTTGGCTACTCACACTAAAAACAGTCCAGTCCATGTACAACCTTCCATGAAGCACCTAAGCTCGATGAACTTCTCATATAACCTCTAACGAAGAGGATGAAGAGTGCTTCCACTTTGTTCCTAACAGATTCCGATCGATCAGTTTATAAAGTCTGAAGATTCCGACACCCGACCACAGAAAATCCGACATTTTTTCTGACATCACACTGGACTAAAATTCACCAAATTTCCGACGCCAACCGAAAAATCTGACAATAGTCTGTCGCATAGGAATGTTTCTTTTCACAAGACAAGCTTTTACACTGTCTGTCCTACAACTCCTCCTCCCTCAAGGTAACATTTATCTTTACTATTCCGAAAAAAAAAAAAAAATCCGCACCTAATGCACACTCACTTTTAGTCTTTATCAACTCATATATTTTAAAAAATTCCTATAAAAACCCTTTTTTTCCTCAAATACAAAACAAACTTTCATCATTCTTTTTCTTTTTTTAGCTGCACTTTTTTAACTACACTGAACGCACTCCTTGGCCGTCGCGTTGGCTTTTACAGTTTTGACTAGTTTTATGAGAGGGGCATAGACATCTAAATCATAAGACATGTCTTTTTTTTCAGGCCAAACTGGGCCTACATAATTGAGGCAAGGGTCATACTTTTGAGCGAGTTCTTATGATCTGTTTTAACGTCTTTAGAAAAGAACCGCTTTACAACAACGTTCAAAAATGGCAAGGTCAGGAGGTATTGGACAATGCTGATTATGTTAGAGAACTTCTGAGTACCATTTGGTGTTTTTATAGAAGCCACGTGACACCAAAAATCACAGACATCTGTCACATTTGTAAGATCAAAAAGCAGTTAACTCCGTCATTCCTCTACTATCTTTCTTCCATACCACGACGGTCTACTATGTCTCTGTAGAATCTTTTGCAGAAGACCAACTGCACCTATGTCCAAAATTTTCGTAGCGTCAAGGATCTGACACAACGTAAACAGTTCGTCCTCAACCGAGAATCGCTGCTTGATTTTCTTCATCGTCTCCACACAAAACTTACGAGCACATTCATAGATGACTTTCACTTCACGTTGATCTACTTTTGTGCTCGGATTTGACTGCAAGGTTTGAAGAGACTCATGACCTAAGTACCATCCGCAAGTAAACATCTTCAGCTGGAAAGGTATAACACTTGCTTTGTCAGGGTCGAGATTCAATGGGGAGGTTGACCTAATGTAGCAAGTCTTCGAAGCAGTAGATTTTTTAGGGCTTGCGATGCCCTGTCTTTCGCGTGAGTTGGATCCTCAGCTGTTACTCCTGAAAGTAGCTACTAAGTGCATTCCAATTATGCAACAGTCGTTCAACGCACATCCGAAGAGACAGCCAACGTGTTTTGACCTGGGGAAAGCACATTCAGGACTGGGGTGTCTCTAAACTTCTGGTGCAATTCGAAATCAGAGGGTCGTTTGACAATCATGCTGAAGTGATTATATTTTGCGTAACACAGATCTTCCAATTGGTTTAGCAACTGTTTGCAAGCATAAGAAGCAACTAAATGAATTGAATGACTGCTGCACTTGACACATATCACATATGGGAATTTGTCTTTGATTCAGCCACAACCGAGTTATCACACCCAAACATAGTATTACATTGTCCACACAGATTCCAACCCAGTTCTCTGTAGGCATATCTTTATCTTGAAGAACATCTCAAATAAGGTTGAAAATGGTTTCCGATTTCCCATCACAACATTCAACCATATCAAGGAGGTCTACTTGTATTTCAAACTCCTGTAGAACAAAACTGCAACAAATTTTCAAAAGATTGGCCTTTCTTAAACTAGTGATACGTTTTTTTCTTAATCAGTAAGAAAACGGTCCACCCATTTCGCTAGTTTGAAAATCCTAATCCAGTAAAAAAAAAATCTAGTACAATTAAAAATCCGACAAATATCCATTTTTTTTTAAAAATCCAACAAAATTCTGACGTCTGACACAATTTTTTTTTTGATCTGACAAGAGGGCCAAAAATCCAACAATATCGGAAAGATCCAACAACGTAACTCAAACCAAGAGTTTGAGTTACTTTCGTGTTTTAATGAAGGTAGCTGCAAATTGTAAATGTAAAAAATGATATATTATATAATTTGTTTTAATTTATTTTAGTTTTATATATGTTTTTTTAGTTATATTTTTTAGTTTTAGTTTCTTTTTTTTTAAGCTGAAGACGCCTTGTTACATACGGGTGAAATATTCGTTGGATTTTGTTGTTTCTCTTCACTTTCATTTACTGGCCATATACCCATTTTGTCGTCTTTATATTCATTTCTTTGTTTTTGTCATGGCTAGCCAGTTCGGCTTTAGATCTTTTATTAATCAATTCGTGAATGAATTACAATTATTTAGTAATTAATACTAAACACATCTTAAGTTATCTTGCAACTTCCTTTTAAGAGGCGCCCTTTAAAACTTAACAAATAAATATAGAAAAAAATAACACTAATTTGGCTTCTGAACGGCTCAAATGCTGATTGTGTTGTAAGCACTATTGTGGTATCAATTTTGACGCAAGCTATAATTTGGTATTATACTACCAATAACAGATAAATGTATCGATATCAGATATGATATCGATACAGCTTCCTGTAGATTCTATGAACGTGATACCAGGCATGTACCCAGAATTGTTTTCGGGGGGGGGGGGGGGGATGAATAAACAAAAAAATACGGAGGAAATAAAAAAAAACAATTTACTTTAATAACTTCAATAATAAGTGCGCAGAAATTCAAGAACATTTTTCATTTCTGGGGAGGGGGGCGAGGCTTCTTTAAGTACGTCCCTGCGTGAGACTAAAGGTGTTTTAGCAGAATAAAATGTAAAAAAAAAATCAAGAAATTTAGTTGAAGGTTTTCTGAGATTAAGGTTTGACCGTAAACAAATTGCGCATTTAGAACAAATTTGCATTTTGAACAAATTCGCATTTATAGCAACAATTTTTTTAAAGAATTTGGGCGACAATGGTTTTATAAAGGTTCGTAGAAAAACACTTCTAAAGGTTGGTTCTCTAGCTTAAGATGAATTTATGTGAGAATTATAACTTTTTAGGATGTAAAAAATTTGACTGCCTTACTACCATTTGGTTTAATTAATATTAATATAATACAAAACTATTATAAATATTATGATATAAAACATTAATGCCGGAGTTATTGCTGTTTAGATCCATAAATAAGCTTATTTTTCGCTTCCCATATTCTCAATTCACCATCTTCATCACCAAACTTTTAATAGAATTGCTATAGTGTCATTTGACATGACAAATAATTTTACTTAACCGTTCTTCACCTTGACTCGGAATGCTTCCTTTTTGAAGTGTGTCTTTTCTTTTCATATGCGTAACTAGCTTATCTCACGCATTGATGCGATCTCATAAGAAACGAAATTTAAAGAAAGCCCCCTCCACGGATAATTCTTTCCCGCTTTAAAACCCCTCCCCCCCTGTGTATTAATAACAACCGTAGTTTTTTTTTATTTAGAAGTGTCCGAAGAATTTTGCCAGAAAATTAGTATAGCATAGTTTAACATGACAAATAATAATACTTAACCTTTCTTCAACCTGATTCGAAATGCTTTCTTTTTTGAAAGAAGGAAAGTAAGTCTTTCCTTTTTATTTGCCTATTTTACCCTTTTCATTCTTTAATTCATAACAAAAATAAATATTGAAATTTCCATGTCTCACCTTTTTCTTTGAAATATTTTCCTCCATTGAGAATGATCCGACTGGGAACATATATGACTGATGTGATTTACAAACTAAGGGAAACAGATTTTTTTTTTTTTTTTTTGCTATAAAAGTTAAGGGTTAAAACTTAAAGGGGTTAAATAAGATTTATTTTGACTATGTATTCATTCATCAGATCAAAAAGCAGTGAGTTAAACCCTTGTCTTCAAAACAAGAACTACGGCTAAGGCTAGAGAAAAAAACGAAAAAAAAAACGAAACATACTGGCAGCAGGGCACCTATTAGAGGAAGGTTGGATAAATCCCCCTCCCAGATTTTTTGTCCCCCTATATTTTAAAGAGTACTTTCTTTTCAGCTCTTTCATTAAAAAAATCACTCCCCTCGCAAAGTTGCTTCTTTTAAACAACATTAGGTTATGATATCAGTACCGAATTTGTATCCTTTGCCCCCCCCCCCCTTATATTTTCACTAATACAAATGTGAAAAATTCCTGTAACGATAATCAAAGGTTTTAGAAAGTAATTTTCAATTTCTTAGTACGAGGGGGGGGGGCATTCTTTCCTGACTACAAGCCATCGATTGACACCCTAGGGTCTCACCCCCCTAGCGCTTCACTACCCAGATGGATTGGAAAAGCAAAGTATGATTCAGACGTAAGAGAATGAATCATAAGGGAAAAGACGGTCACACTCCGCTGAAATTATTGTATTAAATATCCCAACCTTTGAGATAAAACTCCAAGCAGTTTCGCAATTACAACACCAATTAAAAGGGTTTTTTTTTGAAAATTTTGAAATTTGTTAAACATGTCTTGAATAAAAGAGTTGTAAATGGAAAGAGAATCTTCCGATAGAAACCACACCCAATCAATAATTAAAATGATATGCTGAATTTTAAGAAGCATAGCTTCCCAGCCGAGGGAAGTACTTCTAGAATTACGATACGTTCGAATTGATGCTGATATTAATTAAAGAAATTTCGGTTTTATTCTAAATCAACAGGCAATATCGAAATATAACGAGGCACTGATACTTGACACACTTTTCAGCAAAGACCACGAATTAATGATGCTTATTAATGAATGATGCACGTGAAACCCGATAGATAGTCTGCGGAAGGATTAAAGGGCTTGGCACACGTAGCTGATTTTGGGAACTGTTTTCCAAATCAGCGCCAATTTTAAGAGAATTCGGCGTCGATTTGACCTTGAAAAATTTTCTAGTTTTCGGCGCCGATTTACAAAATCAGTGCCAATTTTCATCATGATCATCACCAAAAATAGGAATAAAAATAAAAGTCAGCCAGATGTATCTGTGGTGAAATACCCCACTACTGAGCTGAGAACTAAACTGAGATCAATCAAACAACTATTAATAGACTCCAGTTGACTATTTGTGTCCCATGATTTTTTGTTTTGAAAATTTTGCGCAATAAATTTTTCTTTCAACAAATTTTTCTTACCGCTATCGTTTGTCCACTGATGCTGAAATCGGTTCCCAAAATCAGCTACGTGTGCCTAGCCCTTGAAGGGACATATGCTTGACGTTTGACAGCAAACGAGTAAAAAAAATAAAACAACAAAATGAGGGTGTTTTTTAGTCAGTGGAGAAACGAAGCAAAAAACAAAAACAGGTAAATCGGCAAGGACTTCCGCCAAGCTGTCCTCAGTACTCAAAACAAACGCAAACAACTAATCTTTTGAAATAAACAATAACAAAGCAGAAGAAACACTTAGAACGTGTTTACGTACTTTTGAATTTTCTGCGTGGAGTGGGGAAAACAAAACGAATTCATAATTTGAACAAGAAGTGCCCAGAAATTCAGAACAAATTGAGATTCCGGAGAAGGACTGGGCCCCAAGGTCCCCCTTGCGTGCCTGCCTGACAGGTTTTTCTCCTCCTAACCTTATTAAAAGTTTCGGTTTTTGTATCACCTTTAAACAAATTTCTGATTTTCAAAGATTTTGAATTTCTCATAATCACACCGTCGGTATAATAAGCCGTTGCAACCAATCCTGGACAGATGAATCAGGGAGGGCCGGAAGAATATGCCCCTCCCCCTTCACAATGACAAACAAAATAAAAAGGATATATGTTATTCTCATTTAGCTATTTTACAGGGCACACAAAATTATGTTTAAACTAACTTGGTTTACCAGAATACGAGGGTATTCATAGGGATTGACAAGGAGGCAGCTGCCACACCCAAGCAAAAGACCAAAGGTGGATACAAAGTACGGAACCTTAATAAGATAAGCCACTTTTTGCGCAATAATAGGTCTAATCGTCGATTATAGCCAAAAATAACCATTGAACGGTACTTGTTAAGAATTCGGTAAGTAAGCGAGAAGTGAAGTTTTGTTAATGCTAATGAAATAAAATAAAATAGGACAAAAATATAATAGTTCACAAACAAATTTGAGCTATATATTTGCACATTAGATAGGGTGGGGGTAAAAGCATAGCATATATTAAAAACGTAATCTAACCTAACTTAGGTACCCTTTTTCGCCCCTTCAACCCCAAAAAACTAACGTTTAAATCTTTGTTACGGAGTGAGCAACAACTCACAAGGCAGAGAAAACTTGTTTTCATGTAACTCTTGGTATTTTTCGATGCGGGCTTTCTCGCGGATCTACCGGATTATTAACAAGTACCCATTAAACCGTTATCTCTGACGATCAGTTGGTATATGGGCGCCCTCACTTTAAAGGTAATCCAAGAAGAGCCATCGGTAAGCTTTTTAGAGGAGTTCCACGCGTTTAAAGCGCAAAGTGTTAAGCACAAAGACAGGCAGGTTCCATCTTGATAAGATTACAAAAAAAATCAGACACCTTTTTAGCCCAGATACGTAGTCAGAGGTGTGGTGGGTTTTAGCCCTTCCCGATCATCTCAAGAATGAATTGTTATGTAAAGTTCTACTTTTGTAAATAATTACCTTGGTTTTATACTTTTATATTTGAAACCTCTTCCCGAAATGTACTCCCCCCCCCCTTCCGAAAAATTCAACGATTTGCTCTTTTTGGTTCAATTTTATGATTTGTGCATTCTAGGAAGAAAGTCTAGAGAAACAATGATATTAAAATAAAATCACCATTTAGTTTGAAACAAGCATCTGGCAAAAATTCCGATTCGGAAAGAGTTCAACCTACTTTGGGCGAGGGCGTAAAGTTTAAATGAGAAGTACGTAACTATGCAAAACCCCTATACAACATGTTCAGGAAGTGCACATTGAGCCACACTGGTTATAAATGACGCAAAAAAAAAAAAAAAAAAACAAAGAAACGAACACAAAAAAAAAACAACAGGAAACTTTTGTCTTTTTGTTTATTCATTTTTTCCTTTTTCATTTTTCCGCAAGACTCGGGCTTTGACAGTCTATTGAAATCGATATGTATTAGGCAACTGAGATGAATAGCAAATATTAAAAGTTAGACTTTTCCGAACTAAAGGTAATAAGTATGGGTGAGTTTACGACGAATTATGTCCAAGCCATAATATACATACATCCGTTGATAAAAAAAAAAAAAAAAAAAAAACTTATAAACAATATGAGTCTTTCCTTAATTTTAACGTCACAGTTGAATTATAGAAGCGGAAAATAAAGTGGCAAGAACTTTTTTTTGTAAAGCTTTTAATAACCATCACTTCTTCCCAAGTATACTCTAATAATATAATGTATTTGTATCTTATACCAGATTCATCATACATATCTGATGGCTCATACGTATACCGACAACAGCCTCAGTCCGAATAGTCTACGATTTCGACCCAAAAGCTTATGACTGGTCCCATCCGGGGGCAAACCCGGGACAAGGTGGAAGATAGCCTCAATAAACTCATGGAGATGGCGAACATTCCTGTCAACGACGACCTACTCTTAGAAGCAGGTTAGTCAGCTAAAGGAGTAGAGTTGAGACGTCTGACAAAAAGAAAAATAAACATAAGAAAATATATATAAAAAACAACTAAGAAATCGAGGGTAGTTTCAGCCAGTGGATAAAAAGGGATAAGAAAAAACAGGCGCAAACGTTCTTTACGCTACCCCCCAAAGTGACAGAAGCCTTAAGTCGTCACCACACATATAGACAGGCACATACCCCAGATATAGGGGGGAGGGGGCAAAAACAAAAAAGCATTTTTTTTTTGGGCGTGGGTGCCTGGGTGGGTGAATAATTTCAATAAGGATGACCCAAAGACTTTGGTGCAAACCCCCAGGGCCCCTGGGTACGCAGCTGAGATGGAAAATCTGCTGTTCTAAGCTTTCGTCTTTTTCTAGTTTTAAAGAAAAAAAATTCTTAAATCTTCACTTTTACAGATCAACCACAAAAATTTACGTTTGAAAGCTGAGCATTACTCGACAAATTACGAGCTGAATAGATTATTGACGTCTAGTCGTAAATTCTAATTATAACCACTTGGCTACAATGTGGCTCAAGATCTATTCTAGCTGCCTCAACTCCGAGTGTGGTTGTGTTGGAAACTCCCTCAGATGAAGAGCACACTCGTAAACTACCACCTACTTCCTATGTCAAAAACCCTTATGAAGTGACTGCTAGTTTGTAAGAAATCGTTTAAGGTTGAGTTCTTCATTGGTGTCCCAGCAACAGCTGCCAAACAGGAAGCCAGTTGGGGGGAGGGAGATAATTACTGCTTGATCCCCCCCCCCAATATTTAAAACAAACCCGCTTTTGGCATTTTCGGAAATCGTTTTAAGGTGAAGTTCTTCATTGGTGTCCGCATTTAAAAAATCGATGATGCGTCAAAATTGACACCCCCTACATTTTGAAAAATATACTTTGCCCATCCCCATTGTCATGGATTGGCACCCCTACTCCTAAACCACAGTTAGGTCCTTTTTGACATTTTATCACCATCCTCCCAACGGTACTCTTCCATATCCTACGAAACAAGGCTGGTTTGTTACAAAATAAAATTCGGGGTTCAAATTTTTTTTTTTGTTATTACCATTACGGTTATTTTAACAGGACAACACGTTAGGGTATAATTTAATAGATCTATAACATAAATAAAACATTATAAAAATATACCAGTGCCAACTTTAGTTCCAATTTTGTGAGTCACACGTAACAATCGTGGTGAATTACAATGTACTGTTATATGTTTACCACATTCATCGAATAAACTTCAACTTAAATTACTTTTAATGTTCGTTTTCAATCTTTAAATATAAGCCATAAATTAATTTAGACACCGTAAGGTTGACATTTGAGTAGCAGTATAAAAGTAGAAAGAATAAATTTGTTTTCGCTTTTACTGTGTCTTTATCTGGAAAGCCGACGTTTCAAAAAAATAATACCCCATAATTAGATGTTAAATATAAAACTAGAGTTGAAATCTAATTACCGCAGATATTTCTAAGGTCAAAAGATGAAAGAATTAATAGAGAAACTCAAAGAAGACTATCTAAATCGCATATATATATTGCTGAGTTTTGGATAAATCTAGATTGGAATACCAAGGGCAGCGTAATTAAGTATGATTGTGAGAATTGGTTGGATAGAATTTGTATTACTTTATATATCATTTAAAACTAATAAAGACATTTGTAAGTTATAGCGCCGACCACTGAAGATATTCATACATTGACGTATTGTAGAACCGGTTTCTTTCTTTAGTTTCTTTAAGCTTAGCGTGATACCAGACAAAAACAAGCGTCAGAATAGATGGAAAATAAATAAATTTGGCTATATATTTGCACATTAGTGGGGTGGGGGTAAGTATTTCGACAGTGTGAAGTTATAAAACAATTCATACTTCATAATATGCAGAATAACTGTACCTCACAAATTTTGCATGCAGATCTGCTATATATAATCCCCACTCCCCTTAGCCTAAATTTGTTCCTAAACTATTACATTTTTACCATATTTGGGTATATTTCATTAGGATTAACCTAGCTTCACTTCTTGAGTGGTCGGCGCTATAACAAACAAGAACCCCAACAAAAATAAGAAATTCAGTTTCAGAGGCAATGCCTATTGCGTCATTTGTACTTCACTGAAAAAAAAAAACATATTATGAAATATATATAATATATATATATATATATATATATATATATATATATATATATATATATATATATATATATATATATATATATATATATATATATATATATATATATATATATATATATATATATATATATATATATCAGTTTTGAATAAAACGTAAATACTACAATATGTTTTAGAACGGGAGATCAGGGAGATGGGGAAGGGGGCAGTAGCCAAATTCCTGTTTGTAGTAATTATGTTGATTCTAAGTTTGACTAGAATGTTCAATTTGGTTTTTACTCGTTTTAAGATTAATTGTTCACCCATATCAGTACCTGTAATCCTTATGTTTGATATAATTATTCATTTTAATTTCTGGTTGTTTCGAGTTTGAATTTTTTATCGGACTTCAATTATGCTGCTCTTAAGTTTAAAATGGCTCTTTCCTTTGTTTGATAACTTCTTATTCAGAATTTATTTTTTAATTAATTAATGAAGAAGGCGTTTTTTTTATTTAGTTATGCAGTTTTTCGTAGTAGCGGGCACCAAATAAAAAAATTTAACGTGGATTAAAAATAAGCCAAAAACACATTTGGGACCAAACATTAATGAAGGGGTAGAATTTAACAGATTGGCTTTGCTTATGCATCTTCACGATTCAACGTGGCAATACTGATGGAAAATGTGATACCAACCAAAAAACTTCCCAATTTGGGAACAATAAAATATTAGAAAATTTCAAGTATGAATAGACCAAAGGGCGGGAAAATGTTTATATTTTGAAATTCTTGCTTCTTTAAGAATTAAACAGAGCCTGAAACAGATTATAAACAGACTGATGATAGTTTAAGTTGTGAGAAAAGTTTTACTTTTCTTCGTTCTGCTTTTATTCTTCTTCTTCTTTGTGGCGTCAATTTGGCTAGAGGTATTAATCTGGGAATGCTGATACCACCATAGACTGGATATCTATCAAATTCGGAATTTCGTTGTTTATTCGGAATTTATCACCTTTTTTTAAATATTAATATAAACTTTCAGTGTACGTTGACCTAAATAAAACAAACCATGTTTATCTAGGTTTCCAAAACGGAGCATCAACAATATCTCAGAAAAGGCTAGGATCACTAAGGTGAAACTGCCAGGGAATGTTTAAGCGGACTCGCACTTGCGTTTGCAGCAGGACCAGCCCCCCCCCCCCCAACTGGCATCTAAAATTCAAACGTTTCGGGAAATTTCCTTAACCATACGCTCCCTAGCCTCACAGAATGATGAGGAGGGATTGAACTAAATCAAAAGACATTAAGTGCATCCAGATTATCCAAGGGCATATCTACAATATCTCAGGAACGACTAAGAGCACTAAGTTAAAATTTTTGGGGGTTGTTAAGGGGGAAATTGAACTAAATTGAAAGACTTCAAATGCATCCAGGTTGTAAAAATAGCATACGTGCAATATCTCAGGGACGGCTTAGGGTATAAGTTGAAACTTTTAGGAAAGTTGATGGGAATGTAAAACTAAATAAAAAGACACTACTTGTACTTGTATCCAGGCTGTCAGAAGGGAGTACCTGTAAAACTCAGGAACGGCTAAATTTAGTTGGAATTTTTGGAGGATATTCAACTAAATCAAAGGAAAACATGTATATCCAGATTGTAAAAAAAGGCGTGTCTGCAATAACTCAGAAAGGACTAAGGATATGAATTCGAAACTTCAAGGATATGAATTTCAAAGACACTATAAATGCTTAATCATAAGATTACATGAAAAGACATTTTTTCTTGATCAAGTTTGTAAATCAAAATTGCTTCGTTAAGATGAACTTGTTTCTTTTCTTGTTGATGTTATGAAAAATAACGACCATTTCCGAATCCGTTGATTTTGAATTGAAAATCAAGTATTTTGCAGTAGGCATCAAGACATGGCTAATTGTAGGAAAAAGCCAAGACAGATAGTCCGAGTAATTGAGAAGCAAAAATGTTTAAATGGCACGGGTAAATGGTGGGAGTAAATTAAAAACTCGAATTAAAAGTGTTTTCAGTAAAGCGCAAATGAAAATTTGCGCTTTACTGATGGAACAAGTTTTTTTTACTGAAATTAAGGAGCGACATTAAAACTTAAAACGAACAGAAATTATTCCGTATATGAAAGGGGCTGTCCCTTCCTCAACGCCTCGCTCTTTACGCTAAATTTTTTATTGTTTTAAAAAACAGAGTTGTGAGAAAGAGTCAAACTTTAGCGTAAAGAGCGAGGCGTTGAGGAGGGGGACAGCCCCTTTCATAGACGGAATAATTTCTGTTCGTTTTAAGTTTTAATGTCGCTCCTTAATTGAACGTTTTTGAATTTATGCAGGTTTTGATTTTGGCTCACCGTACATGATTTATTGAAAAAGTAGTTTTCTATAAAAGACGTTAAAACTTCAAACAAACAGCGACGGATTATTCCTGCAAAATTCCTACAAAACAGCACCGTAGGCTATATACCAACAAATCTTGTAAGCCACATAAAAAACACAACACAATTTAAAACATACTTCTATTAAACAATGAATCATATCTTCACAAAAAGCTTGAAAATAATACTAATTATCATGGCCATGGCATTTTGCCAAATATACCAAACCACTTATTCTTGACGACATATTAAAAATTGCTTGAGGAACACAGCTTTAATTAAATAATTTATCATTGAATAGATTTCTTGATTTATTTTTTTATAATTTCTGCTTATAGTCTGTATCAAATATAGGCATATAGAATATTTGAATTAAGGTAATTAAGCAACATTCTACTATACAAAACAGAGAAGATAACGCGGGATTCGTCAAGGCAGTCACTAACACAGTGAATGCAACCTAATCGACCGACTGCAACAGCAGTCATCAATGAAATATGGTATGAAACAATAAAAAAAGGACTTAAAAAATTCTCATCGATAGAATAAACTTTAAAAATAAAATAATAAAATACATTTCGGTACTTATGTAGGTACTTATCAAGAATCCAGTAGGCACGCGAGAAGTGAAATTTCGTTTATGCTAATCAGTGGCGGATCCAGGGGAGGAGCGAGGGGGAGCCCCCCCTAACGTAGTCTAAAGTAGTGTAATTTACTTAATTAACGCAAGATTGCGTCAAACAAACTTGCTCCTAACGAAAGTTTATTGGATCAACCTATTTTGCCACCCCCCCCCCCCCCCCTAAAAAAAATCCTGGATCCGCCCCTGATGCTAATGAAATAAAACAAATAGGATGAAAATATAACAGTTCAGAAACAAATTTGGGCTATATATTTGCACATTAGATAGGGCTAGGGGTTAAAACATAGCATATATTAAATACGTAACCTAACCTAGGTATCTTTTTTTTTACCCCTTCAACCCCAAAAAACAAAAGTTTAACTCTTTGTCACGGACTGAGCAACGCCTCACAAGGCAGAAAAAACCTGTTTTTCATGTGGCATCTCGGTCTTTCTCGATGCAGTCTTCCTCGCGTGACTAACGGATTCTTGACAAGTACCCATATATATTATTGCCACCCTAGACTAAGTTATTGATCTGAATAGAACCGGTTTCTTTCTGTATTTTAGTATGTACTCGGTGACAATCAGCTTAGCCTGAGAGAGATAAAAACTACAAGGTAGGTATATTTTAATTGGATATTTTAAAGGTAATTTTGCATTATTCGGTACTCACTCGAGAATGTGGATCTACAGATCAGACAATAGCCGGTTTTTGGCCGGTAGTATCATAAGACAATTAGCTTAGGCTCAGTTGAAATCTCCGTTGTAGGTATATTTTTATTGAATATTTAATATATAGCCTAGAGGTGGTATTTTGATTGGGTTAGGTTAGGTTTGCTAATTAATATAATGCGTTCTATGCGGCCCCCACCACAATTCTTTGTTGTAGTTTTTAATAATTTTATTACCAAAGTGTTGTATTTCCATCATATTTCGGTATATTTTCATTATGATTAACCGAACTTCATTTCTCAACTGGGTACCAAATAATGCACAAGTACCATTTTATATATAGAGTTGGTATTCTGGTTAAGTTAGGTTAGGTATTTAATATAATGTATTCTGGACGGCCTGATTTCCATAGTTCGCTGTTGTAGTTTCCATAATTTTGTACCTAAAGTATTATACTTTCAGATATTTAGATATATTTCATTAGGATAAACCTAATTTTACTTATTGAGTGTGGTGGTTATAAACGATAAGTATCCAGCCAACTTTTACTAATACACAATTAGGTACTTGTGCATTATATAAAACACAATCGAGAATTTCGATCGCGAATAATGCAAACATGAGACAAGAGACTGGTCAAGCAACTTCTTTATACTAGACAATTTGATTCGGCTCAGTTGGAAAATAAATTGTAGCTATATTCTATTTAAGTATTTAGTTGGTATTTCTGTTAGGTTAGGTTAGAATAGGTTTGCTTAGGTTACATATTAATATATGCTATGCTTTATCCCCCCCCCCTCTAATGTGCAAATATATAGCCCAAATTTGTTTATAAACTATTATATTTTCATCATAATTTTGTTTTATTTCATTAGCATTAACCAAACTTCACTTCTCGAGTATATTTTATATAATACACAAGTACCCACAATTAATCTGAACATGAAATAACAGCACAATTAGTGTCTCAAATTTCAGCTAACAACAATTCTTTCAAAATTTCATGAAAGGGCAGGAAATAACACTAATTATTATAGCCACAACATTTTGCCAAATATACCTAGCCGTTTATTCTTGACGACAAATTAAAAATTCCTTGAGGAACAATAGCTATTTTATACCCTTTAATTGACTGTATTATATCCGCCTTAAGTCTTACCTTCCCTGTTTACAATCTGTTGCATCAAAGCTTTGGCCGTTGTCCGAAGCATCTGTTGAATACGCCAGAATAGTATTACATCACTACAGTCCACCTGAAATTAGTAGAAAAAAAGCGAGTTTAAAAAAAGAAGATATATCTCTTAAGCGGCGATCACACTAGGTACGTAATTTTCTGTGCTAAGTGGTTAAGTTATCTTACATTCAATATGATATTTCACACCTAAACAATTTCTTTTACATTCGGCTGACGTAAAAATCCATAGAACAATCACAATCATCATCTAAAATTCTCATTAGTGAAAATTTAAAACGTGAAATTTAAAAATTTAACTAAAAAATTTAAAAAGGTGAAATGGAGGTGTGGATTCAAGCTATAAGAGAATCGCAGTTTGCATGTATTAAAAGACCTGAAACAGGTCCAGGAGCCAGAAAATGTTTTATTTTGATGTCCTTGGTACAATAAGGACGAAGCCTCGCTTTTATGCTCAAAAATTAGAAAATCTGCGCCAGGACCATTTCTAGGAAATTCTCCGAGGGGGAGGGGGTCCCAAAGACTTTACAAAGGGCAAAAAAATTAGTTTACATGGATTTTTGTTACTTTTGTGGGACTAAAAATGTGGTATTAACATAGTAGCCAAAGTTCATGTTCTTCGATATTTATTAATAGCCTTAAACATATTATAAGAGCAAGGCCTAGAAATTCTGAGAACTGTGGATCAAACTTGCCTGTCCCAGCACATTTTCCTATAAGAGTTGCGACCTTAAGGGTGCTTTCATACTATTCCGTAGAACCTTGCGCACTAACACACTTTAAGATTTTAGGTTACATTACGTGGTCCCATGGAGCAAAGTAGTACTTGTGCATTATATGGTACACACGAAAGAAGTCAGTTTGATTAATGTTAATGAAATAAAATAAAATAGGTTGAAAATATAACAATTTAGAAAAACAAATTTAAACATATGGACATTGGGGGTGGGGTGGGGGGTGGGTAAAGCATAGCATATATTAAATACGTAACCTAACCTAGGTACCTTTTTCCCTCCTAAACCCCAAATAACATTAGTTTAATCATTGTAAACGCAAAGACAAACCACGCTTTGCGATTCATTTATCTATTGCAAATACCCGTTTGACTGGTTTCCTGTAGTGTTTCTCTATACAATATATAGCGTTTGTGTACCATATAATACATAAGTACCATCAAAGTTTGTCCGTAACGGAAGTAGTGCCAAGCAGACTCGAGCACAACAAAGAATTTTACGTTGCGTGAGTTTATGATACGTTACGGAGAAGTCAAAACAATAGCAACAAAATGGACTTATATCGATGAGCGAATTACAAGACGAATTAAGAAGGTTTTCGAACCAGCCTTTCACGACCAGCCATCTCAATTCCACGTCTTTAACTTTTAAATCGTGTGCTTACGATGATTTTGGACGATTAATATGATGATTTTATGAAATGTGACGTTAGTTCAGTGTGAAAGGACTTGTTTTAGTGTCACAGGCAAGGCCGTATTCAGGGGAGAGGTTAGGGGGTTTGACTCCCCCCCCCGAAATGTTTGTCTGACTTGGTACGACCCTGGTCACAGGTTATACTTAACTGACGTAACATAACCACTTATTACAGAAAATTATGTACGTAATGTGAAAGCTGCTTAAATATATCCAAGAAACTGACAAAGCCTTGTGCTCTACTGGCCTCCGCTCCAAAAGTTGTTAGTACTTGTAGCAATATAAAATAAATTTGTTCGAGGTGAGGGCCCATAATTGGCACTCGGGTTGAAGACAGGAAGGATGCACATAGTGATACCAAGTAGAAGTTAAAGCTAGGGGATAATTCTAGATCATGCCTCAAAATATAAGAACCTCAAAAATATTCATGGAACTGGAATGCTAATACCAGAGTTGAATGTCCTCTAATGATGTTTGATTGGCATGTAGAAAGACAGTACCTATTCCCTGGACGATGGAGAAAATGTCCATATAAAGAAATATAAACATAAAAAGAAGGTAATGCAGTGTTTTATTTTTAGATGCAGCGAAAAGTAATTTTGATTTAAAAAAAGTGCAAATTCCTTGCAGATAATGACAAATTTCTGAGAACAGGCAGAGTCTTCTGATTGGCCTGCAGATTTACAGTACCTATTCCACGGACGATGGGGAAAATCCATATAAAGAAATACGAATACAAAAAGAAGGTAAGATAAGATTTTGTTCATAATCAATACACATACAATAATACATTGTGCTAGTCCCCCCAAAGGCACCTTGACCTGTAATTAGGGGAGTGTATACGGATCACAAACTAACAATATCCAATTACTTAATGAGATAAAAAAAAAAAAAAAAAAAAAAAAAAAAAAAAAAAAAAAAAAAAAAAAAAAAAATTGCCAGCCATTCAAAACACAAAATAAGCCACGAGAAGGCTGTGCATAATCCATTATTTATGTCATTATTGTCATTCATTGTTATTTATATTATTTATGTCATTAATTCCATCATTGCATTTATGTCATTTTAAGAACATGGCTCTTTAAAGTACGAATGCCAGTGAAAATAAAATATTATTGTTTGAAAATAAAAATAATAATAAAAACAAAAAGAGAAATAAAAAGAAAATAAAAC
Source organism: Artemia sinica (assembly GCA_027921565.1). Lineage (NCBI taxonomy): Eukaryota > Metazoa > Arthropoda > Branchiopoda > Anostraca > Artemiidae > Artemia > Artemia sinica. The sequence goes on from CM051274.1 coordinate 5,944,332, forward strand.
ACTATTGTTAAGTCGACACTTAAACAACCATATATCAAATGTATTTATTTTGACGCCCTTGGTGCTGCGCGTTTTTCAAAATTCTTGTTCGTGTGTTTTCAGGATATTCATTATTCTGCTTTTTCTTTCGGTTGTCTTTTTTATATTTTCGGTTTTTCTTTTCTTGCATTTGAAAACGGTGGAGCGGAAACGGAGGTTTCAGCGAAAATACTTCCCTTTTTAATGTTTGTTATTATTGTTATATATGTTTGTTATTGTATTGTTGTTATATATATATATATATATATATATATATATATATATATATATATATATATATATATATATATATATATATATATATATATATATATATATATTATATATATATATATATATATATATATGTATGTATGTATATATATATATATATATATATATATATATATATATATATATATATATATATATATATATATATATATATATATATATATATTTTATATATATATATATATATATATATATATATATATATATATATATATATATATATATATATATATATATATATATATTCCAAACTGTAGTAGAATTCCAAACTTTAAATGAATATTTTGACCCTACATCCAAGGGCCGTCCTCAGCATAGCACAAATGAAAATATAAAAGAGAAAATTACATTCAAATACGACTTTTAAAACTAAAACTTTTTTAAAAATAGCCCTAGTATCTAAACTAGGACTGATAGATAAAGTGAGGTGAGTCGATGCAATTCATTCAGACGAAATAAAAAAAAAAATTCTCGATTGTTCTACTTGTTATTTGTTGTTTAGGATGGAGAGGCAGTGTGGTCTTCGTCGCTATTTATAAAAAGCGACTGCTGGAATTATCACGACTTTATCGATAAAATTAAAAAAACAACATGTTTTTTTTGCGCTTTTGAAACTTCACGATTAGATTTTTAAACTTCACGATTAGTAGACACTGAACATAAAATCCGGACACAATAGCTTAGATCAAATGCTGCCAACTTGTTTTTAATGTATTTCGGATAACACCTTAATGTTGTTTTCTGTAATATTTAATATTTAAATTCGAATATTATTTAATATTTAACATTAAAATTCTGTAATATTTAAGGAATGAAGTACTTCCTACATGAATCACTTGCTCATTTTCAGTTCTTACCAGATTACAGTATAAGTCTATACGTCATTACGCATGCGCGAAGAGGCGGAGTCATGAAGAGATGTCAAGACTGATATGTGCAGTGTTGCCAGATTGGGCTAGTTTCCGCCAATTGGGCTAGTAAATTTTCATTTTTGCGGGTAAGATTCCCAAAAACCCGCAACGCGGGTTTTTGGGCTAAAAAACCTTTCATTTTGCTATTTTTGGGCTATATTTACAAAACATGTTTTTTAATTTCGAAATCGACCGAGACACGATGCAAAAGCCAGCGGTCATCATGTCATGTCTGTAGTTGTCATGTAGATTGTCTGTGGCGGAACTGCCGAGCTCCAACGCTCCAACAACTTTCAAAGAAGAACGGAAAGAAAGACCAGAGAGTGTGTGTGACTCATTCTCTAGCCAAGAAAGTGATAAATCTTGGAACAAGGGGAGAGGTAGAAAAACTTTTTTTTTTCCTTTATTGATAGGTAAATTGTACTGACCTGCTGTCCGAGTTGCTGTGTCTGTTATGAGCCAAGATTCTGAAGTAACTTAGCTTAGATAAGATAACCATAGTTAATTCCAACCATTCTCCAAAGAGAGTACTCAAACGTAACCTCTGCCATTGTCCAGCCCGTCTGACACCAGTAGGGGCCACTAAATTTTGTTGGTACAGGAAGAGGACAGGGTAAATTTGGAATATAGGACCATAATGAGATAGCTAGGAAATAAACATACCATTCGATTCAGAATTCAATCCTCTATCCGAATATAACAATAAATTCCGGCGGAAATTGATTCTAGAAATTTTGAAAATTCTGGAATTTCCAGATTCTGGGATTGGAAAAACCTAGTTTCGGTTTAGTTTTCGGCTCACTCGGTATTCGAGGTCTAGGCCACCCCACCTACAACCCCATGGCCCGCCCCCGAATCCCTTCGTATCCCCGAAAAGCTTGATTTGTAGAATCTAAGGGATGAGTTTTGTCCGCCGGAAATGATTGCTATATTTGGACACAGCATTGAATTTTGAGTCGAATGGTATGTTTATTTTTTAGCTATCTCATTATGGTCCTATATTCCAAATTAACCGAGGACAGATACCGTGAATCTTATTTGCACTATATCTTCCCAAGGCTGGACCAGAAGTGTAAAATTTTTACACAGCTGAAATAATCTGGTCTGCTTTACCTGCTGTGTGAAAATTATTAATTTCTGGTCAAGCATGAAGGAGATATGGAGCAGATAAGATTCACGGTATCTCTCTTCTTCCTATACCATACTATATTGTACACACAGAAGGACATGTTTATCTGGACTGTGAGCAGAGCATCGTTCGACTGAAAACCATATAGGCTACCTGACCTTAGTTTTTCAGCATTTGCTTAGAGAAGGAACCAGAAAATATTCAGAGTAAATCAGTAAACAGAGGAAAGGCTCAGCTAGACACTAATGTACCAGTATTGAGTTTCTACAGAATTTTTTTAAGATTCATAATAGCAAAATGGACATTGCAAAACTTGTGTTTTGATGGTTGCTTGTTGCTTTTATGTTACCTTACTTCTGCTTAACTCCAGCATCTGGTAAAATAGGAAAAGAGGTTTTAAAGATAAATTAAAGTTTTTTTGTTGATTGCTTCAGTTTGGATTCCTCAATTTCCTTCCCTTTAAATGAGCCGAACAGCTCGTAGCTTGAAATACTTGATGGTTATGGTTACACGAAAGTAGCATAGGGTAAAGGAGCTGGTAGTCGGCCAGGTCAGAGTAGTCGGAAATTCAAACAAATAAAATTTTATTAAAAATTTGTCAAACCACATCTTGAGTTGTTTTTTTTATGCCAGAATATCAGCAGTGTTGCTGGCCATCAAGAAAAAAAAAAATCCAACCTATCTCTTAGAAAACGAATGAGTTCTAAATTATTTCTGTTTGACTGTCTGGCTACTATGACCTGGCCGTCTACCAGCTCCGTTACCCTAATGGCTATACAAAAACTATATAATTCCTCTTTCTGGCTTACTAAAAATCAGAGTGAAATGGTTAATGGTTATAAAGAACCCTCATACTAAAAATGGGTGACAATTTGTTTATTTTGGTGTAATTGCCAATTTTTTAATAATAATTGCCAACTTGCTAGCTGGTTAGATTGACAATGATGTTGATGGGGTATGTTTTGGATTATCAGACAATATGCCAAATTAAATTATACTTCATGTAAAACTATAACTGTCAGAAGCTTAATATTCTTGAGTGCATGGAACAATCAGAAAAATTCAGTTGATGCAAATCCCCAGTTAGCTTGATGTGCTTGCTAATTAATAATTTCAGGACTTTCTAGCCAAAACTAAGCTTTAAATGAAAGGGTAAAACCTATTCCTGTTTCATTTAAGACTTTTCTGCAGCAGATAGACACAAAAAAGTTGTTCATGCTTTTCCAGCAGTTTGCTTTAGATGGTTAGAACAAGCAGGTGGTTAAAACATCCCTTTTTTCAGATTGTCGCCATGGGAAAATGGGCGAAGTATGCCAAAACATATAATGAAAGGTGGGAGAATGAATTTCCTTGGGTCAAGCAATGCCCAACTGATGAGTCAAAAGCATAACTGTACGGCGTGCAGAAAAGAAATTAGGGCTCATCATAATGACCTGTCAGTGCATGCTAGCTCTCAAAAACATAGACTGAAGTCAATGCAACAGGTCCCGTCAAAAGGTTGCAAGACACTTGATGGCCATGTGACAGTTTTAAGTGACAAAGTGAAGAAACACGAGCTTGCCATTGCCTGTCACATTGCTTGCCACTCATCTGTTAGAACGGTAGACCACCTAGGAGAACTGATTAATGTCATTATATCTTCAACTGCTACTTCTGCTGCCAAAAAACCCAACAGATCGACTTAGACTACATCGTACGAAATGCAGTGCTTTGATTGTGCATGTGATTGCACCTAGTCTACTAGAAGAAATAGTGCAAGATTGTAATAACAAGTATTCTTTGATATTGGATGAGTCTACAGATGTTGGAACGCACAAATACATGGTTCTGTATGTATTAGATTCTTTTGCAATAGAAGGAAGAAAATAGTGACACGTTTCCTAGGACTTGTCGAGATTCATAGTGCTACAGCTGAGAACCTTTATAATGGACTGAAGGACTTCATTGAAACACAAATTAAATTGAAGCTGGAGAATATTACAGGACTAGGAACTGATGGTGCCAGTAATATGGTTGGACAGAACTGCTCTTTGTTTACTAAACTAAGGGAGCATAATCCTGATCTAGTTTTGATCAAATGCATTTGCCATTCGTTGCACTTGTGCATGTCAGCAGCAGCTAAAGTTTTGCCAAACAAACATAGAGTTTTTGCTAAGAGAGACTTATAACTGGTTCAGCAATAGCCCTCTCAGACGGGAGGCTTATCGTCAAATATACTCCTTGATCAATAGTACGGGAAAAGAGCCAAAGAAGATTTTGCAGCTCAGTGGCACTCGTTGGCTCGCCAGAGAGGCTGCCATTGATATGATTCTTGAGCAGTGGCTTGAGTTGAAGACTCACTTCAAAAGGGCAGCGCAGACTGAGCGATGTTTTACTGCGAACACGCTTTCGATGATGTACGAGGATGATGTGAACTATTTCTTTTTGACATTCTGCTTCCTATTACAAAAGAATTCACCAGAATGAGCCTCTTATTTCAGCAGACTTCTGTCGACCCAGCCAAGTTGTTCAAAGATTTTGAATCATTTGTTTCTACATTATTCCGTCGTGTAGTGAGAGGGGCCGAAAAACTGACTACCGCTCAGTTGCTAGAAATAGAAATGATAGAAGAAAACTTTTTAGATGTTACACTTGCTGATCTTGGAACCAATTTCCGTCGAATGTTGATAAACTCGAAAGTTCCAGATGAACAAAAGAGTGAACTTAGAAAAAGATGCTATGACTTTCTGAAGAATTGTGTGAAGAGGTGAAGAAAAGAGTCCCTTCACACATGAAATTGCTTTCAACTGTGGTTTTGTTATCACCAGAGCACTGTCTGAGTCAGACTCGTTGCAGTTTTGATAAACCTACCTTTGTCTCTTCTTGTGCCAGTGCCAGATAAAAACTTGCGGAAAGTGGAACTAATAGAAGATCAGTGGAGAAGACTGCTGTCTATCGACTGGACACTGGTGGTTGAGAAAAGTGAATCTCTCAATTCTGAACAATTTTGGTCGCTGTGTACAATTACACAAATGCAGGGGGAGAATATTGTTTTAGAGAACTCGCCGCCTCTGTACTCAATATTTTGGCACTACCAGTGTCGAACGCGTTTGTTGAACGGGTTTTTAGTATAATGAACTGCGTTAAGACAAAAGTTAGGAATAGAATGGGCCTGAAGCTGCTTTCGGCGATATTATTGATTAGAGGGTGCCTTCATGGGGATGAAAAATGTTGTCAAAAATTTCATCCCTTCGAAAGCAATGTTTCAAAGGTTCGACAGCTCTATGTATAAGTGCGAAAAAAGTAATGCTGAAACTGAAGATGAAGACATCGCGGTTTTTGAACTGTTAGATGAGTTTTTTGAGGAGTGATAACCCACAGTTGTGTATTTTTTCTGTGGTGCATTTGTTGCTGGATAATATTTTGCTTCTAATTATTTAGACTCAGGGCGTATTTTTCGCTATCATCGGACTCGCGTTAATGATTACGGCTGGACTTCCACCAACTGTCTTCAGTGCAAAAGAATAGAGCCTCATGGAAGATGCAGAGTTTTCTCGCCGAAGACTCTTGGTGCAAGTCCAGCTGAAATATTCGCACATGGAAAAGTAAGGGTACTTTGAAAAAAACCCCAGTTAATATTTTTCTTCTATGTCTGTTTTCTTCGTCATGTCCGGTGAATGCGGTATAAAAAGTGTCTTAGTTAATGGTGAACATAGCGAAAAAAGACGCCCAAAGTCTCGTATCGTTCACGTCACACGTTTGTTAATCAAAAGATTCCAATACTTGAACTAGTCGGCATTGAAGCGACAGTACCTGTGATTTTCCAGTTTTCAATAAAAAAACATCTTGATCCTCTTACCGAAGTGGCTCACTAATTGGATTTCTGCAGTGTTTCTTTTAACATGTTTTTTGCTTGAGTATTTGCGCTTATAGAGCGTTTTAAAAAAAAAAAAAACGTCGTTCGACCTTTCATCCTGACGACGAAATATCGAACTGTTTTTATTAAGACCAACAAAGCGGTTAAGGATCGGCTAAGGAGCCTCATGGCTAGAATAGAGCCTCATGTATTGGATTTCCTTGTATTTCGTAAGTTTTAACCCAGATTAACAATAAAACTTTCTGTAATTGTGGTTTCAGTCTGATTTTCTTTTATTCTAGGTTTTAAAATATCGGATAAGGATTGAATGCCTAACAATACATAATAATTATACGCTCCATGGATTAAATGGGTTCCATAATAATACGCTCCATGGATTAAATGGGTTGATAGAGTGAAGTTGAAACTTAAAACGAACAAAGTTATTACCCCTCTACTTGTGCCGTCATAGATTTACTAGCGCTTTACTGAAAGCAAAAAAAAATGGAAGAAAGGTTGTTCTCTCACTGCTAGAAAAAAACAGCCACTTAGTGGGCTGTACGTATTATCGATTATCGCCTCTGAGCCTCTGGAGCATATTTATCCGGTAAATTCGCCAGTGATATGCTAAAAGCTTGGAACAAAACAGTGCAGATGTGAATTTTCTGTTTGTTACTAGGTATTCTTTTAAGCTCACATAACATTGTTTTTCAATGATATCATGGTATGTATAAAATAAACCAAGTGTCTAAAGAATACATTGCCTTTTTGTTTTCAGGGAAGCACTTGTCAATTTTACGACGTCATACGTAGAAGATTTGTTATTTTTGTTCGCTCACAGAGCTCTTTTTTGCTTTTGACCTATCCTTAAGTTTAGGTTATCTGATATGCCAATTGTATCTCTCCTCGTTTTACCCATAACAGCGCTATAATAGGGTTATAATAGCGTTCGCTATTTTTGGGCTACTTTGGGCTATTTTTGGGCTAATGATTGCTCCTCTTTGGGCTATACGTTATGCCAAAAACCTGGCAACACTGGATATGTGTCACAAATCTTTATTGGAGAGTATAGGAAATTTTGCTACTGTTCATATATACTTATACTTTGGTATGAACATACTATGTGGTACTGTGGTATGTGGTTCATATACACTTATAGTGTGGTACGAATAAACGGCTTTAAAGTGAATAATAAATTATAAATATTAATTAAAATGTAATGTAGTGAATAATAATTGAATACTAATCAAAAAAAATTGTTTAATAATTTTAAGCTTTCGTTAATTCTTTTTGTCTAGGATTTATAGGAGTATATTAAGCTCTTTTTTTTTATTTATTATATTATTAATCTGTTTTCTAAGTGATCTTACAATCTTCTTTTATTTTCTCTTTGTCTTAGAGTTTAATGAATCACGTCCCTTGGCCTCTGCAGGGCAAGGGACGTGATTCATTATGGCCTTTGCAGGCCAAGGAGCATAGTTGGGATTTGCACCACGTATTTAGTGTATATTCAATTCTTTATGAATAAGTCTTACCACATTTTGATAGTAAAATATGAAATTTAGCAAAGAACTTCCAAAAAAAAAATTTTTTTTGGCAAAAAAAAACTTCAAAGACTCGAAGCTGAGATGCAAAAGACATTCAATGTAACATTATAGCTTTTGTTTGCACTTCTTACCTTTTAAAGTTGCAGAGCGTGCATAACCAAAACTATTTTCATTAAAAAATCTTTAAGTCAATAAAATTATACATTATTAAAAATGAAATAAAGAAAACCATGGCCGCCACCGCGATGGAGGAAAAAACCCAACAGTCTTACCGTTACCATCGTGGCAACTCGCATTCACTCGGCGAGTTCAGGGAAACTACTAGAAGCTGGGATCGTGAGTGGTTGGCACTTGTCGAGCCGTCAACAGTGCCCAGAACCTCATGGAGCCTAACACGTCGCGAGATCTCGAAGGCCACGAAGTACGGGTAAGTCAGTACACATAAAAAAACGAGAGAGATACGGGAGCTGTACCTTAACTTTTCTTTTCGGGCCACCAATAATGGACTTTAGCATCATTTGTTTCCGAACTTCTTTATTTTCCTTCTCTAATTTCTCCATTTCTTTTTGATACTTCAGCTGGACTTTCATAAGTTCTTCCTGTAAGGCTCCTACCTCTTTTTTGCAGATGTTCTAAAATGATGCTCAATTCAGTAAGCGAAAATTTCAATTTTATGAATTCTAATGTCTTCATACTCTTCTTCTTCACATTACAGTTCAACTTTTAACATAATCCTTCGTTATCGAAAACTGGAGGGATTCGTTATCGAAAACAGGGATGGATTCAGGGGAAGGTTCAGGGGTACGTTCCCCCCCAGAAGGTCAAAAATTGCACTGATTAAAGGGTTGGAGGGGCGAAAAATATCATTGAGGAAGCCAGATTTGTATCTACGTGTATATATTATCCTACTTGTGAAAAAGATTTTGAGTATGAATTGAAACGTTCAATTCAGTTTGTATTTCATCTTAATGTTCTTATCAAATGTTCAGTTATTTTTTTTTTCGTGTGATTTGAAGACATTGAGTCTTGACCCTGGGAGTTCTCCTTCTCTGCTTAAGCTTTAAACGTTAGATCTAAGCTGCTCTCGGCTGCTTAAAAGAGCATGGCTTCATACACTTGTTTCGCAGAGCAAAAAAGAACATTAAGCGATCTCTTCCCACTACAGTCCCAACTTTTTTCATAATGGGGAAAACGAGCGTTTCATAGTTGCAGTTTCAAATGTGTTAAAAAAAAAAAAAACAACTGCCTAGTGAAGGAAATTTGCCATTTGTATTTGGTTCAATAATGGTAACTATTATTTCAATTAATCTTAATCAGTGGCAGTTTTTAGGGGGGACAGAGGGCACACTCGCTCCAGGCGCAGAAATTTTAGGACCGCAAAATTTCAAATAAATAATCTAGCGGTTGTAATTGTTTTATATATTTTTTTTATAATAAAGTAGAGGGCGTAGTTAATAAATTTTTAATTAATTAATCAAATAAAATATATACTAATAAATAAATTAAGATAATAATAATCAAAAAATTAAATTAAAAATTAAATTATCAATTAATTAATAAAATAAATTAAAAATTATTAAATAATAATAGTAATTAAATAAAGATAATAAAAAACTATTAATTAAGTAATAAATTGACAATAATTGTCAATTGTCAATTAAAGTATACGATTAATTTTACATAGCTAATTTACATAGCTAATTTTACGAGCTAATTTTACATAGCCGTTTTTTGTGAATTAGACTAGATATGGCCACCATGAAGTGCCGCATGGGTCCGACAATTGGGTGAAATTTCCGTAATGGAAAAGCTAGGAGGAATGATCAGAACATTATGACAATCTCCAAGGTTTCAAACCCTAATCCTGAGGTTTAGAATCCCCCACTTTAATATTCCCCTCCTAGCCTCCCTTAATACTATTAACAAATCATCTACTGACTAGCAGAACTACAAGGCTAATGCAATATGACAGAGGACTGCTTAAGGGTTAATTAAAAGTTAATTTTGACATGTAATTAATTTTATTAAATTTATTTGATAACGTCAGCATAAATTGCAATATGGCACCAAAAAAGTACGATTTTTTTTTTCACTTTTTTTAATTAAAATACCGACAAAGGGGCCTTTTCTAATGGGAAGAACTCCAAAAAGGTATTTTTGAAAATCTAAATTGGGGAAAAAGTAGGGGGACGGCCCCCCCCCCCCCCGCCCCCAAATATTATGAATAGGACTAGGATTCAGGCAACATTATAGAGAAGTTTAAAGATGCCACGGAATTTTCTTTAATGTGGGTGACGTGCCTTATATCTCCTTTCTTCCGATAGCCAATCTAGCAACCCTGAAGGACGAACGGAGGAAGGAGGAAAGCAAGGAGGGAAGAGGAAGAAAGAAGTAAAAAATTCCTTTTTAAACAGTTAAGAAATTTTTAATCATCCTTACTCATCATTTTTAATATGTCCACGGGGACTTTTAGCACCTACAATTTTTTTTACTGAAAGGTGAGGGGAAAGATTAAAAAAAACTATTTTCTTCTTTGCCATTATTTTTTTTCACTTTTATGAATTTGGGTCTTCTAGGGAAAAAAAGATACTTTCAAATTAATATTTTTAGATGATGACATTTATAAACTAACTGAGTAAAAAATTTCCTAATTTCCTTTTACTCGCGTTTCACTAACAATGCCCTCAATAGCCCTCGACAACTTCTTGTTTTCCCTAGTCAATATTCAACCCTTCAACCCCGCCTCCCACATTCTGCATCAACAAAAATCCCCCTTCTTACCCCAATAAAAGCTTCCACTGGAAGATATAGAACATCTTTCATGCCGCACATAACTGATATATCAAATCAGTGAATCTCCTCAACCAAGAACTAAGTTGTCCTTGTGTTTTCAGTGTTTTATTCCCTTTCAATTTTACGAGTTTTAATTATTTGACATTTTTACTGATTGACTTTGACCTTTTAATTTTACGACTTTAAATTGTTTTTGACATTGATTGACTTTGACCTTTTTACTGACCATTTTACTGATTGGTCTTTATATATTTGTTTATTTTTGTTTTGCCCGACCAGCTATTTCTTATTTTCTTGTTGTTTGTTTCGTTTATTTTTTCTATTTACACTGAAGTGCGAATTTGTCACATTTGGGCTTGTGATAGCCGTTTTTTTCAGTTATAAATCTTATCTTATCCTAAAGGCTCAATTCAAATCTACTGAACATTTCAGCGTGATTTTTGTAGATTTATTCATTAAGAAATCAAAAATATGATGAAGGTAAAGTGAGGAGTTGAACTTAAAACGAACAAAAATTGTTGTTTCCCAGTTTTTGCAACATATATTTTAAAACCGTTTCAAACTAACTGGGGAGGGGAGGGGGGTAAAAAAACGGTACACTTACCTATTTTTTGCTGAGATTCAGCAAGAGCTTCAGCATTTTTCTCTTTTCCTCTATCTTTTTGCTGTTTTTCTGATACTGCTGCTTGGACCATCGGAGGTAAAGCTTCAAGATCTAGAATACGAATTTAAGTTTTATCTCATTTTTTTCTTCTCAAACTATACTTTTATGTCTTCTAAAATGTCTTACTTCGTCTCTAAAATATTTTGATCTCAAACGACGAAATCAAAAGAAGATGTTGGGATTACCCACATGTCTTCGATATTGTCAGACAGAGGAGACGGAGAAGGTTTGGCCACGTGGTGCGCAAACTAGAGTACCAGATGACCAAATAAGCAAAAGATGCCTCAAATGTCACTACCGGCATGGAAGAAGAGGACAGGAGGCCAAAAGAAGACGTGGCTCACGACAGTGTGAGCCCCCCCCCCCCCCCCCCCCCCCCCCCCCCCCCCCCCCCCCCCCCCCCCCCCCCCCCCCCCCCCCCCCCCCCCCCCCCCCCCCCCCCCCCCCCCCCCCTCCCCCCCCCCCCCCCCCCCCACGTCCAATTTGAAAACAATTGAAGGGTTCAGAAAATGGGGCCGTCGTTAGAATCGTCAGTGGCTGGAGATCTTAGAGCTTGCCACCTTCGAGTGAAACCTCTAAAGAAGAGATTTCGTCGTCAGTTGGGTGCCACAATGAGCCTGGATGCGGCTTGAACGCCCAACAAGTGACACGAAAATCTTTCGCGTAATAACAAACCTTGAAGATACAGAAATTCTACAGCAAGACTTAAACAAAATAGCAGAATGGATGAAAAAATGGAGCATGGAAGTGAATACAGAAAAAAAGTGTCACATTCGGCTAGGCCCAAAACATATTTCTCGGCACTACTGCTTTGAAGGACAACAGATACCTATGCAAGAAGAAGCTCGAGACTTGGGAGTGACAATAGACAGTGACATGACTTTCACCAAGCACTACGAGTCAATCATCTCTAAGTCATCACAAGTCTTGGGAATTATTCGAAGAAATTTCTCTCTTACTGATTCAACACTGTTTTCTATACTCTTCAAATCGTTAGTGAGACCAATGATTGAATACGGTCATACAACAACCAGACCATGTTTTCAAAAAGACAGCAATGCAATAGAAAAAATCCAAAGGAGGGCTACTAAATTTGTTCCATCACTTAGAGACTTATCATACCAAGACCGTTTGAAAAAACTGTCGCTCCCAAGCCTCTCGTACCGATTTTTGAGAGGAGATCTTATTGAAGTATACAAAATATGCTACAGATACTACGACAACATCGCTCCAGAAGAGATAATAACATTCAAGAATAATAACCTGAGAGGTCATGAGTTTAAGCTAACTGAAGAACGTTTCAGAAGAGATGTTGGGAGATGGGCATTCAGCAACCGCATTGTCTCCGAGTGGAACGCACTACCATCAGACACTGTTAACTCAGATTCAGTCAATGCATTTAAGAATTATTTGAAAAAAACTACGTTTTCTAAAGAGTTAAAGAGGCTGAGTTACAAGGTCGAACCTTAAAACGTACAGGGATTAGGAGGCACAGTTGGGGGGCTGCCGCCCCCAAACCCCCCGCTTTAGCAGCCTGTAAATAAATCAAAAAAGTTTTTTTAAGTTAAAGTAAGGAGCGACATTAAATCTTAAACGATCAGAAATTATTCAGTATATGAAAGGGGCTGTGCCCTCCTCAACGCCTCGCTCTTTACGCTAAAGTTTTTATTGTTTAAAAAAAAGAGTTGTAGAAGTCAAACTTTAGCGTAAAGAGCGAGGTGTTGAGGAGGGCACAGCCCCTTTCATATACGGAATAATTTCTGATCGTTTTAAGATTTAATGTCGCTCCTTACTTTCACTTTAAAAAACTTTTTTTATTTATTTACAGGCTGCGAAAGCGGGGGGTTTGGGGGGCGGCAGCCCCCAACTGTGCCTCCTAATCCCTGTACGTTTTAAGGTTCGACCTTGTAACTCAGCCTCTTTAACTCTTTAGAAAACGTAGTTTTTTTTCAAATAATTTCTGCACGTTTTTTGTACAGTTTATTACTTATTATTGCTTGACTAACTGTTAGATGATTGTGTATTATTCTTTTCTTTCTCGACAGGGTGTTTTAAGGGTCGACCTTGTAACTCAGCCTCTTTAACTCTTTAGAAAACGTAATTTTTTTCAAATAATTTAAAAAAGAAACTGAGTTTTTTTTTTTAATTTAAATTCAGTATATAAAAAATTTTATCTAACGGTGAATCCAACCCGGGTTTTCCGCCTGACAGCCAGGAGTCTCACCGCTGCACTAAAGAGACATAATTGAAATTGTTTTTTAGTAAGGGGAATCTTTTTGACGCAAGCAAAACTTGATATTTGGTTTTTTGGAAAACAGGGAAGTAGTGATCAGATTGAGCCGAAATTTCGAGAATAAGCTCCCAGGCCCCAGGAAAGCTTATCCTCTAAATTTCAGCCCGATTAGACAACGTTAAAGGGGGGTTGTGGTGGGAAAAATTAACATGGGCTAATATAGGAAAACAGGGGGTTTTCGTAAATGTAAATTCGGGGGATAATTTTTTTCGGTCTGAAAATATCAAAAGGCCCTAAAAGATCGAATTCTGCTTCGAATGAGTCCTCATTCAACCGGATCCGTTGCCAACTGTGGCCTGTAGGCGTGGCTAAGAAAAAAAAAAAGAATTTTAAGTGGCTATATTTGGTTTTTTGAAAACAGGGAAGGAGTGATCGGATTGAGCTCCCGGGCCCTAGGAAAGCTTAACCTCTTAGTTTAAGCCCAATCGGACAACGTTAAAGGGGGGCTGTGGTGGGAGGGTCCAAACTTCCGGCCCAGTTTACCCCATGAAGATAAAGTTGGAGGAGGATGAAATTTTGCAAGTTTCTTAGTTTGAGCTTGGGCTACAAAATGCGATTACGCCGTCTCTCTGCGACCTCTAGGACCTGAAATCGCTTAACATTGTGGTGGGTCGCCTCTTTATAGAGGGCACAAGTGTGCCTCCTTGACAAGATTGACAATCATTATAGTGATAAAGCATTTGATTATTTAAATTTTTGTAGATAGAGGCGCAAGCCTGTTTTCGCAATATATTATTATTATTAAATTGTTTCGTCAGTGGGAAATCTATCAATTTGTTAATATAAATTAGTAATTTATAAGTGTATTAATATAGTACTTTCAGGGGAATATCCAGAGGGGAGAGGTATGACCCCCCCCAAAAGAACTAAAAATATTTTATCGACTTGTAGATTGGTCGTAAAAAAACTTTCAGCCCCCCTCTCAATTAAAAAAAAATAGAAAGCATATTTCAAAAATGTAACTCGGTGGGTGGATAAAGCTGAAACTCAGCAATCGAGTGATAACAGAATTTAGCATTCCAAAAACTTGTTTCGTGTTGCCATTTCTGTACTAAAAAATCCGGAGAAAACCTGGTATTAAACGAAACTGTGGATTTTCACCTGCGTCAAAACAAACATAACAAATTGCAAATTCATAATCTGAATAATTGTTGATAATTTAGAGTAGTATGCTTCGTCTGGATTTGCGTGCGCCCCTAGGAATTACCATGCTATTTGCGTACAGCACTAGGACCATGCTATTTGCGTACAGCACTAGGACCATGCTATTTGCGTACGGCCATAGGACCATGTTATTTGCGGAGACATATAGGAATTTCTACATTATTCTATAGAAGCTCTACACCTTTTCAAAGAGAGTGAGTATCCTCTTACATGGCATTATACTTTGAGTAGACTATGTTTCATCTTGTGCTAGTTAGGAAATTGCATAATATGTTATGAAGGACAAGTTTTTCTGACATAATTTACGTAGACTAGATTTCTACTTCATGATATACATGTCTTTTAGGGTAAACGCGTGTCAGAAAACCGGTGCGTCTTGTTTAGCTGCCAATATATTCAATTATTTTCTTGTATATATTCAAGTTTCAGATTAGAATTTTCTACAGTTTGAATAGGTCATTCATTCTACCAGTATCAATATTTTTGCAATCATTTACATAGATATGGAATATTCTAAGTGACTTTCTGGTGAGTAAAATTTTCTCATTATTATAATAAAAAAGAAATCTATATTTTTGTCTCGCCATTAAGTTAATTCAAATTTCAGGGGGACTTAGCCCCCCTCCCCTCCGACAATACAAAATCTTAAAATATAATGAGTATATTCGATAGAAAACGCTAATTTTACTTTTTCTATTATGTAAAACAAAAAAAACCACTCCTAGGTGAGTAAAGCCGTCGGACCTCAGGTCTAAACTTAAGGAGGGGATATAGGTGGGACCTACAATTTATTCACCGATAATTTTGGGCTATGTTATTTTAGGAGAAAGTGAAAGATGTATTTATTGAGCTATTAATTGTTTAAAGCATATTCCAGCCTAGGTAGCATACTAGGACCCCGAGGCTGCTCAGTATGATGAATGTATGTACGCGAAGGAATATTTGAGCAGAAAAATATTGATTTGTAAAAAAGTAGCAGGCATTCTAAAGTGCTAATAGTTATAGCACTACAAACATCAGAATTGACTTTATAGGTCAAATTATATTATGGGGGGAGGGGAGGGGGGAAGTTTTTGAAATCCCCCTTCCCTCCAAACTCAAAATTTTCCAAAATTTTACTTTAAAAGCTGTTCTTTTTAAATATTTCTAAAGTCCTAAGACATAGAGTGCTACAAACACCAGAATAAACTTTAGAGGGCAATTTATCTGTAAAAGAGGGCTTATTATTTCATTACTAAATTTTTCTTCTTTTTTTAAGAATGTTGAGGTGGATTCATGCAATTACCCTCCCCTCCGAAAAGAGACCAAGATGGGATGATATCACATCGATGCAAGCTGCAAGACCATCAGTCATCAGATATGCTAGCTCCAATACAAGTTCGATGGACCAGCCAGGAGCCTCTCAAACCTCTATGCAACCTGGCAGAAAATTCAAGAGAGAATGGATAGATCCTCATAATGCCATCATCTCATCCAATCAAGATCGGGAGGACAATCCTCTTCATGCTTTGCCACAGACTTCAGATGTACAAGTGCAGTCAGAATTTGTAAATGTATATATATTTTTTTCTTTCCGTATTTTAAAAAATAAGGCAAATTTTCTCAAGCGCGTAACTTTTGATGAGTAAAACTTAAATTTGTTTCTAAACTATTCTATAATAATCCTATTTCATTTTCTTTCATTAGCATTAACCAAATTAGCAGTATATAAAAGAGTGCTTATAACACAGAAGTAGCAAATAGCTTATCATACTTTTCTATACATTTATAAAACCTTACCTGTAATCTCTCTTTTAAGCAAGATGTTTTCTAATGCAAAAATCCATTATTTCATTAAACAAACTCTATATAAACAAAATCACTATTTCACAGTTGACGGTTGAACAAACGTTCTTAAACTGGGATGTGTTTTGCACTTAGCTTTTGTGCGTATTTAATCCTTTATCAAAATAACCCATCAGGAAGGCTGAATGTTAATCCGACAGGTATAATTTGAATTTTAATCGCTCGTTACAAAGTGGGTTTCAAATAACTGGATCTTTATCTTAGATAAGATATTAACACAGGAAAAAGGTTTTTAATAATTCCAAATGTGACAACGCAGTGTTATCAAAAAACATTATTTGGGCGAAACCGTTTTGGACATTTTAGGCAATTATTTCGGCAAAACAGTTAGAGACATTTTAAAAGATGATTTTAGAATATGTTTTCGAAAAGGATTTGAGGCTGAAACTCTAGGGTCGTTATAAACACAAGTTCTATTGGAACAGTGTTGTGAAGTCCTCTACCCCAACTCGAAAGGGCTCTGATCCTCCTACCCCAACCCCGAAGGAAGCTCCCGGGTGTTTGAGTGTGTGTGTGTGTGCGTGTGTGTGTGTGCATGCGTGTGCGCGTGTGTATGTGTGTTATTAACAAAGTTTGTAATTTATTATGCATTGTTTTGTAAATAATGCTATAAGCAAAAATTTGTAATTTATTATGCATTTGTTTGATAAATTCGAATCCAATTAAGAAAAAAAATTGTTTGATAAAAAAAAGAAAAAAAAGAAAAGTGTGTTATAATTGTGATAAAACTTTCGTCAAAGAAAAAAAAACTTAATCCATTCATTTTCTAGTTTCAGGGGGAAGCTGTGAAAACTTCTGCCTTCCCTGGCCCGGGACTTCAAAGTATCATGGGTAATTGTCCCCTCTCGCCGGATGATGATGTTAGTGAAGGTACGTTATTTAATATCCCCCTGGATTTTCAATTTACAGCTGAAGAAATGGACAGTCTTATGCAAATTGTTGGGCCTAATTCTTCCGGGGACATTTTTGATGACAACTTTACTATTAGTGAATTGGATCCTGTACAAATAGGTGCAGGACATGAAAATAGTGCTATGTCCTCGGAATTACGTGAATTTTATTTGTTAGAGTCTTCTCTAAGTCACATACAAACATATAGGGTAGATTTTAACCCTCCCGAGGAAAACGTGGTTACGGGAGTATTGTTTTAACTGATCCTGTGAATGTTCTCCATAGCTACATCGACAGAATTCGAGCGCAAATTGAGATTCAGATTCAGAAATGGGGGGGGTCAAGGGGGAGCTAAAGCATCAGTGAATCAACAAGTTTATTTACAAAAGGGAACATCTGGGGATATTTTTTATTTTCATTTTTCAACTGGCAACCAGACTTTTTACCCAAGTCTAAATGAATTTGGGGACAACTTTTTCAACTGGGTAAATAAATTGATATCAACTTGGAAACGTTTAATGAGAGGGGAAGTGGGTCCACCATTTTATACATTGAACACATGGATCTGAATCTCAGTAGATTAAAAAAAAACTTTATTCTAAGGGGAGGGCGGGGTAAAAGAATAAAATGCCACCCAGATTTGTCGGCTACAGGAGGGGTTCAGGGTTTCAAATTTGACACGGGGCTGCAATGCTTTAAATATGCATTTTTAGCAGCAGCCCATAAAACATTAAACAAAGAATCGTCAATGAAAAATCTCGACGAACTTGCACGTAACGGTGGAAAAAATTTCCCTAAAGTAAATTTTGATTGTTTAGAGGGGAAGTATCCGCTGTCCTTGAAAGAAATAAGCATATTCGAGAAAGCAAATGAAAACCTTGGGTTGGGGGTGGTTGTTCTCCAGTATGACACTGAATTTGTAGATGGGGGAAAAAAACAAATAAAAAAGGGGTTTTGTATTCAGTGAGGACACCGATGGTGGAAAATGTTAAAAATTGGGTTTGGGTTATTTACGAACCTCCCAAAGATGTAAATTCCTATGGTCATTTTTTCCCCGTTACAGCAATAAGTCGACTCCTATCCCAAGGCAAAAAATATGGGGAACGTTTCTATTGCCCCATGTGCCTTTCCTCATTTAAAATTGAAAGAACATTCTCGGATCACATGGGGCATTGCAAAATTCATGGGAATCAACGAATTGAAATGCCGGCAGAAGGCAAAGATACTTTACAATTTAAAAATTTCCAAAATTCCCTGCTACAAGTTGATAAAATATCTTTAGATTGTGAAACAAGACTGTTTGAGGTATCAGACCCATCAAGGCCAAATATAGTCAAGGAACACAAACTAGTTGCGTGTTCCTACGCACACGCCCGTCGCGATTCCAACAATAAAATGCAGTTGGAAGAGTTTTTTTGGCTATGGATGAGGAGGGCAGCATGGAAAAGTTATTGGTATCTTTAATAAAAACAGCAAACAGTGCAATTTCACGATTACGTCACACCAACTACCCAATGAAATTGTCAGATAAAGAGCAACTGGCATTAGAAAAGGGGACGATTTGCTGGGTTTGTAGAGGTGTTCTTGCCCCAAAAGACGCGGTCCAGGATCACGACCACCTTATTGATCCCAATTCAACGGGAAAAAGTAACTTTCGGGGGTGGGGCTCACAATTCATGTAATTTAAAAATTAAACAGAAACTTTTTCTTCCGATTTTTATACATAACTATAACTACGATCTGAAGTATGTGCTACCAGCATTGGCACATCTTCAAAGAAATGGAACAGTAGATGATGCATGGGTGATAGACAGCTTTACCTACAAAATCATACCTAAATCATCGGAAAAGTTGCTTGTTTTTGGAATTTATGTGGAAATTTGTTGAAGCCGACGTTGAGTACACGAATAAAATTCGCTTTTTAGATTCATACAGTTTTTTCCCCAAATCATTGAGCGAATTAATTCAGGTACAGAAAAACGATGACGGCTGCAATGCTTTCCCCCTTCTCAAGCAACAATTTCCAAATGATTTATATGATTTGTTGACGGTCAAGGGCATATATCCTTATGATTATTATTGTTCCATGTCGAGATTCGCCAAGGAAACTATTCCTCCGATTGAATCGTTTTACGATAGTCTTCACGACCGTAGTTGCACCCCCGATGAATACAGTTTTGCTAAAAACGTTTGGGCAGAGGGAGGGTGTAAAAATGGCTTTGACTACTGCAAGCTGTATTTGTCAAGTGACGTGTTAACTCTGTTAGACATTATGTGTAAAAATACGGACAAAATCTATGAGGAATTTAATCTTGATTTGTGCTATTATTTTTCATCTCCTCATCTAGTGATGGACCTCATCCTAAAAATTAGTGAGGAAAAAATTGGGCTAATCACAGACATTGATCAGCATCTGTTCATCGAAAGGTCCATGAGGGGTGGTTTTGTTTTTTCACGGGGATCGTATCTTGGAAACTGATCCAACAGGAGAGAAGACGGGGACAAAATCGGATGCAGTTTTCCTTGATATGAATTCTCTCTACCCCTCGGCTATGTCCCATTATGCGCTACCTTGCGGTGACTATAAATGGCTCAATGACCCTCAAGCTCCCCATTTCCCCAACATTGGCGACAGTGTTGAGGAGGATGGGCCGGTTAGATGGTTTTTTGAAATTGATGGGGAGATAACCAGTCGAGCTTCATGATTCAGTAAAGGATTTTGTTTTTTCCCGTGCATCAATAGACCTGTGACTAAGGACTCTTTGAGCCCTCGCAATAGGCGTTTAGTCGAGGTGGACGGATTGCATTGGACACCTTCAAAACAAAAACTTATTGCTGACCTTCTGCCGAAAAAAAAACATAGTTGTACATCATGTAGCTTTAAAATAGATGTGCAACAACGGTTTCAACGTCACAAAGGTTCACAGAGCACTCCAGTTTAGTCAAAAACCCTATCTGAAAACGTTTGTTGACACTTTTGTCAACAAACGTTCAGAAGCACAGACGAAAGCCGAAAAAGAAATTTATAAACTCATTTTGAATTCGGCTTTCGGCAAAATGTGTGAGTGTTCGCAATAGGAATCGTTGTGACGTTGTGACCGATCCCGAACAATGTGCTCGAATTATTGCCGATCCAAATTACACTTCCTTCACAATCATTGGCCCGGACATGGTACTATTGAATAGGAAAAAAAGACGCATTGTCTTGAATAAAAATATTGCTGCAGGCAGTGCGATCTTGGAGATCTCTAAAAAGCTCATGTTGGAATTCTACTACAATGTGGCTAGGGTACAGTGGCCGGAAAAGGGGCAAGTAGAGGTCTGCTACGGGGACAGGGATTCTCTACTGTTAAAAGTAAAAACCCAAAATATAATTGATGATTTGGCACACGGTGAAATTATCAGCTCACGGATGGACTACACCAATTGGAGTAGTCTTTACCCAGAGCTAGTGAATCGTCGGGCGCCAAATCAGCTTTTATTTTTTAAATCAGAAATGGGAAGCGACATGATTTCCCGTGGTAAGTCCGAAGGTGTACTTTATACAGACACACGACGAGGAAATCAAGAAACGTTGCAAAGGAGTACCCACGCGCTATGTGGATAAGAATTTCGACATGGACATTTATAGGAATTGTATTGTTCAAAATACAATTCCACGAGCCAAATTGTTGGCAATTCGTTCTCTCAAATACAGGAACTTTACTGTAAATGTAGAAAAAAATTGCCATGAGTACCATCTCCGACAAGGTCTATGTTTGTCAAGATGGTGTGACTACCCTCCCCCTTGGACACTATTTAACTTCAGACCGGGCCGAATGTGTTATCCATAGGGAAAGTCTCGGTTTGAATAAAGTCCTGTAAATTATTTCCTAAAACCTTTGGGGGGGGGGGGCTCGCGGCCCGGGGTGGGGGGGGGGGGTGGGGGGGTCGGCCGCCAGCGGGGTGCGCACCGCCACTATCAAAGTTATCTCTTTTTTTTTTACTTAGAGCAGATTTTTTTTGTAAATGTTTCATTAAAAAAAAAGTGATATTATTTCAAGTGCTTTAATCTAATGTTGTATTTTTTCTCTATAAATAAACAAAAAAAGTGAATTTATTTAAGTGTTTTTTCTCTGTGTGCCTATGTAAATGTTGTATTTTTTTTATAAATAAATTTAAAAAGTGTATTTTTTCATGTTTAATGTGCTTTTTTTTCAATGTATTGTTACTTTTTTTATGCATATAATAAAAGAAAATATGATTCTTTATTCGTCTTCTTCTTCTTATTATTCTTGAACAGAGTAGTAGTAGGCAAATTATTTAGTCATTAGACAGCTATTGTCTACAGTTAGTTGTCCAGGTGAACTGTTGAAGGGAACATGTATCACTTTAAAACACCATTCAGATCGTTTCTGTGTGGGCCCTCAATGTCGGGCAAAACAACACTCTTAACTAAAATAATTACAAATTGTGATAAAATGTTTGTGGAAAAGCCGAAAAAAATCTACTATTGTTACAGTATTTGGCAGGAGTCATACGATAAAATAAAAGCAATTGCAGCCACCACGGGTTTGGTGCAGATACAATTCATACAGGGACTTGATGTTTTCAACATTATTGAACCAAACTCTAGGCTGATCATTGATGATCTGGCTGAATCTATTGAACAATGGTCCCAGGAAATGCTGCAATTGTTCACTGTTCGCTCTCATCATGAACAGATTTCCGTTACTCTGGTTCTACACAATCTCTTTCATCAGAGCAAATGTATGCGAACACTTGCTTTGAACTGCACCTACTAAATCATCTACAGAGTTGTTCATGATTCTAGCTCGCTAATAACCCTCAATAAACAAATCTATCCAGGTGCCCCTAAATTTCTGCTCTCAGCACACAATCAGGCAACTAATAAAACCCTACGGTTATATCCTATTGGATCTTAATCAAAATACACCCGAGGATCTGCGTGTAGTCACAGATATTTTCGACAATGAAATTAGAGTATATCTCCCTGTGAACACTAAAAAGACCTATTAGTCGCTATCATGACACTAAAGAAACTACATGAAAATGGACATTTGTTTTCAGTTCTAAGCACTTCAAAAAACTCCGCTTAGGAAAGCAATACTCAAACATGGTATTGACAATGATTTCATTAATCTAATATCTGAACTTTGTTTAAATTTGACCGAGGGTAATGTTCAACTGCCAGAAGTAGTTAAGCAACAGGCAAAGCAACATCGTTCCATTGTACGTAGATTGGCCTCTAAAAAGAAAGGAAAGAATTTTAAAAGGAAACGACTTCTTCAGGCGGGCGGTATCTTTTTCACACTTTTACTGCCAATAATTGCAGGACTTGTAAACAGTTTTCTCTAGATGGCAAAACCCTATAAATTGACTCCAATAGAACTCACTTTCTCACGCCGTGGAACACTTTGAGGACAATCTGAGTAAATTCCTTGACAATGAAAATATTGACGATGATAAAAAACTGCTTTTACTTCAAGATGCACTTCGCCGAGTGGACAAACACAAGTCCTATCGATCGAAGCCCACTGCTGCTGCTGGTATTGATCACAAAAAAGAATCATCTTCTCAAGAGTTTGCTGCTGCTGGAACATAATTAAAGAAGGAGGAATTGGATTCAATTATATTGAAAATTGGAAATCTAATGCCCCACTCATATCGTGAACAAAGTAAACGACTCCTAACCTATCTCTTGGAAAGTGGTCAAGATCATATTCAAGTTGAGAGCAATGGGGAAGGGATTACAATTCAGGGCAAGAGCTATAATCTACTTGATTTAATCTATGACATGGTTAAAAATCGTAAAGGACTATTATCATTTGACACTCATCTATACAACTTTCTAAATACATTAAACTTCCCCAAAAGTCTTATTGGCAATAGACAAATTCTAAAAAAATTAAATGAACATGCATCATCATCATCAACAACATTGACACCATTAAAATATGAAGAAGAAGAAGATTTTAAATCAATTTTGGAAAATACTAGCACACCACTGATAGCTAGACAAAAGCGAAGACGTATCAAGTCAAAGTCACCATTACCACCACCACCACCAACAGCCAGTATACAAAAGGGTAGCGGACGTTACACAACGTGTTTACGTTCAAAATGGTTGAAGTTCTGAAAGATGGTTATGAAAATATTGGTGAGGCGGGGAGTTTAAGTTCCCCCACCACTCTTTCCAAAGTCACTGGTGTTCGCACTAAAAAAGTACAAGACTACCTACAAAATGAATCAAGTTACACTCTGCATAGAAATCATAGACTTCGTGCCAATCAATATCGAAAAACAAAAGCCTTTTACCCATTGCATATAATGCAAGCAGATCTCCTGACTCTAGATGAGATTCAACGACGTCACAATACACCGTACAAGTGCATTCTACTTGCAATCAGTGTTTTTAGTCGCTATGCATATGCAATTCTATTGCAATCAAAGAGAGGTGTTGAAGTTGCTCAGGGAAATTAAAAGTATTCTCGAACAGGATTCATATAAAAAAATTCAAACGGATCGCGGTAGTGAATTTGTTAATCCCCAAGTTGCAAACGTACTAGAGAAATATAGTACACTGCTCTATCATAGTCACAGTCCTATAAAGGCTGCATTGGCCGAACGATTGATAAGAACTATTCGACTTTTAATTTCAAGATATTGTACATTGAAAAATACATCGACTTTTATTCATGATCTAGATACAATCATGTTGATTTATAATCAACGACCTCATCGATCATTGTCCAACTCTACGCCAATGGAAGTTCATCATTCTGATCATGATACAATTGACACCTTTCTTAAACAGTATTCCAATGAATCAAATGGCAAGAAGAAAAATAAATTCAATGTTGGTGATACTGTTCGAATTAATAGAACAACTAATGTTTTTTGAAAAGGGGAATTACTTGTGGTCCACTGAACTTTTTAAAGTGGCAAAAATCCTAGACACTAAACCCATAACTTATCGTCCTGCGTGATACCAAACATGAAGAGATTCTCGGTGGCTTTTATGACTATGAACTGCAAAAAGTTAAAAATGCTAGTGAAATCTATCAAATTGAAAAAGCTATTAAAGACACGTACTCGTAGGGGTAAGAAACAGTTACTTGTTCGCTGGCTAGGATACAACTCTGATTTTGATTCTTGGATCGGTGTTGAAAATATTGACAAAGCCCAATGATTTCTATGTAACTTCATGTCCAACGTTTCCGATCCTCTCTACAATGACTTGAATACGACAAGTGATTTTTGGACAAAACTCTCCCCCGCCATCAAATTTGACGGTGCGTATGAAGTGGCTCTTGTCGACTGTATTCTCAAAAATGCCTATAACATCCTGAGAAAGGATCGAGTGTATGATATAAAAAGTTATACCATTCGATTGGACACTCTTTGTCGACTATGAATGGGTTGAAGCACTTAAATCTAGCGAATATCCACATGCCAAATTGAAATATATTGAATATGATAATATGGGAGATTTGTGTCGTACAATCAATAGAAAAATCTCATATCGTAGGAATGGTACATTCCATTTTAATTATTCATTGGAACATGATAGGATTTACATTACCTCACCTGTTGACACTGAAATAATTATTCTCAATGATAATCTGAGAGATGTTCTTGGCTTTAAACAGAATATGATCAATGGGAAAAAAAATGCTGGCACCGTTTACGGGATGGATCAAGTTATTTTTGCTGATTATCCACCTTGTTTCGCCTCGGACTCTTGCATATTTCTCTATGCATCCTTTGTGGAAACGTCGAGAGTCGGTAATTCAATTGTCCCCCTCCTACGTGTTCTTGAACGAAAAAAAACTCATAAACTTGTTCATCACTATAATATAAAGCATCTTCAGTATGTTCCTGTAAACACTTCGTATTTGTAACTCTGCCAGTTAACACTAAGAAGTGAATTGGGTGATCCTCTAGCAATAACAAAAAGGCTTAGCAGTGATTACATGTCATTTTCGACCCATTGTCAACGAAAGCACAATCACCTAAAATGAACAATAGAAGAATTCCATTTGTCTGTCCCGATATCGATTGTTATGTTGGTGCTCCGAGTCCACGTCAAATAGGCAATGGATTGGACTACTACAAGGGGCGTACTACAATGTCTTGGCTACCCATTGGTTCTTCGAGGGAGCCGTATCACCGTACAGGGTACTGGTCGGGAAGTATTCCAAAGGTATGGTCTGGACTACTACAAGGGGGTTTACAAGTCTGGCTATTTTGGTAGCGGTTTGCTAGGCTATTTCGTTCTGCACTACCCCTGCCAGAAAATATCTTGTACCTGCTGCATCAAATTTTGCTGCCTCCACACTACAGGACTGGGGGTCAGGCAAGAATTTCAAGGAGAGTGTTAAGGAAAATATTAGATCTTCAGCAAGAGCCGTTGGAGAGCAACTAAAATCTCGACAAAATGGGGAGGGATTGAAAAGGATGCGTTCGCGTCATTCACTCTTCAGTCTCCACCCAGGCAGGAAGCAAAGGACATCAACAAGGACTTTGGGGAATAAAACAACGAAGGCCAATAAGCAGAAGAAGAAAAAGATTGTTAGATCAAAGAAGGATTTCTTCTCTAAGATGACTTATCTCCCCCACAGGGAATCATATCCATCAATCAGTTCCTCATTGAATCTATTCAATGCTGAAGATGTTGATGTCAGGGTCAAGTATGGCTACTATGAACAATTTCATCCCCAACAACCCCTCTCGGAGAATATATACTTTCAAACATTTTCCAATGAAGACTATTTCATTGATTTGTCGTCAACATTTATTGATTTAAATGTTGTGGGTGAAGAAAAAGTCAGATAATACAACTCCAAATGCCGGCGATGGTCTCTCCTATGAAAACTGTATTCTACACAACCTATTCAAACAAATTAATGTATTTATTAATGGAACATTGGTGAGCACTAGCAATAATTTATCAAACTATGCAAGCTACATACAATTTATGATGATGACGCCAAAGGCGTACAAGGAGATGAGAGGACAATCATTGGGCTATGTTGGAAAATTAAAATAGTTGGAAAATTAAATCATGAGATATTCAATATATCCCAATGGCTACCCCCCCAATGTCAAGACTGACATAAAGTTACAGATGACCCCATCGAATTTCATTTTGAGAAAAACCCTTCCTGCAGCACCCGATGCAAATGTCATTATCACATCGGCAATTCTCCACGTCGAACAGTACGAACAGGGAATGTACGTTTAGAGTGTACATTTGCCGATGCTCTGACTGAGAGTATCACGCTAATATCACTGAGTCAATTTGAAACCTATTGGGAAATCACACCCGACGGCAGTGTTCTACTAGACCTAGCACCATGAACACAAACCAAATAATCAATGTATTTAGTATGGATCCATACATGTCCCAGTACAAGTCCTATTGCATACCTTCGGACTTCATTGAAAAAATTCCAAGTGTTAACAATACCCTAATCATTGTTAATAGCAGTCCATCGACTTTGAAGACCGGTCATTGGCTATGCATCTTTCAAACAGCGAAGAATATTGAATTTTTTGATCCTCTTGGCCTATCGTATAAATTCTACGCTCCATACATCAGCAACTTTATTGAAAGCAGTGGGAAAAACCATTATTCAAAATCAACGAAGAGTACAGGATTTAACGACTAAGACATGTGGCTTTCATGCACTACTCTTTTTCATGTTCAGATGTCGTGGCTACACCTAAAAGCAGTTTCTCAACATCTACGTTGACTTACCTCGATTGAACGACTTTCTAGTAGAGAATATACTTACAAGTGTATTTAATATTGATTTTAGTGCCCTAAGAATAAAATGTTCTAAAGATGTATGTGAAATTGTTTATTAAAAAAAAAAAATTTATATACATGATAAAAACGACTTTTCTACTCTTTAGATTTCATCCACTACTAGGTATTTGTCGACAACAACTAGTGCAGGTAGATTATCTGAATTCACAGTGTACTGATCCTGATGTACTGCAATGTCAGGGTCACATTTTCTACAGTAGAGCGTGACTTCACTCTTGTCATATCTCTTTGTAGTCAATGATACT
Source organism: Artemia sinica (assembly GCA_027921565.1). Taxonomy (NCBI): domain Eukaryota; kingdom Metazoa; phylum Arthropoda; class Branchiopoda; order Anostraca; family Artemiidae; genus Artemia; species Artemia sinica. The sequence goes on from CM051274.1 coordinate 5,971,796, forward strand.
ATTCTCATTCATTCTATAGAATTCACATGTTTCAATTTGCTGATTTGAAGCAATTTCATAAACAGTGTCCTCAAGTGTCGAATCACATTCCGTCACAGCCAAATAAAAATCAGTGGGCTTATAATCATAACACCCATTGTCTTCACAACAATGACGTAGAAACCATATTTTTTTGTTGTTCCAACAGTTGAATCGCTGACCCGGTTCCTCCTCCCAGAACAATCTAAAACCACGACGATACCAATCTCGTAGCAATAAACTAAAATCACGGTTAGGATTCTTTCCAATCATACCGGGATATGTATTCTCCCACTGCTTACATTTACCATAATGACAATTGGAGCATAGGTGTCCTCTAGGATGAGAGTCACACACCTCTTCAAGACAGGAATTACAACCTTTAATTTGTACAGCATATCCTCTATGCAATTTACACTGGTTGCATAATCTACACTTTTCATCATACTCATCAGTCCTTGTGCAATTCTCACATGATGACCAGCTGCCCTATGTGTACATACATAACGGACATGTATGGAACATTTTGTCATGTGTTGACACTCTCACTGCCACAATGAAACTGAGCTAGCAACAACAAAAATTGTCTGAGATAGAGAGAGAGAGGAGTAAATCATCCTTGAGCACCATCTTTCTCATGAAAAAAGTCCTAAATTTCTAAAAACTAATGTTTAAAAGCATATCCACAATATCATTTTGCCGTGTTGTGATCAATATATCAATAAATTGTGTAAATGCATTTGTACCACGACGTAAAAGCTTCATACAATAGTCTAATGATGGAGAATCAGTTTTCATTATATCGACAAGCATTCCCCGAGAAAACATCTTCCTTTGAATAGACAACTCTAGAAAATCATCATCTAGAATCAAACGTTTTTCCATAAGAACTAGATTCCCCATGATTCGCTCTTTCTCGAATCTATCCATTTTTTAGAGTCCTAACTCTCTCACAATCAACTTCAGACTAACCAGAATTTTTTCTACTCTAAAAAAAATATACGCTAGTCTACTATAGAAAGAAAAAAATACCATTGATTTAGAAACAATTTTATTGAACATAATTACAATAATAATCACTGATGCATTTTGTTCTCATCAATATATTTCGATAGGACATCTAATGCTGACCGAAGTTTATTTATATGGAGAATATTCACTTTTCCAGCAAAACATAGCTGCTCCTCCTGTTTAAAATTTGCTTAATGATATCACGTATCTAGCATACATAGTGTCCCATTCAAGGCATAGTCTACAACCAGTGGTTATTTCCACAGCCACATTGGGTACTCGTATATCGTTGCTGCTGTTGTCAGCTCCATCATTAATCTCCAATAATGTAAATGCACCACTTATTTTTTCTCTACTAATATCCTCTCAAATAAACTATTCTCTTTGAATTCAATTCTCTTACTAATATGAATTGTAAAGAAAACTATTCCTTTTATTCAAATCCCAATCACCAATCAAGTTATACTCACTCTCTTTGAAAAGGTGAAGAGCTTCTATAGAATAACGTTGAAATTCCTATATGTCTCCGCAAATAACATGGTCCTATGGCCGTAAGCAAATAGCATGGTCCTAGTGCTGTACGCAAATAGCATGGTAATTCCTAGGGGCGCACACAAATCCAGACGAAGCATACTACTATTTAGCGACCATTTTTCTTTTTTTTTGGGGGGGGGGGAATTCTGAACAAACTTTTCCTAAAAATGAATACCAGCTAGGCAGCTATGAACTGGATATAGTGAAGACTTGTTTAAATGGACATCTGTATCCAAAATGCGTGTTTTGATTAGCTGTGGTCAATTTCCTCTGGTTACGAGACGTCCGAAAAAACGGTTATATTACGGATACGAGGACACCTTCACCCCCCAAAAAAATTATACAAGAACCAAAAGTCAATAGCAGAAAGTCAGACTACCAGATGGGTCTCGAACTGCCTAAAGGCCCAACCACAGAGAAAGAGAGAGTCTGCACAAAAAGTGTTGTGGTTTCATTATGGCTTTAAAGTTTTTACAAGATGAACAATCAGATTTTGTATCTAGAACTTGAAATAGAGCATCTGGTAAATCAGGGCCATATCCAGGGGGGGGTTAAATGGTTTTAACTCCCCCCCCCCCCTTCCCCCCGAAATGTTCGTCTGACTCGTAAAAACGTAACAAAAAGGTATATAAACAAATTCTGTATTTTTTTCATTAAAAACACCCTCCAAAAAAATCCTGGGTACGGCCTTGTGGTAAATAGATAGGATTTTTTTTTCTTTTTCTGACATACACTTGAGGGGATTCAGTACCATCAAAACATTTTACAAGCCTCAGCGTCAGCCAACCGTCTTAAAGATAAAGGAGCACTTAGCGAATTCTCCCAGAAGACTCGATACAACGCAGATCTACTGAGAATCTTTGGTTAGACTATGAAACTTAATTGAAAGACAGACAATCAAATTGGGGACTGTACGTCCCCTGAGTTGACAAGGTTTTCAATCAAAGCGGGTGGTACCAACAGGTGACTCCCAAATTGTTCAATGATATTTCCTTCGAGCCGAATTTGAACGTTTTCCTAGCAGTTATGCAAGGATATTTTTAAGGGCTGTCCTTTCCTGAACTTTGATTAAAAAAAAAAAAAAAAAAATGTTCAATGTTCCTTTAGTACCTACGCAATTAGGCTAAAAATGAAGATATTTATGCAGAGTTTCAACTAGCTATGACTAAGTTTGCTAAAGACCAGCTATTTTCTTGCGAAAACACACAAAATCAGAAAAAATGTTCAATGTTCCTTTAGTACCTATGTAATTAGGCTAAAAATGAAGATATTTATGCAGAGTTTCAACTAGCTATGGCTAACTTTGCTAAAGACATGAACCATTTCCATAAAAATAGCTCTTAATAGAACTTTTTCAGCGTGAACTCCTATTTTTCAGACGAAATTATAGAAAATATCTTCAATACATGATTCTCTGATTATAATGTATATTTTCAGTCAGAAAAGCGTGGTTTTGGTTCAAAAATGAACCATTTCCATAAAAATCATAGCTCTTAATAGAACTTTTTAAGCGTGAACTCCTATTTTTCAGACGAAATTATAGAAAATATCGTCAAAACACACTTCTCTGTTTCAATTGTGTACATTTTCGCATTTTCTGATTCAAATGTGTATCTTCAGTCAGAAAAGCATAGTTTCAATTCAAAAATGAACCATTTCCATAAAAATAGCTCTTAATAGAACTGTTTAAGTATGACCTCCAATTTTTTTTTTTCCAATGAGACTATGCAACTCAACCGCATTTAACTAATCCCCATGTAACTGAATCCGCATGTAACTGACCCCCCCATGCAACTGAACACCCCCCCCCCATGTAACTGAACCCTGTATAACCGAAACCCCGTACAACTGAACCCCCGTGCTACTGAACTCTCGTGCTACTGAACCCTCAAGCAACTCGATCCCCATTTAACTAAACCTCCATGTAACTGTACTCCCTTTAACTGAACCCATCGTGCAACTCAACCCTCCATGCAACCCATCTCCCTCAAAACACTTTTCAACCATTTCTTGTTAAATTTTTTTTATTTCTAAAACTATTTTAAATTGACAATACTCTCCAAAACATCACTTGTGTCTTATACAGCACATAACCACCCCATCTCCTCCAATTCGCAAATCCCATTACCCTTTTTTTTGTAAATGTTAATCAAACATTTCCGATTCGTCGTTAGGCATTTTTCAAATTTATAACAAATTACCTGAGTTAACAACTCCTTCAGGCCTCCAAAATTGACTCCTCCCCTCCCTGCCCTCAGAAATGGGGGAACGAAGGGAACGTTAGATCCTATTTTAAATTGACAATACTTATCAAACATCACTTGTGTATTATACAGATCATATATCTCATTACCCCTTTTTAAATGTTAATCAAATAATTCTGATTATAGTGTCCGATTTTTTTTTGTCTGCTTTTCAAAATGTTCGTATTTGGAACTCTGTCAGTTAACACTAAGATGTAAATTGGGTAACCCTCTCGCAATAACAAAAGGCAAAGGAGTGATTGCATCTCATTGTCAGGCGATGATTCAATCAGATCAGAGTTGTGCAAATGGAATACCTTTTTCGCAAATTGAGTTAGCTTCTATTTCATAGGCAAAATATTTGAATTCCTTTTATTCAAATCACCTATCAAGTTATCAAAAAATATGAATTAGAAATCTAGTCCATGTAAATTGCGTCAGAACAACTTGTCCTTCATAACACGTTATGCAAAGCTTCTATAGAATAGCGTTGAAATTGCTATAGCTTCCATAGAATCCAGAAGGCCATGTGAGGGGGTACTCACTCTCTTTTAAAAGGTGAAGAGCTTCTATAGAATAACGTTGAAATTGCTATACCTCCGAGCAAAGTATAAGGCCATGTGAGAGGATACTCACTCTCTTTTAAAAGGTGAAGAGCTTCTATAGAATAATGTTGAAAATTTGCTATACCTCCAAGCAAAGTATAAGGCCATGTGAGAGGATACTCACTCTCTTTTAAAAGGTGAAGAGCTTCTATAGAATAACATGGTAATTGCTATACCTCCGAGCAATCCAGAAGGTCATGTGAGGGAGCTCTGAATCTCTTTGATAAGGTTTATACAAGGCTCAGAATAACATTGAAATTGCTATGGCAGCAAGCAAATTCCATAGATAGTTACTACTTATATGAGGGGGTTCTCCCCCAAGTCAATACTTCGCTCTTTACGCTACAGTTTTTTTTTAGTGCTTTCAAAAGAGCTATCTATTCTAATTAAACGACCTTTGTGATTCAGGGGTTTGTGAATTAAATTTTTTTTTAACTTTTAACGTAAAGAGCGTGGTATTGACTAAGGGGAGAACCCCATCATATACGTAATAACATATACGTAATAAAAAAAAACAATAAAAAAAAACAAGCGATACGGCTCAAAAGTAAGCGAAACTTTTAAAAACGGAACTTTGATGTCAATAAATGTATCAAAAGAATGGGCTTATAATGCTGATTCTAAATATATGAATTTTATTAAGTTTAGTATTACTCATCAAAGGCTACGAGCCTCAGAATACTCACCTGATTTTTTAAAGAGGGGGGAAACATCCCCTAAAAGTGAAAATTTTTTAATGAAAATCACACCGTCAGATTCAGCGTATCAGAAAAACCCTATAACATAGGTTTCAAGCTCATATCTGCAAAAATCTGCAACTTTGTATTTTTTTGCCAGAAGAAAATATACGAATATAGAAGTTCGTTACGTAAGTTAATTTGTAAATTACGTCAGAACCAATTTAGAGACAGCCATTTAGCAAAAGAAAAGTAAAATTTTTATGCAAATTTTGTTTACTTATTCAATGACGGCGAGCCAAAATAAAAGCTGCATTAACTAAAAAAACGATCAGAAATTAAATAAAAAAAACAAGTTTTTTTTAACTGAAAGTAAGGAGCGACATTAAAACTTAAAACGAACAGAAATTATTCCGTATATGAAAGGGGCTGTCCCCTCCTCAACGCCTCGCTCTTTACGCTAAAGTTTGACTCTGTCTCACAACTTTATTTTTTAAAACAATAAAAAACTTTAGCGTAAAGAGCGAGGCGTTGAGGAGGGGACAGCCCCTTTCATATACGGAATAATTTCTGTTCGTTTTAAGTTTTAATGTCGCTCCTTACTTTCAGTTTAAAAACTTGTTTTTTTTATTTAACAACAGTAAAGAGTAGACCATGTACTTTGCGACTAGAAGCTTAAAAAAACCTTCTTCGTAACTACTTAACTTTCGGGTAACTTTTGTACAGGGTTGACAAAAATATTTGGGAGCAAGTTTAAAAAAGGTATAAAAGGGATACTTTTAGTACACCTCCATCAAGGAGGCACACTTGTGCCTCTTTAAAGAGGCAACCCACCACAATGTTAGGCGATTTCCGGTCCTAGCGGTCGCAGAGAGACGGCGGTGATCGCATTATGTAGCCTAAGCTCAAACTAAGAAACATGCAAAATTTCACCCCCCTCTGACTTTATCTTCATGGGGGAAAGTGGGCCGGAAGTTTCGACCGTCCCACCACAGCCCCCCTTTAACGTTGTTCGATCGGGCTGAAATTTAGAGGATAAGCTTTCCTAGGGCCTGGAAGCTTATCCTCAAAATTTCAGCTCAATTCGATCACTCCTTCCTTGTTTTCCAAAAACCAAATATAGCCACTTAATGTTCATCAAGTTATTTTTTTTTTATCAGCCACGCCTACAGGCCACAGTTGGCAACGGATCCGGGGGAATGAGGACTCTTTCAAAGCGGAATTCGACCTGTTAGGGACTTTTGATATTTTCAGACCGAAAAAATTATCCCCCGAATTTACATTTACGAAAAACCTCGTTTTCCCATAAGAGCCCATGTTAATTTTTGAAATTCATAAAAGCATAGTATTTCATTATTAAATTAGATCAAATTAGTCCTCTTAACCTGACAGGACCGACTGCAAGCTTCCAAAAATTCCAGCTCTTTCCTAGAAGCTTTTTTTGTCGAAAAAACGAAAATCTTACTTTGTATTTGCTTGCGTCGAAAACACATTACAGAGACTAGAAATAATTTAACAATAGTCTCTGATAGTACAGTGGTCACTATTCCTGTCTGTCATGCGGAACACCTGGGTTCGATTTCCCGTCAGAGTAAATTTTTTTATATATTGAATTTAAAGTAGTATCTCTTAAATTTAAAGTTTAAAAAAGAAACTCAATTTCTTTTTTAAATCCAATCTATTAAATCCTTCGGCTCAACAGGCGTCTCCAGAAGAATATCACAGTCGGACTTCAGCTTACAGGTAAGTCTCCATTGCTTTGATAACATGCCGTATACCCGCATGCTCGAAGAAACGTTGTAAAAGAAAATCTTACTGTGTGTTTGATTTGAGTATTCAGGAATTAAAACCCTTAACAGAAGAATCTTCAAAAGCAGGGGGGTTTGGGGGGCGGCAGCCCCCCAACTTTAGCTCCTGACACGATCAGCTAACAGTTAGTCAAGCAATAATAAGTAATAAACTGTACAAAAATGTGCAGAAATTATTTGAAAAAAAACTACATTTTCTAAAGAGTAAAAGAGACAGAGTCACAAGTTCGAACCTTAAAACGTACAGGGATTAGGAGGTACAGTTGGGGGGCTGCCGTCCCCCAAACCCCCCGCTTTTGCAGCCTCTTGTTAAGATTTTTATTTTGGGGGTCTACCGCCCCCCTCAACCCCCGCTTTTTCCCTTGCAAAGAAATGCTTTGCAACACGAACGAAGTCTGCTTGAATTTTTTACCGTAAGAACATCCTTTTGTATCTCTTTGATTAGAAACAGTATTGAGCCTGTTTGCTGGATTTTTTAAAGGAGATTTTTCCCTAACCGATAACAAGCTATAATGTGATGAACTTAACAATTTTGAACAGAACAAACAGGGAAAAAAGAAGGGCTCAGCATAAACAAGCAGTTTAGGTTCAGGTAGGTTCAGGTCCATCTATTTTTCCATCATACATAATCACACTGAATACATTACTATACGTAGCACAGAGACAAGTTTGTAGTTATAACTGTAACAGACTGAGTTGTCATTGCCAAATTCTCTGAAGATTTAAAAAAAATGCCATTGAAACAGTTTCATTTGTGTTTGGTACGACCAACTGATTGCAGGCTACAGGACTTAAAAAATCTTAACAAAAGAGGCTGCGAAAGCGGGGGGGGGGGGGGTTGGGGGGGGGGGGGGGCGGAGCCCCCCCAACTGTACCTCCTAATCCCTCTACGTTTTAAGGTTCGAACTTGTGACGCAGCCTCTTTAACTCTTTAGAAAAACGTAGTTTTTTTCAAATAATTTAAAACTGATGGTATAGTGTAACTTGACCTCTAATTCAAAACCTCTAGCTCTAGCTGCTTGCTTCCATCAGTTGAGTGGCCCATTCACGTGTTTATTAAAGTTACAAATTTTCGAACAAGGTTGCCGTTTTAGAGAGAAAAAAAGAAAAGCAGCCCACCAACGAAGCAGGGTAAAATCCTGAATTAATAAGAAAGTACGAACTAGAAAATCGCAAGGCAATTTTGCACAAGACAAGAGCTAAAACCTAAATTAACAATGGTTGATTTGGAAAAAAAAAAAGTCTGAGTGTCCCTCGTATAAAAACCGGCCTTTTGAGACCCTAAAAAGTCCTAGCGTTACTCAAGATGAAAAAATGTCAAAACTAAACCTCTTTTTAGCAACCCTGCTTTGACATGAATAAAAACAATTTGGGTAGGAAAAGAAGAGAATAAGAATAAAAACCCATCCCTTTCTCATATTTTAGCGGAAGTGAACATTGTGCATCAGTGACCGATAGATTATTTAGCTTCTTAAAGTGAAAGTCTAAGAACTCATTAAACTAAATCATATTTAGCAGAAAAGATCGACCTTTACGATAAAATTACATATTTCATGTAATTTTTTTATAGTTATTTATGAGATGCGTTTTAGCATGAAACTTGTTATGGTTGTGTGTTTACTTGACGACTTGAGCAGTCAAATAGACAAAAATGAAAATGAAAGGTTTGCTTTGATAAGTTCGCATCACTTTAAACGAGCGAAACCGCATCTTGGTTTTATTTATTCTTTTCAATTGCCTTCGCCAACTTTTTTTAATTGGTTCAAAATATATTTACATGGGATTGTTTTTCTGCTTCCTGGTATTCTACAAAGTTGTAGAATACCAATATTATCCAGGTATTTAAAATAAATATTGGTACTAATTAATAAATAATTAATTGATTATAACCATTAATTGATATTAATCAATTAATATTATTTAAAAATTAATGTTACTTTTCATTAGAAATTATATTAATTATTTTTACTATTAATTAAAAATTAATACTAATATTTCTTATATCACTTCGTCTTCAATATTGCTGGCATATCCCTTTAAAAACAAATTGTTTCAAATTATACTTCTACTAATAGAAGCGGATCTAGGGTGAATCCTTAGACTTAATCCCTAACCTTTGTTAGTCCTGGTCCTGGTTAGGGACTTTGCTGATAGTGTTGCAAAACCCATTACGACTCAATACCTGTTTTCTATGCCGTTATTTTCTGAAGAAAATATTTTAGCTTTTCCAACACTTTGAAATTCAGCTGAGATTATCGGTCTATAACCTAACCTCAAGTATCAATCACCAAAGCTAATTCATTTGAGCTTCACTGAAAAACATTATACATTTCGAACAGTGTCCTTTGTATTTTTTTATCAGAGCAGCGCTATGGCGAAGCCTAAGTAAAGAGCCATAATATGCCTTCAGTGTATTATTTTCCGCCTAAGTCAAATTCAATGTTCATTGCCCACTCCTTAACACTCGCTGAAAGTTTCAACTTGATACCCCAAACTGTTCCCGGGATATTGTAGATGTGCCGTTCTAATAATCTGACAACACTTAGTGTCTTTTGATTTACCTTGCTACTTAGCTGCACGTATCATATTAGAAATAAATAGGAATTTATACTGTAAAAACGTTTTGGGGATCAGAGACTAACATTTTTAACCTCTTTCGCTTCCCCTTTTACCAACAAATTGAAGTTTGTTTGTCCCACCTTCTCCCTGTTTTTTCGCCCAATAGTACCTCAAAGTTTCAACTTCATTCCCCAAGTGGTTCATAAGATATACCAGGTAATGCTATATCTATGACTTAGAAGCACATAGTTGCTTTTGATATACCTTTCCCCGTTCCTAAGTGAAAATTTGAGGTTTACTTGACCCCCCCCCCCCCAAAAAAAAACCTGAAAAGGGTAAAAAAACTAACGGAGTGGTTATCGTATTGAACTAGCAATCTTATGTCCGTGCGTCATATGTTTATATGTTTATATACGTCATATGTTTTATATACGTCATAAGTTTGAGTCCTTGCGTCACTGGTTATTTGGTTTAGGACGGGGGTCAGTAGCTTGACTCTGTAAGCAAAGCCAGAGTCCAACTGTGTCTAACTGGGTACCAAGAAAAATTTGGGGAAGATAAATAGGAAGGGCGTGAAAAAGCAAAGGGTGTCTGGTCCCCCCCTCCCCGATTGCACCTCCTGGCTCAAGGCCCATGAAACAGGTATAAATAGCGTGTTTTGATTACTTGGATACCCTTATCGTCTTCCAATTATACCATGGTGACACACTGGGAGTCTTGGACTAGCGAACGATCTCTAAAATCTTCCTTGCTAAAACGTATCTTTGCACTATGGCTAATTTCAATGATTTAGGACCATTGCCCCTGGGGCTGTGGGCGCTATGTTGATCCCGGAGGCAAATGTCCAAGCTGGAGGTCTGGTAACAGAAAAAGGTACAGGAGAGAGGCTAGTTTACTATCAAATCACTTTCAGCCCTTTAAAAGGGCTTTTGAACTTCCAGTTCTCACTCGCACGAGCCTCGTCCCAAGTATCACTTCATGAGAAGTGACTGGGGAAAAAGTTTTGGGGTCATTTTCTGGCCCTTTGTTCGGCGTCTTTTTTTTCGGGGGGGGGGGGGGGGGGGGGGGGAGGATATATATTTATTTCTTTTTTCCGTCTGCATTGGGCTTCCCTTATCCTAAGGACTTATGAATGTTCAAGCCAATCGGGAAAGAAAGGCAGCTTCTTTTTTTTGGGGGGGGGTGTGTCTTTGATTGTTTTTCACTTGATTTTTCTTGTAAGTCTCAAACCGACTAGGGACAACAAATTTTGGGCTCCGTTCCGGGTTCCCTGACTCCTTCCCAAAAAATGTTTGATCCTTTTGACCCAGAGAACGATCCAATCGCTCACCCAATATAAAAAAGCCCCTATTTTCAGTTATAGATATTTGGCAATTTGCATTATTTGCGACACTGTTCCAAGGGTTTGTGGCGGTCTTGTCATCCCCAGAGGTATACACACTGAATTTTTCGACTATTTTGAATAAAATGGCTATCTTAAAATTTTGAGCGTACGACTTGGGGAGTTACTTGAGGGTCGGGTAGCAAAAAAGGGAACAGGGAGGAACCTGTCTTGGCTCCAATCCCTTTTTACTCTTAAGACACTAGAATCTTTAGTTTTCTGTCGAACAAAGCCCGTCCAAAGTTTTTACGACCACCCCTCCTATACGAAGAGGCTGGGGGAAAAAGTAATGTATTGCACACATAGGCCTACACTTTATTTAGGCAGTGGTAGTGCTTCCTCCCTCTGATAGTGATTCATAATGGTTTTCCATTACGAGGATGCATGGAAGAATTTTCAAATCCAGATGATTCCAGATCTGATCAAACAGTTGGTGGTAACGAACTGTAAATAAGGAGCGACTTGGCTGAATAGTAATCAACCCTCTAAAATATAGAATCTGGAGAACAATTAACACATTTTTACGAGTTTCTATTAATAACAATGTGGAATTTTAGATTTTTGCCCAGAAGAAAGATCAGGGATACATATTTATTTGTTTTGTATATTTACAAGGGGAGTTCGTATTGAACCAATGATCCCTGAAGATCGGGAACTCCCCCCTCTCCCGCTCCCTTTTTCACAAAAGACAACCCATAAAATTATGAAATAGCCATTTGATTCAGGAGATCGGGAGAGGGCTTATTCAAACGAGAAGCAAAAGCTCTAGTGTTTTTTTAGGTGATTAAAAAGAATGGAGGGAATTATCCCCCAAAAACGTCAATTGATCTTAGTGGAAATCACATCGTACATTCAGCATATCAGAGATTTCAAGCTGTATCCCACAAGATTTCCCAGCTGTAGAGATTTCAAGCTCTATCTACAAAAATGAATTTCGATATTGTGTATTTTTTTGCCAGAAGGAAGACCACGAATGCGTAATTATTGGTTATTTTTTCCCCAGGGGCGATTTTATAGAACTAGTGGTTCTATAAGATCGAGAGAGGGCTTATTCAAACGAGAAGCAAAACTTCTAGTGGTTTTTTTAAGTGACCGAAAAGGTTGGAGGGCAACTAGCTCCCCTCCCCCCCCTTTTCCCCCAATACATATAATGAAAATTTTCAGAGAGCCATTTGATTCAGCATAGTTGAAAGATCCAATAACTATTCTTTTTGGGATGATGTGAACCCCACCCCTGAAGAAAGTTCTGTAAGTTATGGAATTTGCCCATGTCTACATGTGGTATTTGTCATTGGAAAATACACCAAAGTTTTTAAGGGGGGAGGGAAAATTTCTATGGGGGGCTTTTTCCATGGGAATTTTTACACGGGAAGGCGGTGGAGGGGATTTACTGGCGTGATTTAAAAATAAACTATCAGAAATAAAATAAATAAAAAATTGCAAAAGGAGCAATATTAAAGCTTAAACAACAGAAATTATTCCGTATATGAGAGTTGGTTGTTGTTGGTTGTATGTCTTTTAGATCTTACAAAATCATGTAAGATTTCGGACTATAGGGTTAGTGGGTTATAAAAGGCTATAGGGCAGTGTCATTTTCTCGTCAGCGCTGCCACGTTGACTAGTGAAAGTATATAAGCGAAACCATCAGATAAACTTGACAACACTTTTCGTAAATAAAATTTTTAGTGTTATTTTGTGTTCATTACCCCTCCCCCCCCCCCCCCCCCCCCCCCCCTAAAAAAAACTACGTTATTTTAAGCTGTTTGGTGTCATTAGTTTTTCAGCTGATTCTTTGCTGATCTTCCATTGATGTTTCTTTTTATTAATTTCTGACTCTGAGTTCCTCTAAGTTTATGACTCTTTTTTCAGTTACTCAACGAGTATCTTGCATTTTTGTGGAATATGGGTAACATAAATAATTATTGCAATTATCATTCTTATTGTAATAATCATTATTATATAAATTGCCCTTGGAGTGGTTAGGATCTTCACAGTTGAACTTACTCAATTTGAACTTGGATATGCAGTGAGAAATCAACATGCCTACCTGTATCATCATTTTCTGACGTTTCAACAGCTTTAATGGCGTCATCTAATCGCTTATCAAACCACTCCTGGGCGTCTTTTATATTTGTAGACCAAATATTAGCCAGACGAGGATCTAAAATAAGGTGAATCCACACTCATATATAGGACAGTCAGAAAAGATGTGGGTAGTGTTTAAGCGATAATTTTTAAGAGAGCCTTAAAGGGCCAAGAACAATGAAAATGAAATCTGATTTTGTGGATAGGCTAAATGGAAGATTACACAGCATCTTGAGGATCTGGCCGTGATAATTAAAAGTGCGAAATAAGCCATTTTTGTAACTCTTCAGGAGAGCAAAAAAACGGAAAAAAGTTTGTCCGTGTCATTTCTGTCTATGTTTAAAAATGACGTGTGCTTCTTTGGTATCTTCGTTGCGATGAGATAGGACAATTGCGACTGCACCATTCGATTCATAGTGCTAAGTATACCCACGACGCATACGTAGACCTAACTCATTTTCGACCAAAATGGCATATGTCGTACTTTTGATTATTACCGCCGAATTAGGAAAAAAGCAGGAGTTCGATTTTTATTTGCAGTTTTATACAGTAGCGGGCGTCAAACATGAAGAAAAGTGTGTGTAAAATTAGCAAAACCTATTATAAGAAACAGATTAAGAAAAAGCAGCTTTTTTTTTAAGGTTCAATTGTCTTTGGGAATCGACATATTGCACGTGTGTCCATTGCCAGGCCCTATCCAAGGGAAGGGGGGTTTAGGGAGTTTGAACCCCTCCCCCGAAATGTTTGTACGGCTCGTAAAAAATATAACAAAATGAATATAAGCAAACTTTCGATGAGTTTTTTGAAGTTTTTTTGTAATCCCCTTAAAAAAAATCCATTTGTACCCCCCCCCCCCCCCCCACGAAAAAATTTTGGATACGGCCCTGGTCTATTGTTACACACAAAACGCGTTGTAAAATTCGACTAGTTAGTTTCGCTTATTTACTTTAACGTTGCAACGTTGCAACACTGACGAAAATTTGGCATTGTGCTAAAAACTTCAGAATTGGTAAACAGCCAAAAATAATTTTAGAGAAGCGCGGCTTTCAGGTGTGAATGGACCTGAATTTTGAATAATAGCGGGTGCCAAATCTAAAAGTGGAAATTCAAAAAAAAATACACTAAAAAAAATTGGTAACAAGCAACTTAAGAAGGTGTAGCTTTCCTTTGAAGGTGTAATTGTCTTTGGAAATAAACAGATTGTTAGCGTTTCAAGTGTTACAAACGAAAGGCGTTGTCAAATTTGACAAATTAGTTTTGTTTATTCATTTTCACGGTGAAACATGGCAACACTGATGAAAATATGGTGTTGCGCTGAAAACTTCATAATTGATAAGCAACAACAAAAAATTATAGAGAATCGCAGATTGCAGGCATGAATGGACCTCAATTTTTTATAGTAGAGGACACCAAACTAAAAACAAAGAAACGTGGGAGAAAAATTAACGAAAAATAAGCTAAAAACATATGGTAACAAGCAGCTTAAGAATGTGTAGCTATCCTTTGAAGGTGTAACTGTCTTTGGAAGTCAATAGATTGTTGGTGTGTAAAGTGTTTCAGACAAACGGCGTTGGCAAACATGACGAATTAATTTTGCCTATTCGTTTTCAAGGTGCAACGTTGCAACACTGACCAAACTGTGGTATTGCCCAAACACTTCCACTAATTTCAGCTATGGATGGACCTGAATTTTATACAGTAGCAGGCGCCAAATCAAAATCAAATAAATGAGGGGAGAAAAAAAAAAACAACAAAAAGAAGCTAAAATATGGTAACAAGCAGCTTAAAAATGTTTAGCTTTACTTTGAAGCAGTGGCTGTCTTTTGGGAATCAATATTTTCAATTTTTATTATTTCGATTTTCAGAAACCAAAAACGTATCCAGATTTCCCGTTAGTTTTTCCTTATTTATTTTCACGGTGCAACGTTGCAACACTGACAAAATGTAGCCTTATCCTGAAAACTTCATTATTTGTAGGCAACCAAAAGAATTTTTTTAGATAATTAGATATTAACAGATCTGAATTTTATATATTAGCGGGAGCCAAATTCAAAACAAAGAAAAACGAGGGAAAAAAATTTACAGAAAACATGCTGAAACATATGGTAAAAAACAGCTTAAGAAAATGTAGCTTTCCTTTTGAAGCTGTAGTTGTCTTTTGGGAATCAACAGATTGTTAATATTTGAATTTTTAGGAACAAAAAGTATTGCGAGATTTAACGTTCATTTTCCTTGTTTATTGTCACGGCGCAACGTGGCAACACTGAAGAAAATGTGGCATTGCCCTAAAAACTTCATAATTTGTAAGTAACAAAAAGATTTGTTTTTTAAATCGTGGTTTATGATATGAACAGACCGAAGAAATGTCTGGGGACAAAAATGTTTTAATTTTGATGTCCATGGTACTTGAATAGGGTTTTGACGTCCATTGTACTTGAATAGGTACTTGAATAGAATTTCGGTACTTATGTCTTATAGCCACCACACCCAAGAAGTGAAGTTAGGTTAATCCTAATGAAATATAACCTTCATACAACCTTTAGTTTATATTATAATATAATTTGGGCTATATATTTGCAAATTAGGCGAGTGGTGGTGGTGTTAAAGTATTTACATAGCGCCCCTAACCTAACCTAATCCCCACCTCCGGATGCGCAAATATATACCCCAAAGTATACAAATCAAAGCATTATGTCACCCGTCACTAATCTTTGTGGCTATGAAACAGGTTTTCTGAGATCTAACCTAAGCGTAATTCTTGATTGTGTTTCGTTTAATTAACAAGTACCTTCTCCTCTATGATAATTCTTGGCTCTAGCAAACGCTCCCCAATTCGAAGAATATATTGCCACGGAATGCCCAAGTAAAAACAGCTTAGCCTACTACTGTATACAGAGAATTCGTACCATATTTGACCGTACCATGACAAGCAAAAAGTATTTTTAGATAGATAGATAGATAATTTTATTCACCCACTCGATACAAAACCACAAATGGCACGAATGGAGTACAAAGAAGAAAAGAAGAAAAAAAAAAAAAAAAAACAAAAAAAACAAAAAAAAAACAAACACTTAACTGCACAAACAAAAACAAACGTTACGATACACCGCCAATAAATAAAAACATTATTACAAAAACTCACTAAGGACGAATTGCAATTGCCAGACTACTAGGCCCAAGCGACCCCAAAAATTCAGAACGACGTTTCGTCACAGCAGCAATCGGATCTGTGATACCGAACCTTGCAGACATCTTGGAATTTTTAAACCCACGGTGGGGTATTTAAAAGAAACTTTGCATATTTGTAAAAAAGTGATCGAAGGTTTCTTTTATCACTAACACTAAATATATGCCAAAACGGTGATAAAGCCAGAAAGTGTGGGATCACCAGTGCATTATACAGCCTAGCTCGAATTTGTCGATTATATTTCGCTTTAGTTTGAAGATAGCGCCCCGTAAGCCTTACGTGCCTTTTCTGCGAAATTACTTATTTGGCGAGCACGTGTAGATGCCATGTTATGACCTATAGGCATTCCTAAGTACATTATGGAGTCAGACAGTGGAACCTCTTGAGCACCAAATTTGACAGCAAGATCTATACAATCTGCATTTCTCCTATTGAAAGCAACAATCTCGCTTTTACTTGCATTAAAAGATAGGCCTATCTCTCTATAAGCATCATCTAGAATCTGAAAATTTTCTTCAATACGAGACAAACATCTACTTAAATTAAAAATATCATCTGCGTAATTAAGTAATGTTACATCCAAACCTCGGAAAATGCAGCTCATTTGCACTAACTTTTGGGCCTCGAGAACACTATTATTATACAACCGGGTGACGAAATTGCACCCTGCCTAATGCCCTTTCTAACCGGAATAGCATTTGGTAATACAATCGGCCCGTTAGGAGACGGGACTTTAACTTGGACTCGAAGCTTCTTATACATATCCCGAAAAGGCAAAATAACCGATCGGTCCACACCACGTTTATGAGCAGACACTAATAACTGGGGATGTATCCCAGAATCAAAAGCACGTCTAACATCGTGACTCGCTAGAATAAGGGATTCATTCAGTTTCATCAGCTTCTATTAATATATTAGCAAGAATATAATGGACGTGCTCGCGACCAACACCTTTTTTAAATCCGAACTGATTATCGGGGGTAGAACATTGAAAAGCAATATGATCTATAACTAGCAATTCCATAAGCTTACATAAAACCGGCGAAACAGTTATAGGGCGGTAAGATACGCATTCAGACGGATTTTTCCCTTTTTTCAAAATAGGTGTAATTACTCCAGTACCAAAAACGTCGGGAACGAGACCAGAATTAAAGATAATTTGGAATAGAAGCTCTAAATGACTCAGGAGACCAGCAGTACCATGTACAAGATGCAACCCACACAACTTGTCGACACCTTTCGATTGTTTCTTTTTTAATTTTGAAATTGCACGAATCAGATTAGGAACAGTTACTATGTAGCCAACACCAGAACTAGGCAATTCCATGAACTTATCAAGTTCGACTTCATATTTATCTTCAAGATCTTGCTCGGGTGGAGAGAACTCAGAAGTAAAGTGGGACACCCAATCTTGCTCAGAGATCACAGGTTCAACACTATTCTGATCACCATTACGTTTAAGAAATCTCCACACAGCATTTGGGTCATTACTTATCAATTGACTATGTTGATCGATCACTTCACATTTATGCTTAGACAAAATCTTGGCAAATCTGCGTTTGCTGAACAGCCGAACTTCATTTACAACACCTGATTTCGGACGACCACACTCGTTCCAGAGCCTAAGCCAAAATTTTGCACGACCACATGCTTCACTTAGAGCAGGGTTTTCGGACCACTTTGGAATTTCCGTTCCCACTCGGACTTTACGAATGGGGACCGCAGCGGCCTCGGCAGATAACAGTGCGTGAGATATTTCACTACAGTAGATGTTTAGTAGCAGCTGTTTCTCTTCATCTTGAATACATACACTCTGCTGTAGTAATTGGAACGGCACTTTAATCTTTGTGAGAATCTCATCCAATACGTAATGATAAGTAGCCAGGTCAATTTTACTCCAATTAGTTTTGATTTTCCACTTCTTTTCATTAGTTGGGGGGTTAGGATCTGAATCAGTATTGATTCAGAGTTCGAAGTGTACGCATCTGCTCTTAAATTGGATATTTTTAACCAGTACGCTTTTCAGTGAATTCTATTCTCAGTGAAGCTAGTTTAGATTTGGCAATGTTTTCAGGTTTCGTCAAAGGATTATGATTCCGAATGAATTGCCTAGCGTATCTTGACTACCTGAGTTAACAAAAAAAAAGGAGTTATTGACTCGTAACAAAAAAAGAAAATAGGCCAAAGTACTTGGTTAGATTGCGCAATTAACTTTTCGTGAAAAAATCCAGCTGATTTAAATACGAGGGATTGCTCACTTCATACCACCATTTGTGTTAACACGCTGCATCCTGAGCGTTGATTTGCCTAAGTTAGGACCCACTCGATAACTCTAGTGCCGGAGCATATGGCTGGCACATTCTAAGGTAGGCCTTTGCAATTTTAGTAGGCATTTAGAAATAGAACTATGAACTATATACCTATCAATTGAGTGATTCCTTAGTACCTGGAACAGTAAGGAAAGACTCTCTGTGTATCTGACCCAATAAGTGAAACATGGAAACACCTATGCTGCTGGGCATCACTGCTTTTAAGCAAGTTATCAAAATGAACCCAAGCGAGTAAGACCTTTTTATGCTCGGGGAAAACTGTTTTTGTGGATTAACGAGTTTAGCAGTGGCGAGCGAGAGCATCTTGTGATTAGCAAGTGTCTGACTGCGTGAAATTGAGACTGAAGGAAACAGAACATTTTTTTTTTTTTTTTTTTTTTTAACACACAATGGGCAGAAAGAGAAAAGTTCGTCTACAAGATGGGTCTATGCAAGAGATTAATTTGGATGTGTCTCAGGAATCCACGGAATCTAGCAATGAGAGATACGAACTAAAAAGTCTATCAGATAATTTCAGCAAAATCTTGGAGATTGTTACTGCAAATAGCTCTAAATTGGATGTATTAACAACTGGGTTCAGAGGCCTTGAGGATCGTGTTAAAAGCCTAGAAACTACAGTAACTGACTCGATATCGATAGTTTCAGCGCTAGAACCGAAAGTTGCTGCAATTGAGAATGAGAATAAGAATATGACAAATCAAGTGAAAGTCCTCGTTGATGAAAATCAGCTTTTGAGATCCGAGTTGACTAGTATCTCGACACGAATGATGAATTTAGAAAGCAAGCCTTCAGAAAACAATATTTTGATTTGGAATATTAAAGCAAAGGATGAAATTGAAGGTGCTACAATTTTCAAGGAGATTGTTGTGCAGGGTCTGGGTTTAGATGATGTTCCGTCATTTAAGATTTTGGACTTTAAACCAGATAAGAAATTCTTGAAAGTTGACTTATTTTCGAAAAGCTCTAAATTACTACTGCTGAAGAACGCGAGGAAACTGCAAGGAAAGTCTATTTGTGGTTTTCAGAATATTTATATATCAGATGATGCTCCGCAATGTGTTCGAGAAGCACGAAAAAAAAGCTGATCTTGACTCGCATGAAGCTACGTGAACGCGGCATAGAAAGTTGGGTCTCTAAGTCCGTGCCCCCCTGCTTGTTCATAAGGCGTCCAGATGGCTCAGTTACAAAGTACAATGCTGGTGAATTTGTACAGGAGCTTATTAATCCCCAAGATGGTGAAATGGCGACTAGCAGTGGGCGTATCCAAGCTGGTCGGAGAGGCGCTAGAGGTAGTGGAGTGGCGTTCTGAAATGATATTAGATGAAATTTCCCTTAGTCTGTTTGCTAGTGAAATATAATAAGTGAATATTATGTTATGATGAAGTTAATAATCAGGTTCCCTGAAGTTAACATACCAGAGTATTAAAAAGTATGTGTTTTGACAATAAGCATGTTTTCGTTGTATCTTTTCGTTATTTTAATTTTTTCTATGTTTCTTTTGTTTTTTTTTATATTACTTTCGTTCCGTTATATGATTGAATATTTGGGATTTTTGTTGCTGAGTACAAGTTCTGCCCTACAATGTGCGTTGAAATTTGATAATGGTATTAAATAAAGAGAGACTGGCGCTGCTTGAGAATAGTCACGTAAAGTTTGCGGATCGAATGAATGAGACATTAAATCGAGAGTTTGATGGAGATGGAAATAATCAGGTTTGTTTGGAAAATTCTAAGTATGTATTTGCAAGTGATCTTAAGGATTATGTGACGCGGCGGGGGGCCACAAACTCTGCATATATTACATCTAAACTGCCGGGGGTTAAATAGTTCTCTACATTATATTTTCAGAATTGTGTTCGGATCCGAATTTTGATGTGGTGGCGTTGACTGAGACATGGCTTCGGAACGATAATTCGTCTTTGTTAGATATTAATGGTTATGAATTTATTAATAGGAATAGGGAGACTCGACAGCATGGAGGATTAGCAGTTTATATTAAATCAGGTTTTGCAGTTAAGACTAGACAGGATATTTGCATTTATCGTGAAATGATTTTTGAGTCAATGGTGTTGGAAATAAGTAGAAATGGATCCAAGTTTTTGGTTCTTATTTTGTATAAGCCGCCTTCTGCTTCAGAGATAGAGTTTTTTAGAGTTATTGGAGCAGCAATTGGAAATGTTGAATGTATCAGGTTGCCCAAGTTTCATAGCGGGTGATTTTAACATAGATATGATGGTACTTAGTAATCGTGCAACTACTAGTTTGTTAAATTTAATGTCTAGTTTCGGATTGTTTCCAGGTATAAATATTTGTACAAGGATTTGTAACACGTCAGCTAGTTTAATTGATAATATATTCACGAACGTGAATTTTTGGAAACCAGGAGTGCTGGTAAATGATGTTTCAGACCACTGTGGAGTGTTTCTTTCTGCTGAAAACTGGGAGGGACCATAATTATACAGCTGGGAGTTTTTGTAGCCCAATTGTACCGACTGTGGACGCGGATTCTCTTGTACGATTTAAGAATGAATTAGAGTGTATGGATTGGGAGTTTTTGAATGCAATAAGTGATCCGGATCTTAAATTTTGTAAGTGGTATGATCAATTGTGTAGTAGTCTAAGAGAAAATTGCCGGATGCGTAAAAAAAAAAACAAGAGTAAATATGATTCTGCAAGAAAACCGTGGATTACCAGTAGTCTTCTTAGATCTATGAAAAGGCGCCATGAATTATATAAAAGAGTATAATTGAGGCAAGCGTACTAAACCAGCAAATTTATCGTAAGTATAATGTTGCTTTAAATAAATTATTGAGGAAGGCTAGAATTGAGTATTTAGCTAAAGAATTTAAAAAGAGTGAGGGTAACCCGGCAAAGACGTGGAGTCTCCTCAGGCCTCTTATTGGCAAGAGAAGAGTTACGTTGCCAAATCTTCAGTCAGATCAAACTCCAGTTCAACTTTCCAATCAGATGTGTGATTATTTTTCTAGTGTAGGTAATAATGTTGCCGGATCTATTTATTGTGATAGGAGTGATGGTACTTTTGATCAATATCTTCCTCCCAGTTGTGATACTTCTATTTTAATGACTAAAGTGACGGAAAGTGAAATAACAGATGTAATAATGGCTATGAAAAATAAAGCTTCAGGTGTTGATCTAATATCTATAAGAGTGCTAAAGTTTGTTCTACAATGTGTTATTAAACAACTGGTTTCACTAATAAATGGTTGTTTTAAAAGTGGTGTGTTTCCAAAGTGTTTGAAACGAGCGAAGATTGTTCCAATATTTAAGGGTGGTGTTAAAAATGATATAAGTAATTACCGTCCCATTTCGCTGCTACCAGTTATTGCTAGAATTTTCGAGAAGCTAGTATATATAAGGCTAGAAAAGTATCTTGAAAAGAATTTATTTTTTTTATCAAAATCAATTTGGTTTCAGAAAAGGTTATTCTAGTGAGCATGCAATGTTGTTTTTTGACTACATATGTTAATGATGCATTAGACAATAACCTTAAAGTTGCATCAATTTTTCTGGATATTGCGAAAGCGTTCGACACTGTATCTTATGATATTTTTGTTAATGAAGTTAGAAAATTGTGGTATTAGGGGAAATGCTTTGAAGTTGTTAGAATCATTCTTAAATTCAAGGTCAATGTTTGTGGAGGTTAATGATGCACGTTCTGACAGTAGATTTATAAATTGTGGAGTTCCCCAGGGATCACCCCTAGGCCCACTTTTGTTTTTCTATTTATATAAATGATTTGTCAAGTGCAGTTGATGGGTTGTATACTATTATTAAACCTCCTCTAGAGGCACTTAAACCTAGTAAAGCCCTAGTTATGTTTTGCTGACGACACGAAGTTAACCGTATGTGGTAGGACTGAGAATGAATTGATGTCGCAATTACGAGAAGGTTTTAAGAATATAGAAAGGTGGATGAGAAGTAATAGGTTAAAACTTAATTGTAATAAGTCTAGTTTATTGATATATAGCAGATCTCCAAGTTATTACCCATGGGTGAATAAATTAAAGTAATGGTACATCAATGATTCCACGAAAGAGGAGTGTTAGATATTTGGGGATTATTATTGATGAAACTTTAAGTTTTGTAGATCATATTGATTGTGTGTCTATGAAACTTGCACGTAATGTTGGAATTATGCGTAAACTGAAAAATTTTCTCCCAACTAGTATATTAAGATTATTGTATTTTTCAATTGTACATCCATATCTATTATATTGTTCTTCAGTATGGTCGTCTACTTTTGGAACGCATCTTCTGCCCCTGCGTGTACTACAAAATTCGGCAATAAGGCTTTTGATTGGTAAGGATAATAGAGGATCATCTGTTCGTAATGAGTTTATGACGCTGAAGATTCTACCGGTATCGGGTCTTTTTAAATTTTATAAAACACAGTTCATGTTTAAGTATCTTTATGGTAGTGTTCCTGTTTGTTTTAAGGGAATGTTTGTGAGTGGGGGTGATGTTCATGAGTATGGAACTAGAAATTTGGAAGAATTTCGAAGACCGATTCCGCAAGCGACAAGATCATTTTTTTCTATCCGTCATGCCGGTCCGAGTGCTTGGAATAGTTTACCAGTGGAACTTAAATGTGTGGATTACCCCCGCACAAGCTTGCTTCTGGGGGTATTTTGTTTGTTTGTTTTTTATGTATATAGTAAAATAAATCCCAGTTATAAATTGAATTAAATTGAAATTAGGAGAGGCAGGAATTACTCGAAAAGTGTTTATAATTGGAAAGTGATCAGACGCGCTTACGCTCAGATCTACGTGCGAATTGCCGCAAGCTGGAGATTGGATGGAACTTAACATGAAGTCGAGAGATGAAGTCGAGCCTGAGTTATGGATATAAGTAAAACACAGATCATTGTTAGCAAGACGAAGACCGTCACAGGAAGATAGGAGGATCTGTGCTCGAGCGTTAGACTCATCAGTCAAGTCACAGTTCACGTCACCAGCGACTATACATTCAAGGCCCTGGCTAGAACAGCTGCCCACCGAACTCGATAGCTTACTGCAGGCTTCACTAAATTTTTTTTTCTGATTTACTGTCTCTGTAGTCTGTTGGCATGTACACAGAGTGGATAACAGTTTTGTGCACCTTAACAGCAACAAAAAAGTCTGAAGATTTATACAGAATGGGATTTAACCTGCTGCTAACAAGAATGGCGATTCCACCGGACGGCCTTCCCCTGCCCGATGACTTTGCAGGAGTAGCAAATACTTTGACGCCATCGTTTAGCTCAAGCAGACTAACGGCTTGATTCGAGAGGAAGTGTTCCTGCACACAGAGTACATCGTTATAACATAACATCCTTCTAACAGTGGCATTTTATCAACCACTCCACCATTTAAGTTCCATGAAACAACCCGTATAGAATCACCGATCATTGTTTAGAAATTAGCTTCTGAGCTACTGGACATTGGAAGCTGTAGCACGGGGTGTCGAGAAGAACTACACAGAGCGCATTTGGGGGCATTTTGGCATGGATTGTCCCGAGAGCTGGAATGATCTCCACCGCACTTTGAACATTTCGGGGGATCTACACAAGATTTTGCTGCATGTCCGTAGGACTGACAGTTGTAGCACTGCATCGGTAAGAATTTAAATTCTGTAATGGGTAGTCGCTCGTAACCAAAAATGGGCGGAGAGTTCATTGCGTTAAAGAGATGAGCTTTGCTTTCAAACTGTAATTTGAATGACCGAGTACTACCAATTTGTACGGCCTTAACACAGTTCGGTACAACTGAGCGCAGTTCGTCATCTGAAGTTTCAGTGGGAACGTGGCGGATTATTCCGAAGAAAGCGGGAGTTTTTACTTTAACACTTATAGTTGAGTCACTTTTACCCACTGCCTCAGCCAGGGACTCGGCAGCATTCTTGTTGTTCAAGACTACTCTCCATTCAGATTTCCTAGTTTCAGCTCCACAATGTTCGAACTAGTATCACCACATACTCTGTCCAAATAGGATTTCCGAGCGCTAGGGTTCGAAAGATCTTTCGGGGGATTCTTCAAAACAACCGCATATGACAGTTTCGACATGATCGTGTTGGTTTCTGCCGCAGGCATAGCAGAGACAGAAGGAGAGGGATTAGAATCCACGTAACTATCGAACTTAGCACACAATTCGTTTACTTTCCGGGTTAGGGTAGCCGTCACTTCTCCCGGGATTATCGGAACTTCATCAGGTTCGAAAATCACAAACCGCGGCAACGAGATATTTTTATCTTCACAAACCCGAAATACTTTTAATATGTCCAGGATATCATCGGTGTCTTCGATCGCGCAGTAACACGTGTGGTAATTCCTGCTAGGGGCCACAATAACTCCTTCGCCATTGCAATTGCTTCCTCTGAGAAAAACTCGACTGCTTTTTTTCGCTATATCCTCCGAGCGATTACCAGCTTTTATCGCACGGAAAAGCATAATTCAGTAACGCATTCCAAACCAATTTCTCATTACTCCCCATCGCAACAGCCACGTCACAATCCGTAATGCAAAATCAAAGTCCGAGGGGAGGAGCCAGTTCAATAAACTACGACGTAATACAGAGCTATTTAAGCTAATAAGCGAGGGAAGCGTAGTTTCTTGCTACCTGATCCCCGCAGTTTAAGGGAGTCACACTCCCGGCAGGTACAACGGCCCTTGCGACAAGAAACTCCCCTCTTCTGCTCGCTTATTAGTAAAATTTAATAATATGAACGCACTCTAGAATCCGCTATTAAGAATTATTATAGATGACGCTGTTTTGCTTCCAAGCAAAGAGCATAAATTAGTAACAATATTATAAGGCAACTCCAGTTAAATAAATCTATTCTTCAACACAAATTATATGAGAAGAATTGAAAACTATGCTTCCTTACTGTTCCTGGGATCACAGATTCCAAATCGAGCACAACCTTGGTTAAAGAATCAAACTATTTCCATATAAATTTAACATATTCCAACTTAGTAATTTATTTGCTTCCACTGTTTAGAAAGTTACTAAAAAAAAAAAAAAAAAAAAAAAAAAAAAAAAAAAAAAAAAAAAAAAAAAAAAAAAAAAAAAAAAAAAAAAAAAAAAAAAAAAAAAAAAAAAAAAAAAAAGGTTCTAAAATTAACAATAGCCATGTAACTTTCAAAAACCAACAATTTGTATGGATAAAAAAAAGCTTTAAATTAGGGTAATGGTACCGAAAAACCCAACAAATGATCAATTAATTCATTGTGTTTCTCTCTTTCCTTAGACAACATCTGACAAAACAACGCATTCATCAAGCGTGTAATTTATTAGATAAAGAAAATATTGCTTGAATTACAGCGAATAAAGTACCCTAACAAAATAATTTTGTCAATAACAAAACTTGAGAAAGGTCAAAAACTTGCCCTTTCCCTCTTTCAATAATAAAAACGACCGCTTTATAAGCAGTACACCTAGTAACGTAGTAACCCTTGAACCGCAAATACATACAATTTCTTGGCAAAAATTAGCTTCACTGGCTTGAGTTACTCGAAGAAGAAATCTTCCTAATCTTGGGTATTTCTAAGACAGGTAAACAATCTAAGAGAAAATAATGTTTGAATTATAAGGCCAAAAATCAATTATTACGTGGCATCCTTTCAATCCTTACAGGGTATTTTTAATTAAATATACAAACATGTTTTTTTCAAATAAAAGTAAAGAGCAACGATAACATTTAAAACAAACAGAAATTACTCTTTATATGAGAGGCGCTGCGGGCCCCTGAACCCCCCAACTCTACGCTAAAATTTGACTGCTGTTCAAAATTTGACTATTTTTGAGCAAAAAAAAAAAATATCGAAATGCAAGTAAATAAATCACGTTTCAGCTCTATCATTCTTGAAGCATTATGATGAAAAATTTAAAAAAAAATTTAAATTCATCTTGTGTTGGAGCATGCATTTCTGTTCATTTTGAGCTTTCGGCTTTTTCACTTTCGTTTGAAAACTGTTTTGATTTAGTTTCAATTCTAACGAGAGGCTAGCTTAAGGGCTAGGCATACGTAGCTGAATTCGGGAACCGATTTCAGCAGATGGCTAATTTGACAGTGTATATATACACAAATCTTTATTAAAGTAGCCAACCGGCCAACCAGTATTTTATGCCTAAGAGTCCAGCTGGACATAAGGAAACATATTAAGAAAACAATTCTTACTCCATAATATGCAGAATAATCCTAGTTAACACATTTTGCAGAAGAGAGCCTTTATCTTCACTTCTTTCCTTGTTTTTTTTTTTCCAATTTTTCTAAGAAATTCAAGAATTTCTTAGGACCTATATATTCATAGAATATATACCCCTACCCCCCTAATGTGCAAATATATACCTAGAATTACATCCTCAATCTAAATATAACATCCATTTGCATCACAAATGAACTTTATTCCCATATTAGCCATATGGTGGATGTCCTTATTGATAAAGGCGCCAATAATTGACCAGATTCACATTTATTCTAAAAAATGAGTAACAAAAGAAAAAAAAGGAATTAGGGCGCCAGAAAAATCTTGGGGGGGGGGGGCTGGGGCCCCTGTATTTGTCATTCCTCCTTTTTGAGCATTTTGTGAACTCCAAGTTACAACTTACAAGTAGGCTAAGAAGGAGTGGAAGTATGGGGCTGAAAACACATACTAGACATTTATTTGGGCTACATATCTTAAGTTTTCTGAATGTATAATTGGTACTGTTCTATTAGCTGTAAAACACGCGGACAGGCACTCGAGAAAAGCAAGGACCAAATGCCTATTACCGGTATCTTCCTATCTGACGCTGTATAAACAAGGAGTTTCTCACTCCGGTAACTAGGTTTAGGGGGAAAAATGGACCTAGGTTAGGTTAGGTTACGTATTTAATATGTGATATGCTTTAAACCCCCCCCCCACCCCCCTAATGTGCAAATATATAGCAGAAATTTGTTTTCTAGACTATTACATTCGTATTTTGTTTTGTTTCATTAGCATTAACCAAGCTTCACTTCTCGTGTGTTTTACAGCTAATAAAACAGTACCTTATAATTTTCATAGCAAATTTTCTTTACAGGCTGTAGGCAAAGGAGGTAAGGGTGGAAGTTGACACTTGCAAAATCCTTCATGGGCCCCAAATTGGGGTATAGGTACATATCATCCACTAGTTTCCAAATAAAATAGTCATTATCGTGACAGCGATGTCCCAAGCCTCCATTTTAATAGAGCAGGATATACTCCTAGGAATTGAAAACTGCTTAGAACCAACTGTTGATGAGAAATGATTAAAAAACATCAATGGAAACCAAAAAATCACTTTTATATTTAGCCTAGACCTATATCTGCCCCACTGCGGGGAGGGGAAAGGCTGGGAACTATTGCCATCTAGCGGCGATTATATTGGATGATGTTGCTCTTTCTTAATCAAAGCATTTTTGTTGGAAAAAGAATTTGGCGAATGGAATTACCAGTTACCAAATTCACTTTTCTTTGGCATTCTTTGAAAAAAAAAAAAAAAATCGGATTTGAAGTTCTGTTATTTCTATCACTTCAAATTGTCGCTTTAATAAAGAAAGAAAAAGATCTATTTTTGATCAGGCTGATGATAAGAGAGTTTTTTTATGATTTCTTATGCGATTATGAAGACCTTATGCAATTGGAGAACCTCTCGTAATGGCAGATTAAAGAATCCTCTGAAAATTCGAGAATGAAATTCTCGAATCTTCTCGAATTCTCGAGTTTGGACTTCGCGAAGGCTTGGGTGTGCAATCGACATTTCAAAGGCGTTTGATTCCATTATCCATTCACATGTTATTTTTTTCTCTACTGAGAAAATGGAATAAACCCTTTTCTCTGCCGTCTATTATGTAATTGATAATGATAATGATGCGTCCATACGGGTGCGGCTAGGTAGCCAGCTGAGCAAATCCATCATTGTTCAGAAAGGTGTGAAACAAGGCTCTGTGCTTAGTCCAGCTCTTTTCAATAATGCCATCAGAACCGTTACTAAAAATGTTCCTCCGTCTCCAATTGGGCTCCATATTGATGTCAGCCATATCTGTTACGCAGACGATATCCTTCTATTATCAGATGATCTCCAGGTTCTCCAAAAATATAGTTCATACAGTTTGCTCTGGTCTCAATGAGATTGGGCTAAATGAATTGAAGATATTTGCTCAAATGGTAACATGAAATAAATATTGGAACCTAAATATTAGCCTGATCAACGAGAAGGAATACCACAGACTTTTACTTCAAGATATTTTCACTTCAGCAACAGAAATATATCATGGTTCCTATGTACAGTATTTGATTTGGCATTTTAAAGTTGATTTCGATGCTTGATGTTTTCCTTATAGCCTACCTTTTTGTTGACCTAGCTAATTTGGATTTCTGTCCAATTTTCTTTTCTGTAATTTCGTCACCCTTTTTTTTTTTTTTTTTGCCCTCTTTGCTAGTTGTGATTTGCTTGTTTGTGATCTACCTTTGCATTTCCTTCTGTACTCCGTTTTGATCTCAAATTTTCTCAAATTTTGATCTTAAATCTCAAATTCAATGAAAATCAGCACTGATTTTGTAAATCGGCGCCGAAAACTAGAAAACTTTTCAAGCTCAAATCAACGCTGATTTCTTTTAAAATCGGCGCTGATTTGGAAATCAGTTCCCGAAATCAGCTACATGTGCCCAGCCCTTTAACACAAAAAAAAAGCGTATCTTTTACTAAATGTTAAGTTCAGTAATGTCTATCCAATGTACCTATATCATATATATAAAAACTGCTCTGTGTCGACAAGGTATTCAATCAAAGAGGGTAGCGCCACAGGGAACTTCCAAAACTGTCAAAAATGCTCCAATAATATTTCCTTTGAGGCAATTTTTAACGTTTTCCTAGCCGACACTCTAGATCATTTTTAGCAAATACCCTTTCCTGAACTTTAAGAAAGCAAATTCTGCTTCGTTTGATCGAAAAAAACAAAATTCACACTATATAATGATACAAGTGTCATTAAAATAAATATCCCTGTCTAGGACCAAAAACGAGAGAAATTAAACAGTTTTTTTCTAAGGTTCTCGAAAAAGTGGGTGTCAGCTTTTAGTTTTCTGTCGTTTATTTCGGATTTCTTTTCTAAACTGTACATTAATAGTGAGACTGCTCAATTAATTCTAAATAGTTTTGGCCACGCAAACTAAAAAGCATATAATGGACGGGATAGGGCGATTTTTATAAGGTACCATCGCCTGAAGAACGAACTAGTTGTTCCTAGTTATGTAGTTCCTAGCAGTTCCTGAAACAGCAAATGAAAGCTATTTTTCTCCATTTGTTGATACACATGGTCACTAGAAGTTACTTGCCAAATCATAGTAACTATGGTTACTTTCCAAATCAAAGGAAACACATTGTGACATGAGCAGTGCCGTTCCTAAAGTTGGGGGTGCCCAGGAAAAATTTCTTACAGCCCCCCCCCTCTCCCGACTCAATATAAGCCTAATAATAATCAAAGTCTAATAACATCGCACACTACATATGATCGCCAATTTATTCCTTTCTCAAAATTTGTAAAACTTTCTTCGATCCACTGCAAAAGAAAAATTCAAATAAATCCAAGATTATGCTCGCCTATAAATATTGCCTTCAGTTCTTTCATAAACCTCGCCTGCTTCTTAAAACCCCTCCCTCCTCAGGGACATCAATACATGGAAATATGTGGGGGAGATGGGGCAAAATGCATTTAACAAAATCCAAGGGGTGAAATCCTGTCGTTTTCACTGAAAATACCAAAAAGGTATTCTCCTGAATTTAGCGGGGGAGGGTTGAAAAATCTGGGGAGGAAATGCCACCCCTTCTGCCCTCTCCAATTGACGTCCCTGCCCCTCGTTTGCCCAAAGAATGTAGGGACTATAGTAAAATACATGAAAGAAAATAGCGAAACAATTTTTTTGTGATTGTGAATATTGCTTCATTTTCTTTCATATAGCTCACCGTTTTTTTTTTTTTTAATTACCTCCCCCGTTTATGTTTCACCCAAAACAATTAAAAATATACATGAACCATAGAAATAAAACATGATGCAGTACTTGCTGAATAACTAATAATTTGAAAGAAAATTGTGAACCTGACAAACTGACCATGGTATCAAGTTTACATTTCAAAATTGTTTAAGCGCCAAATTTACATTAAAAAAAAATTATGTTCATTTTTATTGCGTTTTTACGATTCGGACAAAAACTTGAGGGGGGGGGGGGCTCAAACCCCCTGGATACGGCCTTCGTAACAATTTTAAAGGGTAGCCACTGAAAAAAAAGTTTTGAGTTTTACAATTGTTGTTGACGAACGATTTTTAATAGAAAAATACAATAGTAAAAATACAAATACTATAGTTTTAATACAAAATCACGTTTCTTTATAAAAATTTCAGTTGCAGACAAGACAGATGGAGGAATTCAAAAGACGTCGTTAAATGTTATAAATCTTACAAAACTACAATATATATATATATATATATATATATATATATATATATATATATATATATATATATATATATATATATATATTATATATATATATATATATATATATATATATATATATATATATATATATATATATATATATAATATATATATATATATATATAATAGATATCTATATATATATATATATATATATATATATATATATCTATATATATATATATATATATAGTTCTTCACTTGTTTTTTGACAAGCAGTTATTGCTAAGAGAAATACAAATAATACAATATTCTCGTCGAAATTACTATTTTACATTATTACAATTTCACTCATGGAGAATACGCAACGTCGTAAATCAAAAATGCAGTATCCTACAAATTATAATTTTTACAGGGCAGCAACTGAAATATAAGTTTTCAATTTTTCAATTGTAATTGACGGACACTTAGTGCAACAAGAAATATTTCTATCTACCCTTCTAAGTATGAAAAATAGAATTTTTGTCAAAACTCAATATTCCAACTATTTTCCGCGCTCCAGAAAAGGAGATGCAACGGATTTTGTAACATAGAAACTGCACTAATTATCTTCAGGTCCATATAAGACACAGGAACACAGATTAGACCAATCGATCAAACGTGTTCCTTGTAACGGGGTGGGTTATCCAGTTCCTATTCAGAGCTTACAAAAAAAGTCGCTTTCGGAAGGGTTAGTTCTAGGAAGGGAGTTGAATAATAACCGATTAGTGGCATATAACTACCACGAACCATTGACGTTGATGTAAATTTTTTTTTTTGGTTCGTCTTGGAGCCTTTGGAGAACATCCTACCTTATGGAGAAGATTTTTTGGGTCCGAGTGGACAGAAGTTAACCCCCAGATACACCGACGGTAGGGTGTTGACGCAGTAAAAATCATGGATGCTCTAACCTACCTAGGAGGGAACCTCCCGTGAGATTTAAGTAAAATGCAAATCTTAATTAAAACTAAATTCGTATTTTTAGAATGACCCCTAAGTTATGTATATATGTCTTTTGGGGTACACACCTAATAGAATTACTTGAGTTAAATTAGTGACGATAGAACTGAATTAGAAGAATAAACTTACTCCTGGAGTAGATGAAAGGGGTCCAAAGGGGTATCGTGTCCAATCTAATGTATCTTCTTTGGTAGTGTCCAATAATACAACTGAAAATATTAAGAAATGTGCCAATTAGATTAATCATATAATACGAGAGGGGGTCCAGGAGCGAATCTTAGGATACTTTTCATATAGTTTACAGTGGCGTTAGCCCACAGAAATATAGCTAGGGTGGCAAAATTTATTTTTCAACATCTAGGGGGGGGTTCATTTTTTTTTCAATTATAAAACCAAAAAAGGCATTTTTCAGCGAAAATATCCCAAAAACGTATTTTCCTAAATCTAGAGGAGGCAAACCCCCTATCCCAACTGATAGTCTGCCTGTCCTGAGTATCCCTTCACCATTTCCCCAAATATATTCCTGCTTAAATGCCCGCGGTCGCACAAATAAAACATAAGCCCAAGTATTTCTCCAGCCTAAGCAGATAGAGGTTTTTTTCTCAGGAGAGGCAAAACTTGAAACATGCATTTGAGTCTATTACTTTTTAATTTGTTTATTTGGGGGGGGGGGGGGGTGGATTGATGAAAGATAAGACTTACGTTTTTTGCTTGTGATAGTTTTACCTTTCTATGGGAATATAACGTTACAGAAGAGGATTGTATTCTTTTTTACAGGATTAAATTTACAAATATGTCAATTTCGCACGTGATTTGCAGTGAAATTAATTTTTTATACACGTTATTACATATAAATTTACAATATTATTTTATATAATATATTTTATATATTTTTTTATTAAATTTATATAATTTATTTATATATATATAAACATAAATTTATATATTATATATTTTTTTACATAATATAAATTATTATAATATATATTATAATTATAATATATATTATATAATATATATTATATAATATGAATTATTTATATATATAATATATGATATATATATGATATATATATATATGATATATATATATATATATATAATATATATATATATTATATATATATATATATATATATATATATATATATATATATATATATATATATATATATATATATATATATATATATAGATATATATATATATATATATATATATATATATATATATAAATTATTTGTATAATATATATATTATATATATATAATTATATATAATATAATTTACATATATTACATATAAATTTACATAATTTATAAATATGTCAATATGTCAACATATAAATTTACAAATATGTCAATTTCGCACGTGACTTGCAGCGACATCATTTTTTTTATACACGTTATCGCATCTCATCCAGTTTGAATCGCTTACCTCCATCCTTAGAATACGAATGATAATATAAATTTTCATCTCAAAACAACAATTACAATCAAATAATACTGAATTGATTTGTCTATTAAAAATAAGCTTTTTAACATTAAAAAAATTTATTAAAAATTTATTTCTTTAACATTAATAAAAATTTGGTAATTATCTCCGAAGATTCCTGATAGCGGATGTGACTGTCCTCGCCTTTCACCTGTCCTCACCGCGGATGAGATTTTGCTGTCTCACCTTTAGGTTTGACGACAACGATGCAGTTCAAAATCAAAAACCTTGTTATTAAGGTACGTCTTTCAGGCTTTCCAAACTTTTGGACAAGACGTCTCAAAAAACAAGCTCCATCATCTGTTCACACCCTAAACTTACAGACTCCTTAACTGGAAAAGGCTCCAGGAAAACCGGGGTTTTTGTGGTTTTTCTAAGTTGATTTCAGGTTGTTCTTGTCATTTATTTACTATCGAATACTCACATTATCTTCAATCGAAATACCTTCTGAGTTTAAGATAGTCATAAAAGCCTTTTTATCCTAACCAGTAGAGTGTATATCATCAAATCACAATAAAATCCTAGCATTATCACGCTGTGAAATTCGCAAATTCACCATATCGATGCACTTTTAAATTTAATTGCATTTAAAATAATCAAGTAAAAACCATCAGAAAATGCTTAAGTTCTTGTGACCACACAAGAAATAACAAAGTTTATTGTAATTTTAATTGCCTACCTTGATCCGCCTTGGATTTTACGACTATGAAGAGAAAAGCACAAGGAGAAATCCTGTCTCTACCCGACAGCGATCCGTAGGTCCCATGGCAAATCTTGTTCTGAAAAAATAAAACAGTATTTAATTTTTCAAAATGACTCGAGGCAGCATCTAAAAGAACTTGGAGGAAACAGCTTTACGCAATGGTCTAAAATATTCCCTTTTTGTTAAGATTGAACATTTTTTTTTTTTAAGATCACTTTTCCAATCTTTTTTTTTAACACAATAGAACAGCCATACCCCTCAGCGTACTCTCGAACAGCATTTCTTAAAAGCAAATGTGTTCTTGTTCTAAAAATTAAAATGGTGATGGAAGGTGTTTTTATATTATTTCGATTATTTTGTCGTTGTTTGGATAAGATATCCCTACCCACTGTTGCTTGTATAAATTGGCATTACTAAGTCTGGAATTGACTTGTGTTGACGGTAGGTCGGAGTGGCCTGTCAATGGCATTTATTTAATAAGAACTAGCCAACAGGCAAGACTAATTCTGTTTGTTTAAGTGAAAAGGTGTAGGCTAGTTTTTTTCGTTTTTTCTCGTTGGTATACACGAACTCTGTTCCCCCACCAACGAAAAAATGTAAACCATTCTTTAATTTATTGCATTTATAATAGAGCCTTGAACCTGAAAAATAACACTCTTATTATGATTCACATGAGCCGCCACCTAAAAAAATACCTAGAGGAGACAGCTATATGAGTCAGGCATTGAATCAGGAGATCGGTACCTGAAAAACGCAGACCTTTGGGTCAGCATGCGATTTTTTTTTTTTACAAGAGAGCCACCGCATCCCCTCGGCCCTCCCCCCCCGTAGCATCTCTTAAATATATCAAATTAAAGTACAAGTAAATGAATTAAAAGCCTGGTTAAAAGCAGAATTTCTTTAAAAACAAATTTATTCTTGTTCAAAAATATGAAAGCCAAACTACTTTTTTTTTAATTATCCATAAAAGTCGCCATCTACAAAATAACGGGAGGGGATAGCTTCATCTAAAGTTTTTTTTTTTCATCCCAGGGAGCGACCATACCTTCAACCATGCATAAAACTTAGCCAGAAAAAAAAATATAACTAAATAGTTTCAAATCACTCCAGACATCCCTGGGAAATTACCCTGAATACCCATCTATTAAAACACATGAGAAGGAACAAAACGAGTAAATTACTTTAAATAAAGACAGTAAAAATCGACACGAATATATTCAAAACACGCGGAAATTCTTCTCAATGAAATAACAAAGAGATATAAAAAAAGAAAAACTACAAAGCTTATAAGCAATATAAAAGTAAATCGAACATGTATAAACAAACCAGTCTAGAAGTACCGTAAAATAGAATGAAATACTTCTTTAGGTAACAAAACGGATTTATCAACCACGCGTAGCAGCTTTTTTTTACAATGTTTTTAAGTAAATTTTACTGAAAAAAATGAAAAAAAAAAAATACTGGCCCGCTTAGATTTAAAAAAAATACTGTTTGCTCACCCCTCTAAAACTTTTTTTAATTGGTGCCACTGTTTGTACGGCCACTCACAGGGACATCCACAGAGAAGAGGGCGGATTTTGAAAAACACATATTTTCGAGTAATCAGAGGCAACGCTGTAGCGTTGCCTATAGTAAAGGCCATACGGCTCCAATGTTTTTTGTTTTTTTTTTCCAGAGGCACTTCATATGGAAGGGGTCGTCGTAGAAACTTCCAAGGGGGCTCATTCGATTGGAAATCGAGAGTTCTAGTGCCCTTTTTAATAGTCGAAAATGATTAGAGGGCAACTAGCCCCCCCCCCCACGCCCATCATTTCCCCAACACATCCAATCAAAATTTTGAGATAGCCATTCTGTTCAGCATAGTTAATTTCCAGAAAGAAAAATATTTTTGAGGAGGATACTCCCCCACAACCCTCAGGGCAAGGCTTTAAGTTATGCCCTGGGGGCATATAAGGTTTTTATAGAAGGCGTCATCGTAGAAACTTCAAAACATAAAAAATATGTTTTGAGGAGGACACTCTCCCAGAACCTTCAGAGCAAGGGTTTTAAGATATGTCCTTGGGGCATATAAGGTTTTTATAGAAGGCGTTGTCGTAGAAACTTCAAAAAGGCTCATTCGATTTGAAATTCAAAGGTGTAGGGCCCTTTTTAATAGTCGAAAGTGATTGGAGGGCAACTAGCCGCCCCCCCCCCCACGCCCATCATTCCCCCAAACACATCCAATCAAAATTTTTGAGATAGCCATTTTGTTCAGCGTAGTTCATTTTCAGATAGAAAACATGTTTTTGAGGAGGACAATCCCCCACAACCCTCGGGGCAAGGGTTTTAGGTTATGGCTTGGGGGCATATAAGGTTTTTATAGAAGGCGTTGTCATAGAAACTTCAAAAAAGGCTCATTCGATTGGAAATTCAAAGGGATAGTGCCCTTTTTAATAGTCAAAAGTGATTGGAGGGCAACTAGCCCCCCCCCTACGCCCATCATTCCCCCAAACACATCCAATCAAAATTTTGAGATAACCATTTTTGCTCAGCATAGTAGATTTCCAGATTGAAAATATATTTTTTTAAGGAGGACACTCCCCCAAAACCCTCAGGGCAAGGGTTTTAAGCTATGCCCTGGGGGCATATAAGGTTTTTATAGAAGGTGTTGTTGTCGTAGAAACTTCAAAACAGGCTCATTCGATTGGAAATTATAGGGCTAGTGCCCTTTTTAATAGTCAAAGTGATTGGAGGGCAAATAGCTCCCCCTCCCACGCCCATCATTTCCCCAAACACAACCAATCAAAATTTGAGATAGCCATTTTGTTCAGTGTATTGATTTCCAGATAGAAAATATGTTCTTGAGGAGGACACTCCCCCACAACCCTCAGGGCAAGAGTTTTAAGTTATGCCCTGGGGGCATATAAGGTTTTTATAGAAGGCGTCGTCGTAGAAACTTCAAAATAGGCACATTCAATTGGAAATTCAAGGGCTATTGCCCTTTTTAATCGTCGAAAGTGAATGGAGGGCAACTAGGCCCCCACGCCCATCATTCCCCCAAACACATCCAATCAAAATTTTGATATAGCCATTTTGTTCAGCAAAGTTGATTTCCAGATAGAACACATGTTTTTGAGGAGGACAATCCCCCACAACCCTCAGGGCAAGGGTTTTAAGTTATCCCTGGGGCCATATAAGGTTTTTATAGAAGGCGGTGTCGTAGAAACTTCAAAAAAAAAAGGCTCATTCGATTGGAAATTCCGAGGGCTAGTGCCCTTTGTAATAGTCGAAAGTGATTTGAGGGCAACTAACCCCCCTCTCACGCCCACCTTTTCCCCAAACACATCCAATCAAAATTTCAAGACAGCCATTTTATTAAACGTAGTTTTAAGTTCTGGAAATTAGGTCTTTGAGATTAAAACTCCCCCAAAGCCCTCAGGGCAAGGGTTATAATTTAAGGATTCTAAGGAAAATTAAGGAAAATTCATCAGAGTCCCTAGTATCTCCGTCAGTCGGTTCTACAGGGGCGTATACTACTATAACTGATAGGGGTTGTGAGCCCTAATCATGTTATTATATGCTCGTTTTGACTTTGACTCGGTTATTTATTGTAATTTCTGTTCGTTTTGGGTTTCTGTTTTAGGTTTCATTTATTTATTGATGCTGATTTGTGGCAGTTTTACCCTGGGTAGATTATTTTTTTCCTATTTTTGCTCATTTTGGGTTCAATGGAGTTCTTTACTTTTCCTAGAAAAACTTATTTTGTGGAAACAGTTTTTTTTAGATGATTCTCAGTAATAACGGAAATATATAGGGAGAAAAATATTTCTTTTGGATATTCTTTTCATTAAAGAAACAACAAGACCGATACTTATCAAAAACTGTGAAGGGCGGTAAAATTTTTTCCATGAAAAATATAAAAAGGATCATTTTCAAAACTGTTGCTGGCTTCCCTGTAATTACACTGTACTTTAGGGTTGTTTTTCAATTTATTGGATGGAAACCTGGAAAAATTTCTCCTTGAAAATTGCACAAAAGTTCTTCTTAGTGAATCAGGGTCTTCGGGGTGTACATTTTTCGGAGGATGAGGGGTACACCGAATGTAATTTTACGTCTGAAAATTCTTTTTCAAAGCGAAGTTTGGTCTCCTAGCATTAAAAACTGATAACCATAGAAAAAAGAGTATAGGTTGATGCCGCTTATATGTGCGAATAGTTTTGGAACCTTTCAAATATGCTGAACAAATGGCTATCTCAAAATTTTGATTTGAGCGATTTTTGAGAAAAAAGAGACGTATGAGGGCGGCTGGTTGTCCCAATTCTTTTGCTCACATAAAAAAAAGGCACTAGAAATTTTAATTTCCGTTCAAATGAGCCCTCTTCCGATGTTTTAGGACTATTGATTCGATACGATCATCCCTGGGGAAAAATAAACACACATCCGTGATCTTTCTTCTGACAAAAATTACATAATTCAACATTTTTTTTGCAGATAAGAGCCTGAACCTCTATAGAATAGGAAGTTATTCGTGCTTATTAGGCATTTCAATTACAAACAAGAGAATTTGGAGAATTATAGGAGTATCGATTAGATACTAGAAATAAAAACTAAAACCATTAAACAATTCCCAGAGAGGAAATACCCCACCCCCTTACTCCCTACCAACTTCAGTCATCAAACTATAATTGACTGAACTTATCTATTTTTTATTTATTGAAAAACCCATCAAATCAACATACAACAAGACGGAGCACTTAAAAGTAAAAAAGCAAAAAAAGAAGACACAAACTATAATAAATTGAACCACAAAGAAAACGAATCACTGATTCACTGAATGAGCAGAATGGACCATTCATGTAGATTTCGGTGTATTTTTCTATTATGCTTTCGCTATTCGTCTAGCGACGGCGACGTCAAAGTCTGCGACTTTAAAATTTTCAATTACATGCGAATTCCTATACCACGGAGGTAGACGAAGCAAATACTTTGCAAAACGAAAATACATCGCCCTGATTATGTTTCTGGTCATTTTTAGTGAGAATTTTCCAGAAGGGCGTGGCATAAAATGCGAGGAAGAGCGATGGCGTTATACAAGCTTGCTAGAAGCTTGGCATTAAAAGAATCGGTTTATTATGCTGATTCCAAAAATTTAATATTCATAAAGCTTAATTTTACATATAAAGGCTGCGAGCATGAGATAATTTAACTAATTTTCGAAAACGGGGAAAAACCATAAAAATCAAGAATTTTCATGTAAGCCACACCCTCAGATTCAGCGTATCAGAGAACCCTACTGTTTGAGGTTTCAAGCTATCTGCAAATAAAAATGGAATTTTGTATTGTTGCAAGAAGAAAGATCACGGATGCGTATTTACTTCTTTTTTTTCAGGGATGATCGTATCGAACCAGTTGTCCTAGAACATCGGGAAAAGGCTTATTTGGACGGGAATTAAAGGTTCTAGTGCTCTTTTCAAGTGATCAAAAGATTGGAGGGCAACTAGCCCCCCTATCATACCTTTTTTTTTCCCAAAAATCTTTTGATCAAAATTTTGAGATATTGTTGAGCCATTTTGCTCCGCAAAACTATGTCTTTGAAGATAACATGACCCCACCCCCCAGGGCCATTGGAATAGGTCCTTAAGGTATAAAATTGGCCCATTGTTTATGTATAGTATTTGTTATTGGGAAGTATACTGACATTTTTTTGCTTCGGTTTTTATTGCTTAGGGTGGATTTCCACGGGGATAATTTTCCATAGGGAAGACAATTTCCGAGGTGAGCTTTCCAGGGGAAATTTTACACCAGGGGGATTTGACAGAATTCCTATATAAATTCATTTTATATTTGTCTTACTTTCTCTTTGCCAACTCAATTTTGCATGCGAATATATTCCAGGGGAATTGTCCGGAGGAAATTCTCAGCTTGTTTCGATTTCCGAGAAAAATTCCATGGAAGGGGGATTTCCGGAGTGATCAGAAAAAACGATTAGATCATAATTTTTTTTTTCAAATGAGAGTATGCTAAGAATAATTTTTCTGGCTGAATCGTCTGCAAGAAATTCTACGGATGGGGAAGAGATTTTCAGCGAAGATGGAATTGTCCAGAAGGAATTTTAAGGCGCTTGTATTTTTCGTGAGAGGAGCTTTCTACGGAGGTGTTTCCTGTGAGGGGAGGGAATTTTTCATAAAGGGTTAGAAAGATTTACCGGGATTATTTTGGAAAAATATCAGAAATTAGACAAAAAAAAAGTTTTTTTTTCAACTGAAAGTAAGGAGCAACGATAAAACTAAAACGAAGAGAAATTATTTCGCATATGTAAGGGTTGCACCCTCCTCAATACCTTGCTCTTTACGCCAAAGTTTGACTATTTATTCCAATTTCTTAAGAACGACTCCGGAAACAAAAGGGCCGTTTAATTTGAATAGGAAACATTTTTTTAATAGGTAAAAACTTGTGCTAAAGCTGCCTGGAGGCCCAGGACCATAAGTTATGTAAGTTGCCATTGCTTACAGGTGGATTTATAGGTGGGCTAAAAGGAGGGAACGTTTGATCTCGGTCTTACTTGACACTTACAGGGTTTGTTTCCTGGGCCATGAGGATCATTCTTATATACTGGGAAGATTGAGGATGTTAGGGAAATAGACCAAAACTTTTTGTCCTTGATTAGTCTGAAGCTTACAACTGAAAGTCCCTGGGCCAAGGGGGAAATAATGTACAAAAAATGGGGTTCGGGGCACAGGTCGTCCAAACACACCACAAAACTGTTTTTACTATTGGCTTGAAGCTGTCCCAAATGGGGGCACTTTCAACCTAAATGCAAAAAAAAGGAAGGAACTATTGCTTATCTAAAAATCAGGCCAAAAAAAGAGCTAAAAAAAACTTTGGTTTTCCGAAAGGCTTGAAACTTACTCATGTATGATTCTGGCTAAAGGGACCTGGGCAACTCGCTCAAGTTTACGCCGTGTAAAACTCTAGAACATAACCGGTCTCTTCGTTAGTTTTTTTTTTTCAGCTTAGCGCGAGACAAGACAAAGACAAGTGATAGAATATATGGGAAATACATAATTTGGGTTATATATTTGCATATAAGGGGGAGGGGTAAAGTATTTGGATGGTTTGAAGTCAGAAAACAATTCTTACTTCATAATATGCAGAATAATTGTGCCTACTTACCCCCCTCCCTAATGTGCAAATATAATGCCCAAATTTTGTTTCTGGGCTATATATTTGCATATAGGGGGAGGGGGGTAAGTATTTGGATAGTTTTGAAGTCAGAAAACAATTCTTTCCGGGTATATGGCCTAACAGTATACATATCAAAGGAAATAGGTTTTTATGTTAATTCCTAACTGCATGCTGTTTCTGCATTTATATTTCAAAAATATTCGTTTTAATAATTACAAGTCCTTTTGCGTATTGAATTTTCCAATATGGTAAAATGAAAAATATTTTATTAAACAATATGTTATTGTGAGATGAATATTTCAACTGATTTTTGTAATAATATTTGTTAAAAAACGATTTGAAGTTTGAAATTATTTCTATTTAAAAGGATAATAAATTTATTGCGAAACTTTCGTTTAACTGAAGAATAAGATGGCTAAATACGAAAACAATTTTTGAAAAGCTGACGCACCTCGAAAGATGGTAAATCTGATTTCAGGTTTCAGCTTGCAACCTCAACCTTATAAACAATAATTCGTTCTAGAAGGAATTATCAGTACCAGTAGGGCAGTGATGCCAGGCAGGGCTTCCATCCACTATCCCCGAATTTTTCAGGGATTTCCCAAAATTCTATGTGTCCTCCCCGAAAATCAGCCAACCACGGTGTCAGCCAGGGTTGCCAACCCTGACCTGAAAGAATTTACTAAATCGGAGAGGAAAATTTTACTAGATTGTATATGTTTTTTCCTAAGTGCTCAAAAAATTTTTTGCACGCACACCGTCAAGCATCAATTTCTACTATAGGAGGATAATCAATACGATTTTCACAATCTTTTTTTCCTTTTCTTCTTCTTTTTTTTCTCTTTTCCTTTCCTCTTTTCGAATCTCGAGCAATTTTATTGGGGGGGGGGGGGCAAGCGGGGCAAGAGAGGTCCATATCTGGATAGTCAAACGCATGGGATGTATAATATTTTTTTTTTCCTCCACATTATTAGGGGGGCAACCGCCCCCCCCCTTGCCAACCCTAAACGACGCCCCTGTATATATATATATATATATATATATATATATATATATATATATATATATATATATATATATATATATATATATATATATATATATATATAATATATATATATATATATATATATATATATATATATATATATATATATATATATATATATATATATATATATATATATATATATATATATAATATATACATATAATACATATATATATACATATATATACATATATATATATATATATATATATATATATATATATAATATATATATATATATATATATATATATATATATAATATATATATATATAATATATATATATATATATATATATATATATATATATATATATATATATATATATATATATATATATATGACAGATTGCCGAAGAGTGTTCTTTTCGGCCAACCATCTAGGGCTAAACGGAAAGCAGGTCGTCCCCGTCTGGGGTGGGAGGACGTCATAAAGACAGATTTAAAGGAAATGGGAACTTCGTGGGCGGGTGTAAAAAGGGAGGCTTTGAATAGATTGGGGTGGAGGAGGAGCGTGCATAGCTGTGTTTGGCCTCAGGCGGCTTGGTGCTGCGATGAGTTGTTAGTAGTTTGTAGTAGTATATAGGGGGGGGGGGGGGGGGCTGAAATTCATTTCCGATAGAATGCTTATTATATTCGTAATCAGCATTAAAAAATGCATCGAATGGTGTATTCACTTTATTCCTTGGTGCTGCGATGAGTTTGTTAGTAGTAGTATATAGGGGGGGGCTGAAATTCATTTCCGATAGAAATGCTTATTATATTCGTAATCAGCATTAAAAAATGCATCGAATGGTGTATTCACTTT
Organism: Artemia sinica; assembly: GCA_027921565.1. NCBI lineage: Eukaryota > Metazoa > Arthropoda > Branchiopoda > Anostraca > Artemiidae > Artemia > Artemia sinica. Next base: position 6,014,889 of record CM051274.1, read on the forward strand.
ATTCCTAACTCAATAATATGATTTGGTAGAAATTTACCTACCCCCCCCCCCCCTTAATGTGAAAATAGGTAGCCCAAGTTATATATTTTCCATTTACTGTCACTTCTCTTAGTCTCACGCTGAACTAAAAAAATTAGGCTAACAAATTTGCTGCAATGCCCAAATGAATGAACAACAACTTGAGCGGTAGGGGGTATTTTGTACAAGTGCCAACAAAACATCAACTTATCAAGATTAAATGAATACTTACAAAAACTACGAGCTAAACTAACTAATCCTCATTATCAAATTAATCCAAAACCCACTACAGTTCTCTTAACTTATTATAGTTCATGTTCACTCTTTCAAAGATAAAATAAGACTAAGCAACTTTACAAGATGGCGATAAAATGTTTTGCAACTCGGAGCACTGTGTGCAGCCGACTCCACTAAGGGGATAGACACTCTTATCACCAAACCATAGCCAGGAAATATTTCCTCATTTCGGAAGCTCTTTATTGTGGCAGTTTGGCAGGTTACGATTCCTTTATAGGATCCATGAACCCAGCCATAAATTTGTTTTTATATATCTGACATTTTTATGCTGTTATTTGCCTGATTAAAGAACAAAAATATAGCCTATTTGTCATAATGATCAACTATATGGAGTTGGTAGTACTGGCCATAGTGGACAGTCAATAAAGAGTAGAATTAGGGGAACTTGTTGAAAGATAAACTCCCAACCGCTCAAGTTGTCGTTTATTCATTGACGCATTGCAGAACCGTTTTTTCTCTAGTTTCTTTTAGCTTAGCGCAAGACAAGACAAAGAAGTGACAGAATAGATAGAAAATATATAATTTGGGCTATATATCTGTACATTAGGGGAGGAGGGGGGGGGGGGTAAAGTATTTGGGCAGTGTGAAGTTAGAAAGTAATTCTTACTACATAATGTGCAAAAAATAATTGTACCTAAAACATTAGGCATGCAGATCCGCTATAATTTACCCCCATCCCCTAATTTGCAAATTTGTTTCTAACGTGTAAAAATACTACTACTACTACTACTACTAATAACTCACCGCAGCACCAAGCCGCCCGAGGCCAACACAGCTACGCACGATCCTCCTCCACCCCAATCTATTCAGAGCCTCCCTTTTTACACCCGTCCACGAAGTTCCCATTTCCTTTAAATCTTTCTTTATGACGTCCTCCCACCCCAGACGGGGACGACCTGCTTTCCGTTTAGCCCTAGATGGTTGGCCGAAAAGAACAATCTTCGGCAATCTGTCATCCTTCATCCGCACAACATGCCCTAACCACCTCAACCTTTCTTTCATTATAGACCTAGAAAGCGGTATTGAACCACATTTTTCGTATAGCCTATTGTTTGAAATACGGTCAGTCAGCCGGGTACCCAGAACTATCCTTAAGCAATTTCTCTGGAAAACATCTAGCAAATCTTCATCCGCTTTTCGGAGCGTCCATGCTTCAGAGCCATATTTGACCACTGTCATCACTGTAGCTTCTAAGATTCTAATCTTGGTTTGCAGATTTATCTTCCTATTCTTCCAGACTTTTTTTAACTGTGAAAAAAAACCCCTGAGCCTTGGCTACTCTATTTTTAACATCTTCACTGCTCCCACCATCTTACTAATAATACTACCAAGGTAAGTGAAGCTGCCCACCTGATCAATCTTTTCATTACCCAACGTCACCTTTTCATCTTCACTTATTCCTAGCCTTAGTGACTTAGTCTTCCTAACATTAATTTTCAAACCAATGCTAGCACCCTGAACTCGCAAAACCTCTAAAACTTCATTCATTTTTGCTCACACTTTCATCTAGGATGCTTTAAATCATCAGCATAATCCATCCCCCCCTATATATATATGCCAATTCAGGGTTAGGTTAGGCTGTAGAAATATATACCCTGAATTGGCATATATAGAGGGGGGGGGGGCTGAAATTCATTTTCGATAGAAATGCTTATTATATTCGTAATCAGCATAAAAAAAGGCATCGAGTGGTATGTTCACTTTATTCCTAACTCAATAATATGATTCGGTAGAAATTTACCGGGAGTAAAGTATTTGGACAGTGTGAAGCTAGAAAACAATTCTTACTACATAATTGTACCTAACACATTAGGCATGTAGACCCGCTATACTTTACCCCCCAAATAAAATAGTCATTATCGTGAGAGCGATGTCCCAGCCTCCATTTTAATAGAGCAGGATATACTCCTAGGAATTGAAAGCTGCTTAGACACGGATTTACCCTAAAAGACATGTATATCATGAAGTAGAAATCTAGTCAACGTAAATTATGTCAGAAAAACTTGTCCTTCATAACATATTATGCAAGGTCCTAACTAGCACAAGATGGAGGAACATAAAAGGCCCCAAATAGCACAGGAGGAACGTAAAGGCCCCAAATCTATAGGTACATGCTCTGGAAAGGCACCAAGGAACGTAAAGGCCGCAAATAACACAGGATGGAACGTAAAGGCCGAGAATAGCTTAGGAAGGAACATAAAGGCCGAGAATAGCATAGGAAGGAACATAAAGGCCGAGAATAGCATAGGAAGGAACATAAAGGCCGTAAAGTATAACCTAGCACTCTACTCTCAAGTTTACGCTGTGTAAAATTCAAGAACACATCGGTTTTTTCGTTAGTTTCTTCTTTTTCTTTAGACATAAATTTGGGCTATATATTTGCATATTAGGAGGGGGAGGGGTCAATTATAGCGGGTCTGCATGCGAAATGTGTTTGGCACAATTATTCTGCACATTAGATGGATAGATAAGTGTATTTTAAAGCATAATATACGGCCATGGACACGGTAAAATAACATAAATGAAAGGCACAAATAACATAAAGTTTGATCAGCGATCATCATAAAACACTTAAATGAAACACTACATTTACCTAATAATAGTACTTAATACTTGGGAAAACAGTCATTGAAAAAAAAACACTTAACACTTGGAAAAAACACTTAAATGAAACATTAACATTTACTTTACACTGGAATTTTTTTTTTTTTTTTTTTAGTTAACAAAATTTCCAGATACCTCGCTATTCTTCTGTAATTTTTTTAGTGGCCATATACCCAGAAAGAATTGTTTTCTGACTTCAAACTAATTCCAAATACTTACCATCCACCCCCCCCCTATGTGCAAATATATATTTGCACAAATATATAGCCCAGAGACAAAAATTTGGGCTATATATTTGCACATTAGGGGGGGGGGTAAAGTAGGTACAACTATTCTGCATGTTATGAAGTAAGAATTGTTTTATGACTTCAAACTATCCAAATACTTTACCCCCCCCCCCCTTCTGTGCAAATATATAGCCCAAATTATGTATTTGCCATATATTCTGTCACTTGTCTTTGTCTTGTCTCGTGCCTAAGCTGGAAAAAACTAACGAAGAAACCAGTTTTTTTCTAGAATTTTACACAGCGTAAACTTGAGCGAGTTGCCCATAATACACAAGATCATTTCGGAGACCACACTGCCTTTCATTTCGGAGAACTTTTATTTACACAAGATCAAAAACTCCTTCCCCCTACGGAAATTAAAAAAAAAAACTTAAATAAAATTTTCAAATTTAGAAAGCCTTCTTTTCCACGGGGGGGGGGGGGGGTATTTACCGGTGGTAAAGTATTTGGACAGTTTGAAGTCAGAAAAAAAAAATCCAGTATAAAGTAAATGTAATGTTTCATTTAAGTGTTTTTTTTCCAAGTGTTATGGTTTTTTTTTTTTTTTCATTTAAGTGTTTTATGATGATCTCTGATCAAAATTTATGTTATTTGTGCCTTTCATTAATATTAGTTTACTGTGTTCATGACCGTATATTTGGCTTTAATATACACTTATTTATCTATCTATCTAATATGCAGAATAATTGTAACAAACACACATTTTGCATACAGACCCGCTATACTCCCCCCCCCCCCTAATGTTCAAATCTATAACCCAAATTTATTTCTAAAGTAACGAAGAAACTAACGAAAAAACCGGTTTGTTCTCGAATTTTACACAGCGTAAACTTGAGTGAGTGGCTCATAATACACAAGTTCCGAAATTCCTTCCCCCAATGGAAATTAAAAAAATAAGACTCAAATAAAATTCTAAAATTTGGAAAGCCTAATTTTCCACGGAGGAGGGGGGGGGGGTATTTTCCGCGGGGGGGGGGGGGGTAAAAACGCTTGGAACCATTAAATAAGTACCCTAACCTAGGTACCTATTTTTTGCCCCTTCAACCCCCAAAAAATAAAGTTTTAAGCATTTTTACCCGAGCGAGCAATACCTCACAAGGCAGCGGAAAACCTGTTTTTTCATTAGAATTTCATTAGATTCTAGAATCGGTTCCTCGCGTGTTTTCTGGATTCTTAATAAGTACCGATATAAGTTTAGAGCCGCTCCGAAAAGTTTCTTTCGGACCCTATTTTCAGGTGAAACAAATATTTCTTATAGACATAACAGCCAATCAGAAATATTTTCGCCCTTTTTTCTGCCCCATTTTTTTCAGTGGGTGGGGGGGTTAGTTCTCCCACTCTGTTTTTATATTTAGGATGCCTTTGTGGTGCCATATTAGGGCGTTAGTTCCCTCACTCTTTTTGTATATTAAGGTGCCTTCGGCCCAGGATGCTACGGATATAAGTGCCAAGCCATTCTTGCCCAAAACCTATTTTTTTGTGCAATAGGGTCCCCTTAGCCTAGAATCATACATGAGTAAGTTTCAAGCCGTTCGGAAACCAAAGTTGTTTTTTTTTAGCTCTTTTTTGGCCTGATTTTAAGATAAGCAATAGTTCCTTCCTTTTTTTGCATTTAAGTTGAAAGTGCCCCCATTAGGGACAGCTTCAAAACAATCGTAAAAACAGTTTTGTGGTGTGTTTTGGACGACCTGTGCCCCGAACCCAGTTTTCTGTACATTATTTCCCCCTTGGCCCAGGGACTTTCAGTTGTAAGCTTCAGACTAATCAAGGACAAAAAGTTTTTGGTCTATTTCCCTAACATCCTCAATCTTCCAGTAAATAAGAATAATCCTCTTGGCCCAGGAAACAAACCCTGTAAGTGTCAAGCTGAAAGGAAGACCGAGATCAAGCGTTCCTCCTTTTAGACCACCTATAAATCCACCTTTAAGCAATGGCAACTTAAATAACTTATGGTCCTGGGCCCCCAGGCAGCTTCAGCACAAGTTTTTAGCTATTAAAAAAATGTTTCCTATTCAAATTAAATGGCCCTTGTGTTTCAGGAGTCGTTCTTAAAAAATTGGGATAAATAGTCAAACTTTGGCGTAAAGAGCAAGGTATTGAGGAGGATGCAACCACTCCATATGCGGAATAATTTCTCTTCGTTTTGAGTTTAATGTTGCTCCTTACTTTCAGTTGAATAAACTTTTTTTTTTGTCTAATTTCTGATATTTTTTCAAAATAATGCCGGTAAATCTGTCTCACCCTTTATGAAAAGTTCCCTCCCTTCACAGGAAACTCCTCCGTAGAAAGCTCCTCTCATGAAAAATACACGCGGCTTAAAAATCCTTCCGGACAACTCGATCTTCGCTGAAAATCCCTTCCCCCCATCCGTAGAATTTCTTGCAGACGATTCAGCCTGAAAAATTATTCTTAGCATACTCTCATTGAAAAAAAAAACTTTAAGATCTAATTGTTTTTCTGATCACTCCGGAAATCCCCCCTTTCATGGAATTTTTTATCGGAAATCGAAACAAGCTGAAAATTTCCCCCGGACAATTCCCTGGAATATATTCGAATGCAAAATTGAGTTGGCAAAGAGAAAGTAAGACAAATAAAAATAATTTCATATAGGAATTCCGTCAAATCCCTCGGTGTAAAATTTCCCTTGAAAGCTCACCCCAGGGAATTTTATTCCCCATGGAAAATTATCCCCTTGGAAACCCACCCTAAGCAAAAAAAAAAAAAAAAATTATAAAAAAGCAAAAAATGTCAGTATACTTCCCAATAACAAATACTATACATAAACAATGGGCCAATTTTATATTTTAAAAACCTATCCCAATGGCCCTGGGGGGGGGGGGGGGGGGGGGTCATGTTATCTTCAAAGACATAGTTTTGCGGAGCAAAACGGCTCAACAAAATCTCAAAATTTTTATCGAACAATTTCTGGGAAAAAAAAGAGGTGTGATAGGGAGCTAGTTGCCTTCCAGTCTTTTGATCACTTGAAAAGACCACCAGAACTTTTAATTCCCGTCCAAATAAGCCTTTTCCCGATGTTCTAGGACAATAGGTTCAATATGATCACTCCTGGAAAAAAAGTAAAATACTCATCCGTGATCTTTCTTCTGGCAAACAATAAAAAATTCCATTTTTTTTTGCAGATAGCTTGAAACCTCAACAGTAGGGTTCTCTGATAAGCTGAATCTGAGGGTGTGGCTTACATGAAAATTCTTGATTTTTAGGGTTTTCCCCCTTTTCGAAAATCAGTTAAATTATCTCATGCTCGTAGCCTTTTATATGTAAAATTAAGCTTTATGAATATTAAATTTTTGGAATCAGCATAATAAATCAATTCTTTTAAATATATCTATTGATTTCAAAATTCCGTTTTTAATAATTTTGGTTACTATTGAGCCGTGTCGCTCCTTACTTACAGTTCATGACCGCGAACTGTTTAATCAGTATAATTTTCAAAGCCACTTTTACTACCTGCTGGTGAAAATACTAAGCACCTTTTACAATGTAATATTAACTTTTAACTCCTTTAAGTCATTTCCCTTTAAGTCATTTCAAACATCAACAGCTAGAACTTGCTAGAATTTTGATTATGACTAGACTCTAACAAGAAGATGTAACCCCAGAAACTGCAAAGTCAAGTAAAATAAGTGAAATTACATGTGAGAACATAATATGTCTTAAGAGTGCACTCAATGGTTTACAATAACTCTGATTTTCTAAAATTGACTCTGATTAGTTCAAACAGAGATATGTAACTTAAGAAAGCATTAATCAAATCAAGTAAATCCAATATAGCAGATATATTTGCAGAACATATGTTGTGATTCAGTGTGCTTATTCATTCTAGTAGAACATACAAATATTTTAAAGTTTTCATCAGCAACTCCCGAGCTGCTAAAATTTTGACTATCAGAAATGTAAATTGAGCAAGACAAGTTTAATCAGTATAATTTTCAAAGCCACTTTTACTACCTGCTGGTGAAAATACTAAGCACCTTTTACAATGTAATATTACTGCTCATAATAATAATAATAACTCACTGCAGCACCAAGCTGCTTGAGGCCAACACAGCTACGCACGCTCCTCCCCCTTCTGAATCCATTTAAGGCCTGCCTCTTTACACTCTCCCAAAAAGTTCCTGTTTCCCTGAAATTCTTCCTTACAACCTCCACCAACCTCATTCGGGGAGAACCTGCTTTTCGTTTGGCCCTAGATGGTTGGCGGAAAAGAACGATCGGTACTTGTCTAGAATCCGGCTAGCACGCGAGAATTGTATTGCGAAGATCAGATAGGCATTAGCCGGAAATTCATATGAGACGCTGTATAAACAAAGGGTTTCTCACTTCGGGAACTATATTTAAACTTTAGTTTTTTGGGGTTTGGGGGGACTAAAAGTAACTAGGTTGGGTTAGGTTTGGTTAGGTTAGGTTACGTATTTAATATATGCTATGCTTTACCCCCACCCACCTAATGTGCAAATATATAGCCAAAATTGGTTTCTGAATTATTATATTTTCATCCAATTTTGTTTTATTTCATTAGCATTAACGAAAATTCACTTCTTGCGTGCTTACCGGATTCTAGACAAGTGCCGAACAATCTTTGGAAATCAACCGACAGTACTGTCTGTATTTTTTTCTTTTTGTGTTTCTTTTCTTGTTTGGTTGTTTGTTTTCGCTCTTTCTTTAAGCGGATAGCTTTTTTTGTAAACTTTCAATAACTGTTGCTAGAAATTTCAATATCTGATTATTCATTTGTAGCTCGAGTTTATAAGATGTGTTTGGGGAAAAGGTGACTATTTCGACTATTAAAAAGGGCACTAGCCCTTTGAATTTCCAATCGAATGAGTCCTTTTTGAAGTTTCTACAACAAAGCTTTCTATAAAACCCTTATATGCCCCAAGGGCATAACTTACAACCTCTGCCCTGAGGGCTGTGGGGGGGAGTGTCCTCCCCAAAAACATAATTTCAATCTGGAAATCAATTATGTAGAACAAAATAGCTATTTCAAAATTTTGAGATAGCTATTTTGATAAAATTTTGAGAAAAATTATTCTTAGCATACTCTCATTTGAAAAACAAACTTTAAGATCTAATCGTTTTTTTGATCACTCCGGAAATCCCCCAGGAGCATGTCAAATGTACAATATCGTGCGTGTCTTACAGATAATATTAAATTTAAAAAAAAACAAGTTTTTTTTAACTGAAAGTAGGCTAAGGAACGACGCTAAAACTTAAAACGAACAGAAATTATTCCGTATATGAAAGGGGCTGTCCCCTTCTCAACGCCTCGCTCTTTACACTAAAAATTTCATTTAAAAAAAATAGAGTTGTGAGAAAGTCAAACTTTAGCGTAAAGAGCGAGGCGTTGAGGAGGGGACAGCCCCTTTCATATACGGAATAATTTCTGTTCATTTTAAGTTTTAACGTCGTTCCTTACTTTAAGTTAAAAAAACTTTTTTTTTAATTTAATTTTTGAACATTTTTGAATTAATGCAGGTTTTGATTTTTGCTCACCGTATATATATATATATATATATATATATATATATATATATATATATATATATATATATATATATATATATATATATATATATATATATATATATATATATATATATATATATATATATATATATATATATATATATATATATATATATATATATATATATATATATATATATATATATATATATATATCCGCACCTAAGGTGCGGATATAACACTCCTTGGCCGTCGCGTTGGCTTTTACAGTTTTGACTAGTTTTATGAGAGGGGCATAGACATCTAAATCATAAGACATGTCTTTTTTTTCAGGCCAAACTGGGCCTACATAATTGAGGCAAGGGTCATACTTTTGAGCGAGTTCTTATGATCTGTTTTAACGTCTTTAGAAAAGAACCGCTTTACAACAACGTTCAAAAATGGCAAGGTCAGGAGGTATTGGACAATGCTGATTATGTTAGAGAACTTCTGAGTACCATTTGGTGTTTTTATAGAAGCCACGTGACACCAAAAATCACAGACATCTGTCACATTTGTAAGATCAAACAGCAGTTAACTCCGTCATTCCTCTACTATCTTTCTTCCATACCACGACGGTCTACTATGTCTCTGTAGAATCTTTTGCAGAAGACCAACTGCACCTATGTCCAAAATTTTCGTAGCGTCAAGGATCTGACACAACGTAAACAGTTCGTCCTCAACCGAGAATCGCTGCTTGATTTTCTTCATCGTCTCCACACAAAACTTACGAGCACATTCATAGATGACTTTCACTTCACGTTGATCTACTTTTGTGCTCGGATTTGACTGCAAGGTTTGAAGAGACTCATGACCTACCATCCGCAAGTAAACATCTTCAGCTGGAAGGTATACACTTGCTTTGTCAGGGTCGAGATTCAATGGGGAGGTTGACCTAATGTAGCAAGTCTTCGAAGCAGTAGATTTTTTAGGGCTTGCGATGCCCTGTCTTTCGCGTGAGTTGGATCCTCAGCTGTTACCCCTGAAAGTAGCTACTAAGTGCATTCCAATTATGCAACAGTCGTTCAACGCACATCCGAAGAGACAGCCAACGTGTTTTGACCTGGGGAAAGCACATTCAGGACTGGGGTGTCTCTAAACTTCTGGTGCAATTCGAAATCAGAGGGTCGTTTGACAATCATGCTGAAGTGATTATATATTGCGTAACACAGATCTTCCAATTGGTTTAGCAACTGTTTGCAAGCATAAGAAGCAACTAAATGAATTGAATGACTGCTGCACTTGACACATATCACATATGGGAATTTGATGGTATAATTTAATATTTCCATTTTTTAACAATTTGCTCTAATTAGCCATGTTTTATTCTTCTATTTTTTTTTCTCTCTTTCAGTGTTACTTTAATTTTTTTTCTCTTGGTCCTTAACAAGTTATCTTCTAGGATCTTTATTGTTATTAATGTTTGTGTTATGTTTTTATTCGAATAAAATGAAATGAAATGAAATGAATGAATTTGTCTTTGATTCAGCCCACAACCGAGTTATCACACCCAAACATAGTATTACATTGTCCACACAGATTCCAACCCAGTTCTCTGTAGGCATATCTTTATCTTGAAGAACATCTCAAATAAGGTCGAAAATGGTTTCCGATTTCCCATCACAACATTCAACCATATCAAGGAGGTCTATACTTGTATTTCAAACTCATGTAGAACAAAACTGCAACAAATTTTCAAAAGATTTGCCTTTCTTAAACTAGTGATACGTTTTTTTCTTAATCAGTAAGAAAACGGTCCACCCATTTCGCTAGTTTGAAAATTCTAATCCAGTAAAAAAAAAATCTAGAACAATTAAAAATCCGACAAATATCCATTTTTTTTACTAAAAATCCAACAAAATTCTGACGTCTGACACAATTTTTTTTTTGATCTGACAAGAGGGCCAAAAATCCAACAATGTCGGAAAGATCCAACCACGTAACTCAAACAAGAGTTTGAGTTACTTTCGTGGTTTAATGAAGGTAGCTGCAAATTGTAAATGTAAAAAATGATATATTATGTAATTTTTTTAATTTATTTTAGTTTTATATATGTATTTTTTAGTTATATTTTTTTAGTAGTTTTAATTTCTTTTTTTTAAGCTGAAGACGCCTTGTTACATACGGGTGAAATATTCGTTGGATTTTTGTTGTTTCTCTTCACTTTCATTTACTGGCCATATACCCATTTTGTCGTCTTTGTATTCATTTCTTTGTTTTTGTCATGGCTAGCCAGTTCGGCTTTAGATCTTTTATTAATCAATTCGTGAATGAATTACAATTATTTAGTAATTAATACTAAACACATCTTAAGTTATCTTGCAACTTCCTTTTAAGAGGCGCCCTTTAAAACTTAACGAATAAATATAGAAAAAAATAACACTAATTTGGCTTCTGAACGGCTCAAATGCTGATTGTGTTGTAAGCACTATTGTGGTATCAATTTTGACGCAAGCTATAATTTGGTATTATACTACCAATAACAGATAAATGTATCGATATCAGATATGATATCGATACAGCTTCCTGTAGATTCTATGAACGTGATACCAGGCATGTACCCAGAATTGTTTTCGGGGGGGGGGGGGGTGAATAAAACAAACAAATACGGAGGAAATAAAAAAAAACAATTTACTTTAATAACTTTAATAATAAGTGCGCAGAAATTCAAGAACATTTTTCATTTCTGGGGAGGGGGTGAGGCTTCTTTAAGTACGTCCCTGCGTGAGACTAAAGGTGTTTTAGCAGAATAAAATGTAAAAAAAAATCAAGAAATTCAGTTAAAGGTTTTCTGAGATTAAGTTTTTGACCGTAAACAAATTGCGCATTTAGAACAAATTTGCATTTTTGAACAAATTCGCATTTATAGCAACAATTTTTTTTAAGAATTTGGGCGACAATGGTTTTTATAAAGGTTCGTAGAAAAACACTTCTAAAGGTTGGTTCTCTAGCTTAAGATGAATTTTTGTGAGAATTATAACTTTTTAGGATGTAAAAAATTTGACTGCCTTTACTACCATTTGGTTTAATTAATATTAATATAATAAAAAACTATTATAAATATTATGATATAAAACATTAATGCCGGAGTTATTGCTGTTTAGATCCATAAATAAGCTTATTTTTCACTTCCCATATTCTCAATTCACCATCTTCATCACCAAACTTTTAATAGAATTGCTATAGTGTCATTTGACATGACAAATAATTTTACTTAACCGTTCTTCACCTTGACTCGGAATGCTTCCTTTTTGAAGTGTGTCTTTTCTTTTCATATGCGTAACTAGCTTATCTCACGCATTGATGCGATCTCATAAGAAACGAAATTTAAAGAAAGCCCCCTCCACGGATAATTCTTTCCCGCTTTAACCCCCCCCCCCCTGTGTATTAATAACAACCGTAGCTTTTTTTATTTAGAAGTGTTCGAAGAATTTTGCCAGAAAATTAGTATAGCATAGTTTAACATGACAAATAATTATACTTAACCTTTCTTCAACCTGATTCAAAATGCTTTCTTTTTTGAAAGTAAGTCTTTCCTTTTTATTTGCCTATTTTACCCTTTTCATTCTTTAATTCATAACAAAATAATTATTGAAATTTCCATGTCTCACCTTTTTCTTTGAAATATTTCCTCCATTGAGAATGATCTGACTGGGAACATATATGACTGATGTGATTTACAAACTAAGGGAAACAGATTTTTTTTTTTTTTTTTTTGCGCTATAAAAGTTAAGGGGTTAAAAATTAAAGGGGTTAAAAAAGATTTATTTTGACTATGTATTCATTCATCAGATCAAAAAGCAGTGAGTTAAAAACCCTTGTCTTCAAAACAAGAACTACGGCTAAGGCTAGAGAAAAAAACGAAAAAAAAACGAAACATACTGGCAGCAGGGCACCTATTAGAGGAAGGTTGGATAAAGCCCCCTCCCAGATTTTTTGTCCCCCTATATTTTAAAGAGTACTTTCTTTTCAGCTCTGTCATTAAAAAAATCACTCCCCTCGCAAAGTTGCTTCTTTTAAACAACATTGGGTTATGATATGAGTACCGAATTTGTATCCTTTGCCCCCCCCCCCTTATATTTTCACTAATACAAATGTGAGAAATTCCTGTAATGATAATCAAAGGTTTTTAGAAAGTAATTTTCAATTTCTTAGTACGAGGGGGGGGGGGGGCATTCTTTCCTGACTACAAGCCATCGATTGACACCCTAGGGTCTCACCCCCCTAGCGCTTCACTACCCTGATGGATTGGAAAAGCAAAGTATGATTCAGACATAAGAGAATGAATCATAAGGGAAAAGACGGTCACACTCCGCTGAAATTATTGTATTAAATATCCCAACCTTTGAGTTAAAATTCCAAGCAGTTTCGCAATTACAACACCAATTAAAAGAGTTTTTAAAATTTTGAAATTTGTTAAACATGTCTTGAATAAAAGAGTTGTAAATGGAAAGAGAATCTTCCGATAGAAACCACACCCAATAATTAAAATGATATACTGAATTTTAAGAAGCATAGCTTCCCAGCCGAGGGAAGTACTTCTAGAATAACGATACGTTCGAATTGATGCTGATATTAATTAAAGAAATTTCGGTTTTATTCTAAATCAACAGGCAATATCGAATATAACGAGGCACTGACACTTGACACACTTTTCAGGAAGGACCTTGAATTATTGATGCTTATTAATGAATGATGCACGTGAAACCCGATGGATAGTCTGCGGAAGGATTAAAGGGCTTGGCACACGTAGCTGATTTTGGGAACTGATTTCCAAATCAGCGCCGATTTTAAGAGAAATTGGCGTCGATTTGACCTTGAAAAATTTTCTAGTTTTCGGCGCCAATTTACAAAATCAGTGCCGATTTTCATCATGATCATCACCAAAAATAGGAATACAAATAAAAAGTCAGCCAGAGGTATCTGTGGTGAAATACCCCACTACTGAGCTGAGAACTAAACTGAGAACTAAGCTGAGATCAATCAAGCAACTATTAATAAACTCCAGTTGACTATTTGTGTCCATGATTCTTTATTTTTGAAAATCCCGCGCAATAAATTTTTCTTTCAACAAATCTTTCTTACCGCTATCGTTTGTCCACTGATGCTGAAATCAGTTCCCGAAATCAGCTACGTGTGCCTAGCCCTTGAAGGGACATATGCTTGACGTTTGACAGCAAACGAGTAAAAAAAAAAAAAAAATAAATAAAACAACAAAATGAGGGTGTTTTTTAGTCAGTGGAGAAACGAAGCAAAAAATAAAAACAGGTAAATCGGCAAGGACTTCCGCCAAGCTGTCCTCAGTACTCAAAACAAACACAAACAACTAATCTTTTGAAATGAACAATAACAAAACAGAAGAAACACTTAGAACGTGTTTACGTACTTTTGAATTTTCTGCGTGGAGTGGGGAAAACAAAAAGAATTCATAATTTGAACAAGAAGTGCCCAGAAATGAAAGGCTTTTTCTCCACCTAACCTTATTAAAAGTTTCGGTTTTTTTGTATCACCTTTAAACAAATTTCTGATTTTCAAAGATTTTGAATTTCTCATAATCACACCGTCGGTATAATAAACCGTTGCAACCAATCCTGGAGAGATGAATCAGAGAGGGTCGGAAGAATATGCCCCCTCTCTCCCTTCACAATGACAGACAAAATAAAAAGGATATATGTAATTCTCATTTAGCTATTTTACAGGGCACACACGATTATGTTTAGACTAATTTGGTTTGGCACAATACGAGGGTATTCATAGGGATTGACAAGGAGGCAGCTGCCCCACCCAAGCAAAATACCAAAGGTGGATACAAAGTACGGAACCTTAATAAAATAAGCCACTTTTAGCGCAATAATAGGCCTAATCGTCATTTATAGCCAAAAATAACCATTGAACGGTACTTGTTAAGAATTCGGTAAGTAGCGACGAAGACCACACTGCCTTTCCATAATAAACAAATAAGTAGAACAACAGGAAATTTTTATATAAGACAGTGGAACGCAACTTTAAATGAATATTTTCGACTCTATATCCAAGGGCCGTCCTCAGCAAAACAGACTAAGAGAATAAAAACAATATAAAAGAAACTTACATTAAAATTCAATCATTAAAACTAAAAGGTTTTTTAAAGACTTAGGAATGAGATTTTCATTTCTACAAGATTCTAAAAAACTTTGTTGATTGATAATATTAGCATTTTTTTGCCTAAACTAATAAAATAAAAGATATCATAAGTCAACTGCTCCCCGTAAGCTAGACGCAAATAGCGACGAAGACCCACACTGCCTTTCCATAATAAACAAATTCCATAATATTCATATTGTTTTTATTCTCTTCGTCTGTTTTGCTGAGGACGGCCCTTGGATATAGGGTCGAAATATTCATTTAAAGTTGCGTTCCACTGTCTTATATAAAAATTTCCCTGTTGTTCTACTTATTTGTTTAATTCGGTAAGTAAGCGAGAAGTGAAGTTTTGTTAATGCTAATGAAATAAAACAAAATAGGACAAAAATATAATAGTTCACAAACAAATTTGGGCTATATATTTGCACATTAGATAGGGTGGGGGTAAAGCATAGCATATATTAAAAACGTAATCTAACCTAACTTAGGTACCCTTTTTCGCCCCTTCAACCCCAAAAAAACTAACGTTTAAATCTTTGTTACGGAGTGAGCAACACCTCACAAGGCAGAGAAAACTTGTTTTCATGTAACTCTTGGTCTTTTTCGATGCGGGCTTTCTCGCGGACTTACCGGATTCTTAACAAGTACCCATTAAACCGTTATCTCTGACGATCAGTTGGTATATGGGCGCGCTCGCTTTAAAGGTTATCCATGAAGAGCCATCGGTAAGCTTTTTAGAGGAGTTCCACGCGTTTAAAGCGCAAAGTGTTAAGCACAAAGACAGGCAGGTTCCATCTTGATAAGATTACAAAGAAAATCATACACCTTTTAAGCCCAAATACGTAGTCAGAGGTGTGGTGGGTTTTAGCCCTTCCCGATCATCTCAAAAATGAATTGTTATGTAAAGTTCTATTTTTGTAAATAATTACCTTGGTTTTATACTTTTATATTTGAAACCTCTTCCCGAAATGTACTCACCCCCTCCGAAAAATTCAACGATTTGCTCGTTTTGGTTCAATTTTATGATTTGTGCATTGTAGGAAGAAAGTCTAGAGAAACAATGATATTAAAATAAAATTAGCATTTAGGTTGAAACAAGCATCTGGCAAAAATCTCGATTCGGAAAGAGTTCAACCTACTTTGGGCGAGGGCGCAAAGTTTAAATAAGAAGTACGTAACTATGCAAACCCCTATACAACATGTTCAGGAAGTGAACATTGAGCCACACTGGTTATAAATGACGCAAAAAAAAAAAAAAAAAAAACAACGAAGAAACGAACACAAAAAACAACAACAGGAAACTTTTGTCTTTTTGTTTATTCATTTTTTCGTTTTCATTTTTCCGCAAGACTCGGGCTTTGACAGTCTTTTGAAATCGATATGTATTAGGCAACTGAGATGAATAGCAAATATTAAAAGTTAGACTTTTCCGAACTAAAGGTAATAAGTATGGGTGAGTTTACGACGAATTATGTCCGAGCCATAATACAAGGCCGTATCCAGGGGGGTGGTTACCCGGTTTGAACCACCCCCACCCCCCGAAATTTTTGACCGAGTCAAAAATAAGTCGAAAATTAGTAAAACCTAGGTAAAAATCAGTAAAATTAGTCGAAAACTAAGTCAAAAATTAGTAACCCCCCCCCCCGAAAAAAAAATCCTGGATCCGCCCTTGCCATAATATATATACATCCGTTGATAAAAAAAAAACGAAAATTTATAAACGATATGAACTTTTCTTCCTTAATTTTAACATCACAGTTGAATTATAGAAGCGGAAAATAAAGTGGCAAGAATTTTTTTTTTGTAAAGCTTTTAATAACCATCACTTTTTCCCATGTATACTCTACTAATATAATGTATTTGTATCTTATACCAGATCCATCATACATATCTGATGGCTCATACGTATACCGACAACAGCCTCAGTCCGAATAGTCTACGATTTCGACCCAAAAGCTTATGACTGGTCCCACCCGGGGGCAAACACGGGACAAGGTGGAAGGATAGCCTCAACAAACTCATGGAGATGGCGAAGATTCCTGTCAACGAGGACCTGCTCTTAGCAGCAGGCTAGTCAGCTAAAGAAGCTGAGTTGAGACGTCTGACAAAAGGAAAAATAAACATAAGAAAATATATATAAAAAAAACAACTAAGAAATCGAGCGTAGTTTCAGCCAGTGGATAGAAAAAAAAAGGGATAAGAAAAAAACAGGCGCAAACGTTCTTTACGCTACCCCCAAAGTGACAGAAGCCTTAAGTCGTCACCACACAGATAGACAGGCACATACCCCGGATATAGGGGGGAGGGGGCAAAAAAAAAAAGCATTTTTATTTTTGGGGGTGGGTGCCTGGGTCGGTGAATAATTTCAATAAGGATGACCCAAAGACTTTGGTGCAAACCCCCAGGGCCCCTGGGTACGCAGCTGAGATGGAAAATCTGCTGTTCCAAGCTTTCGTCTATTCTAGTTTTAAAGAAAAAAAATCTTAAATCTTCACTTTTACAGATCAACCACAAAAATTTACGTTTGAAAGTTGAGCATTACTCAACAAATTACGAGCTGAATAGATTATTGACGTCTAGTCGTAAATTCTAATTATAACCACTTGGCTACAATGTGGCTCAAGATCTAATCTAGCTGCCTCAACTCTGACTGTGGTTGTGTTGGAAACTCCCTCAGATGAAGAGCACACTCGTAAACTACCACCTACTTCCTATGTCAAAACCCTTATGAAGTGACTGCTAGTTTGTAAGAATATCGTTTAAGGTTGAGTTCTTTATTGGTGTCCCAGCAACAGCTGCCAAACAGGAAGCCAGTTGGGGGAGGGAGATAATTACTGCTTGATCCCCCCCCCAATATTTAAAACAAACCCGCTTTTGGCATTTTCATTTAAAAAATCGATAATACGTCAAAAATTGACACCCCCTACATTTTGAAAAATATACTTTGCCCATCCCCATTGTCATGGATTGGCACCCCTACTCCTAAACCACAGTTAGGTCCTTTTTGACATTTTATCACCATCCTCCCAACGGTACTCTTCCATATCCTACGAAACAAGGCTGGTTTGTTACAAAATAAAATTTGGTGTTCATATTTTTTTTTTTTATTACCATTACGGTTATTTTAACAGGACAACACGTTAGGGTATAATTTAATAGATCTATAACATAAATAAAACATTACAAAATATACCAGTGCCAACTTTAGTTCCAATTTTGTGAGTCACACGTAACAATCGTGGTGAATTACAATGTACTGTTATATGTTTACCACATTCATCGAATAAACTTCAACTTAAATTACTTTTAATGTTCGTTTTCAATCTTTAAATATAAGCCATAAATTAATTTATACACCGTAAGGTTGACATTTGAGTAGCAGTATAAAAGTAGAAAGAATAAATTTGTTTTCGCTTTTACTGTGTCTTTATCTGGAAAGCCGACGTTTCAAAAAAATAATACCCCATAATTAGATGTTAAATAAAAATAGAGTTGAAATCTAATTACCGCAGATATTTCTAAGGTCAAAAGATGAAAGAATTAATAGAGAAACTCAAAGAAGACTATCTAAATCGCATATATATATTGCTGAGTTTTGGTTAAATCTAGATTGGAATACCAAGGGCAGCGTAATTAAGTATGATTGTGAGAATTGGTTGGATAGAAATTTGTATTACTTTATATATCATTTAAAACTAATAAAGACATTTGTAAGTTATAGCGCCGACCACTGAAGTTATTCATACATTGACGTATTGTAGAACCGGTTTCTTTAAGCTTAGCGTGATACCAGACAAAATCAAGCGTCAGAATAGATGGAAAATAAATAAATTTGCCTATATATTTGCACATTAGTGGGTGGGGGTAAGTATTTTGACAGTGTGAAGTTATAAAACAATTCATACTTCATAATATGCAGAATAACTGTACCTCACAAATTTTGCATGCAGATCTGCTATATATAATCCCCACTCCCCTTAGCCTAAATTTGTTCCTAAACTATTACATTTTTACCATATTTGGGTATATTTCATTAGGATTAACCTAGCTTCACTTCTTGAGTGGTCGGCGCTATAACAAACAAGAACCCCAATAAAAATAAGAAATTCAGTTTCAGAGGCAATGCCTATTGAGTCATTTGTACTTCACTGAAAAAAAACATATTATGAATATATATATATATATATATATATATATATATATATATAATATATATATATATATATATATATATATATATATATATATATATATATATATATATATATATATATATATATATATATATATATATATATATATATATATATATATTATATATATATATATATATATATATATATATATATATATATATATATATATATCAGTTTTGAATAAAACGTAAATACTACAATATGTTTTAGAACGGTCAGGAGATGGGGAAGGGGGGCAGTAGCCAAATTCCTGTTTGTAGTAATTATGTTGATTCTAAGTTTGACTAGAATGTTCAATTTGGTTTTTACTCGTTTTAAGATTAATTTGTTCACCCATATCAGTACCTGTAATCCTTATGTTTGATATAATTATTCATTTTAATTTCTGGTTGTTTCGAGTTTGTATTTTTTATCGGACTTCAATTATGCTGCTCTTAAGTTTAAAATGGCTCTTTCCTTGTTTGATAACTTCTTATTCAGAATTTATTTTTTAATTAATTTAATGAAGAAGGCGTTTTTATTTAGTTATGCAGTTTTTCGTAGTAGCGGGCACCAAATAAAAAAATTTAACGTGGATTAAAAATAAGCCAAAAACACACTTGGGACCAAACATTAATGAACGGGTAGAATTTAACAGATTGGCTTTGCTTATGCATCTTCACGATTCAACGTGGCAATACTGATGGAAAATGTGATACCAACCAAAAAAACTTCCCAATTTGGGAACAATAAAATATTAGAAAATTTCAAGTATGAATAGACCAAAGGGCGGGAAAAATGTTTATATTTTGAAATTCTTGCTTCTTTAAGAATTAAACAGAGCCTGAAACAGATTATAAACAAACTGATGATAGTTTTAAGTTGTGAGAAAAGTTTTTCTTCTTTTTCTACGTTCTGCTTTTATTCTTCTTCTTCTTTGTGGCGTCAATTTGGCTAGAGGTATTAATCTGGGAATGCTGATACCATAGACTGGATATCTATCAAATTCGGAATTTCGTTGTTTATTCGGAATTTATCACCTTTCTTAAATATTAATATAAACTTTCAGTGTACGTTGACCTAAATAAAACAAACCATGTTTATCTAGGTTTCCAAAACGGAGCATCAACAATATCTCAGAAACGGCTAGGATCACTAAGGTGAAACTGCCAGGGAACAATTAAGCGGACTCACACTTGCGTTTGCAGCAGAACCAGCCCCCCCCCAACTGGCATCTAAAATTCAAACGTTTCGAGGAAATTTCCTTAACCATACGCTCCCTAGCCTCACAGAATGTTGAGGAGGGATTGAACTAAATCAAAAGACATTAAGTGCATCCAGATTATCAAAGGGCATATCTACAATATCTCAGGAACGACTAAGAGCATTAAGTTAAAATTTTTGGGGGTTGTTAAGGGAGAAAGTGAACTAAATTGAAGGACCTCAAATGCATCCAGGTTGTAAAAATAGCATAGGTGCAATATCTCAGGGACGGCTTAGGGTATAAGTTGAAACTTTTAGGAAAGTTGATGAGAATGTAAAACTAAATAAAAAGACACTACTTGTATCCAGGCTGTCAAAAGGGAGTACCTATAAAACTCAGGAATAGCTAAATTTAGTAGGAATTTCTGGAGGATATTCAACTAAATCAAAGGAAAACATGTATATCCAGATTGTAAAAAAGGCGTGTCTGCAATAACTCAGAAAGGACTAAGGATATGAATTCGAAACTTCAAGGATATGAATTTCAAAGACACTATAAATGCTTAATCATAAGATTACATGAAAAGACATTTTTCTTGATCAAGTTTGTAAATCAAAATTGCTTCGTTAAGATGACCTTGTTTCTTTTCTTGTTGATGTTATGAAAAATAACGACCATTTCCGAATCCGTTGATTTTGAATTGAAAATCAAGTATTTTGCAGTAGGCATCAAGACATGGCTAATTGTAGGAAAAAGCCAAGACAGATAGTCCGAGTAATTGAGAAGCAAAATGTTTAAATGGCACGGGTAAATGGTGGGAGTAAATTAAAAACTCGAATTAAAAAAGCGTTTTCAGTAAAGCGCAAATGACAATTTGCGCTTTACTGATGGAACAAGTTTTTTTTTTACTGAAATTAAGGAGCGACACTTAAAACTTAAAACGAACAGAAATTATTCCGTATATGAAAGGGGCTGTCCCTCCTTAACGCCTCGCTCTTTACGCTAAAGTTTTTTATTGTTTTAAAAAATAGAGTTGTGAGAAAGAGTCAAACTTTAGCGTAAAGAGCGAGGCGTTGAGGAGGTGACAGCCCCTTTCATATACGGAATAATTTCTGTTCGTTTTAAGTTTTAATGTCGCTCCTTACTTGAACGCTTTTGAATTTATGCAGGTTTTGATTTTGGCTCACCGTACATGATTTATTGAAAAAGGAGTTTTTCTAAAAGACAATAACAACAGACGTTAAAACTTCAAACAAACAGCGACGGATTATTCCTGCAAAATTCCTACAAAACAGCAACGTATATACCAACAAATCTTGTAAGCCACATAAAAAACTCAACACAATATAAACATACTTCTATTAAACAATGAGTCATATCTTCACAAAAACTTGAAAATAATACTAATTATCATGGCCATGGCATTTTGCCAAATATACCAAAGCACTTATTCTTGACGACATATTAAAAGTTGCTTGAGGAACACAGCTTTAATTAAATAATTATCATTGAATAGATTTCTTGATTTATTTTGTTATAGTTTCTGCATATAGTCTGTATCAAATATAGGCATATAGAATATTTGAATTAAGGTAATTAAGCAACATTCTACTATACAAAACAGAGAAGATAACGCGGGATTCGTCAAGGCAGTCACTAACACAGTGAATACAACCTAATCGACCGACTGCAACATCAGTCATCGATGAAATATGGTATGAAACAATAAAAAAAAGACTTAAAGATTCTCATCGATAGAATAAACTTTAAAAATAAAATCATAAAATACATTTTGGCACTTATGTAGGTACTTATATAGAATCCGGTAGTCACGCAAGAGGTGAAGTTTTGTTTATGCTAATCAGTGGCGGATCCAGGGGAGGGGTGAGGAGGCGCCCCCTAACGTAGTCTAAAGTAGTGTAATTTACTTAATTAACGCAAGATTGCGTCAAACAAACTTGCTCCTAGCGAAAGTTTAATCGGATCAACTTATTTGCCCCCCCCCCCCTAAAAAATCCTGGATCTGCCCCTGTTGCTAATGAAATAAAACAAAATAGGATGAAAATATAACAGTTCAGAAACAAATTGGGCTATATATTTGCACATTAGATAGGGCTAGAGGTTAAAACATAGCATATATTAAATACGTAACCTAACCTAGGTATCTTTTTTTACCCCTTCAACCCCAAAACACTAAAGTTTAACTCTTTGTCACGGAGTGAGCAACACCTCACAAGGCATAGAAAACCTGTTTTTCATGTAGCATCTCGGTCTTTCTCGATGCAGTCTTTCTCGCGTGACTACCGGATTCTTGACAAGTACCCATATATATTATAGCCACCCTAGACAAGTTCTTGATCTGAATAGAACCGGTTTCTCTCTGTATTTCATTATGCATTCGGTGACAATCAGCTTAGCCTGAGAGAGATAAACTACAATGTAGGTATATTTTAATTGGATATTTTAAAGGTACTTTTGCATTATTCGGTACTCACTCGAGAATATGGATCTACAGATCAGACAATAACCGGTTTTTGACCGGCAATATCCGAAGACAATTAGATTAGGCTCAGTTTAAATATACGGCGTAGGTATATTTTTTATTGAATATTTAATATATAGAGATGGTATTATGATTGGGTTAGGTTTGCTAATTAATATAATGCGTTCTATGCGGCCCCCACCACAATTCTTTGTTGTAGTTTTAATAATTTTATTACCAAAGTGTTGTATTTCCATCATATTTCGGTATATTTCATTATGATTAACCGAACTTCATTTCTCAACTGGGTACCAAATAATGCACAAGTACCATTTTATATATAGAGTTGGTATTCTGGTTAAGTTAGGTTAGGTATTTAATATAATGTATTCTGGACGGCCTGATTTCCATAGTTCGCTGTTGTAGTTTCCATAATTTTGTACCTAAAGTATTATACTTTCATGATATTTAGATATATTTCATTAGGATAAACCTAATTTTACTTATTGAGTGTGGTGGTTATAAACGATAAGTATCCAGCCAACTTTTACTAATACACAATTAGGTACTTGTGCATTATATAAAACACAATCGAGAATTTCGATCGCGAATAATGCAAACATGAGACAAGAGACTGGTCAAGCAACTTCTTTATACTAGACAATTGATTCGGCTCAGTTGGAAAATAAATTGTAGCTATATTCTATTTAAGTATTTAGTTGGTATTTCTGTTAGTTTAGGTTAGAATAGGTTTGCTTAGGTTACATATTAATATATGCTATGCTTTATCCCCCCCCCCCCTCTAATGTGCAAATATATAGCCCAAATTTGTTTTATAAACTATTATATTTTCATCATAATTTTGTTTTATTTCATTAGCATTAACCAAACTTCACTTCTCGAGTATATTTTATATAATACACAAGTACCCACAATTAATCTGAACATGAAATAACAGCACAATTAGTGTCTCAAATTTCAGCTAACAACAATTCTTTCAAAATTTCATGAAAGGGCAGGAAATAACACTAATTATTATAGCCACAACATTTTGCCAAATATACCTAGCCGTTTATTCTTGACGACAAATTAAAAATTCCTTGAGGAACAATAGCTATTTTATACCCTTTAATTGACTGTATTATATCCGCCTTAAGTCTTACCTTCCCTGTTTACAATCTGTTGCATCAAAGCTTTGGCCGTTGTCCGAAGCATCTGTTGAATACGCCAGAATAGTATTACATCACTACAGTCCACCTGAAATTAGTAGAAAAAAAAAAAAGCGAGTTAAAAAGAAGATATATCTCTTAAGCGGCGATCACACTAGGTACGTAATTTTCTGTGCTAAGTGGTTAAGTTATCTTACATTCAATATGATATTTCACACCTAAACAATTTCTTTTACATTCGGCTGACGTAAAAATCCATAGAACAATCACAATCATCATCTAAAATTCTCATTAGTGAAAATTTAAAACGTGAAATTTAAAAATTTAAACTAAAAAATTTAAAAAGGTGAAATGGAGGTGTGGATTCAAGCTATAAGAGAATCGCAGTTTGCATGTATTAAAAGACCTGAAACAGGTCCAGGAGCCAGAAAATGTTTTATTTTGATGTCCTTGGTACAATAAGGACGAAGCCTCGCTTTTATGCTCAAAAATTAGAAAATCTGCGCCAGGACCATTTCTAGGAAATTCTCCGAGGGGAGGGGGTCCCAAAGACTTTACAAGGGCAAAAAATTAGTTTACATGGATTTTTGTTACTTTTGTGGGACTAAAAATGTGGTATTAACATAGTAGCCAAAGTTCATGTTCTTCGATATTTATTAATAGCCTTGTACATATTATAAGAGCAAGGCCTAGAAATTCTGAGAACTGTGGATCAAACTTGCCTGTCCGAGCACATTTTCCTAGAAGAGTTGCGACCTTAAGGGTGCTTTCATACTATGCCGTAGAACCTTGCGCACTAACATACTTTAAGACTTTAGGTTACGTTACGTGTTCCCATGGAGCAAAGTAGTACTTGTGCATTATATGGTACACACGAAAGAAGTCAGTTTGATTAATGTTAATGAAATAAAATAAAATAGGTTGAAAATATAAACAGTTTAGAAAAACAAATTTATACATGTTGCGCTCACTATTAAAGAACGCCGTTTGAAATGGCTGGGCCATGTTTTACGGAAGCCGCCAGAATACTTGCCTCGCCAAATACTTCAAGTCGAGCCTATTAGCTCCTGGAAGAGACGCCAAGGAGGACAGAGGAAAAACTGGTGGAACCTGGCCAAATCAGACCTTGAACCCATCGGGTGATTCAGAAAGTTCGGACACAGATGGTCAACTCAGTGGCTTACTTTTGCAGAGCAGCTGGCAGAAGATCGCCCAACATGGTCCAAGAAGGTCTCCAAGATCATCGATGCCGGGCGAGGTGGAAACGCCTGATTCCCGCCACAAGTAAAAAGCAAGTAAGTATCGCTGCAACCATGATTATGCCGCCATTACTAGAATTATGTCGCCATATATTCTACTTGTGGGCCTAAAGGTCATGCGTGTAGTGGCGTACATACTTCATAAGTGATAGACTGGCCATGATTGAAACAAAAGATGTTCCAGAACCAATCAATTACTAAAGTTATGCATTTAACAAAACAGAACAGAAAAAGGGCAATGTCTTTTGAATCGAAACCGGTAGTACTTTTCCAGTTTGGCAGAAACAAACAATGAAAGACATTGTTTTTCTTTGCATTGTGCTCAAAATCTTGAAGCTGATGTTGATTGGCTCACAAAAATTTACGTTTGTAGATTTGCAGAAAATACTAATTGGAGACTGACGTTAACACTACGGGTGTAGGATATTCCTTTTGGTTCAGGCATAATGATAAATGAATAAAATAAAATCATGTTATTTCTGTATATAACCTCCCCCCCCCTTTCATCAAACTCGGGGCAGACTGCTCCAAATAGGCATAGAGTCTCTATTTGGAATGAATAAGATTCTTGAGTTGAAATATCGCTGGACAAAAGGTTGCCCCGGATGATCCCTGGGTCTAATATATATATATATATATATATATATATATATATATATATATATATATATATATATATATATATATATATATATATATATAGATATATATATATATATATATCTATATATATATATATATATATATATATATATATATATATATATATATATATATATATATATATATATATATATATATATATATATATATATATATATATATATATATATATATAAATTATGTGGGTTAATGGTTTGGCAAGAGGGCTGCACAAAACATATATTTTCGAAGTCAGAATCATGCTATGGTTTAAAATAGGTCTTCGGTTTAGATTTTAAGCTTCCCTCAGATGCATAAATAGCCCAGTTTCCCGGTAAGTTGTATAATCGAATGCATTCCTTTGTAACTTTGGCCTTTTCCGGCCTTAACTAATTAAATCGTAGGAGTTATATAAACCTACATAATCACTGTTATTCATTTAACGATCAAGTAGTTATCCATGGCTGGAATCCATATTTTCAGATCAAAAAGCCATGGTATGGAAACTACTCTCCAATTTACTTTGTACGTCTACACCTTATCAGGTAAGGAATGTGCGCTTCCGGCTTTTTCCGAACTGACCACCAGGTTTGTGTGACTATGGTCTCTGCGTTTACCCTCCCCCCAAACTTACTCTCTGGAAAATACCCTCCCCCATTCCTCTCCGTGGAAAATAGGGTTTTCCAAATTTGAGAATTTTATTTGAGTTGTGTTTTTTTCTATTTTAGTTGAGAAGTGCTAGGGAAAGTGAAAAAGAGGAATTTACACACCAAGAGTATCTTAAAAATCTAGAAAAAAACTCAATTCAATTTTTGTACACAATTTCATCCAGTATAACCTGAATCAACTTGGTCACTACTAGACCACTACTACTCCTTCTGGTCTCAGCACCAATAATAAAGGTGTAGAATGAAAATATACGTGGCTACTATGAGGAATTAGAAAACAAGTCCCAAACAATTATTTAATTTTCATCTGAACGCTGAGTGAGGCTTAGAAAGTTAGGCCATTGAAATGTAATCCTTTGGGTATCTTACCCCCTCCCTACACAATCATCTACCACCTCTTCTTAATAATAGACCACTGCATTATGGTACAAATCACTTCAGTTAAACAAATGATTACTATAAGCGGTAGAAACATTTTTGTGCAATAAGAAGGAAAATGTCACCTTGCAGCACCCTTGTGGACATTACCCACATTTTCCATGGGATATTCTTGTCTAACAATTCAATCCCCACTGAAAGAAAATTATTCCCACAAATTTTCCCCAGTGAGAATTTCCCCAGTCAGCCCCCCTCCCCCCACCCCCTGCAGAAAACTCCCCCGAGAAATGTGTTCGTATGTTTCCGAATAACAAATACTATCTGTGAGTAATGGACAAATTACAAAACTTAAAAAGACACTTAAACTTCTATAATGGGATTCCCTGATTGTTTTGTAGTTAGGGAGGGAGGGAAATACGTCAAAAGGTGCATTTTAACACCAAAACATCCCAGCTCTCATCGAGTCATCAGATAAATACAGAATAGTTCTGAGGGAGAGACGAGGGAAGGGTGAGGTAGAAATTGATGTAGAACCCCTAGGACCGTAACCAGGATTTTTGTTTGGGGGGGGGGAATTGATATCCACTCCCTTAGGATTTCTGGGAATATTTCCGGTCTACGCTGTTTATTATGAAAGTAAAAAGTAACATTAAACCCGAAAATGAGTGCAATTTATTCCATATAGGAGGGAGACTGCCCCTCCTCATCCACACATCATCACAGTTTTTTATTGTTTAAAAAATAAAGTTGTGAGACAGAGTCAAACTTTAGCGTAAAGAGCGAGGCGAGGTGTTTGGGTAGGGGAAAGCCCCTTCCATATACGGAATAATTTCTGTTCGTTTTAAGTTTTAATGTCGCTCCTTACTTTCAGTTTAAAAAACTTGTTTTTTTTTTACTTAATTTTGAAACGTTTTTGAATAAATGCAGGTTTTGATCTTGGCTCACCGTAGATGAATAATTAAAACAAAATTTGCATATTAATTTAATTTTATTTGGTTAAATGGCTCTCTCGAAACTTGTTTAATTTTATTTACGAACGTTTTTTTAGTAATAAATATACGTAACTTACGAATTAACTTACGTAACGAACTTCTATATTCATATATTTTTAATACGTATATTAGGGGGTTCGCCCCCTAATCAATACCTTGCTCTTTAAGCTAAAGTTCGAATTTTGTTCCAATTCTTTAAAAATGACCGCTTAATCAAAAAGGCCGTTAATTAGAATAAATAGCTCTTATGAAAGTACTAAAAAATTTTTGGCTTAAAGAGCGAGGTATTGACTAGGGGGTGAACCCAATCATATATGTAATATTTTCTGTTCGTATAAAGTTTTGATGTTGCTGCTGTTGCAGCTGAAAAACTTGTTTTTTTTATATTTAATTTCTGATCTTTTTTTAAATAATGCTGGGAAGTCCGGCGTCCCCTTCATAGCAATGTCCCTTTCCCAATGAAAACTTCCTTCATGGAAAGATCCTCCCACATAACCCCCGACCAACCCCCCCCCCCCCCACTACCAGAAAAAATCTCCCCTGAAAATGTCTGTATACTTCCCAATAACTAATACTATATGTTAACATTGGGTAAAGTTCATAACTTTCAGCCCTCCCCCCGGGAACTTCGGGGTATTAAGTCATCGTAAAAGACATACTTATAATATTTTCGAACATGCTGAACAAAATGGCTATCTCAAAATTTTGATCGGGTGACTTTCGGAATAAAATGAGCGTGGGAGGGGGCCCAGTTGCCCTCCATTTTTTGTCACTTAAAGAGGGCACTAGAACTTTTAATTTACATTCCAATGAGCCCGCACCCGTGATCTTTCTTCTGGCAAAAAAATGCAAAATTCCACATTTTGTAGATAAGAGCTTGAAACCTCTACAGTAGGGTTCTCTGATACGCTGAATATGATGGTGTGATTTTCATTAAGGTTCTATAACTTTTAGGGGGTCTTTCCTCCTTTTTTCGAAAATCAGCCAAATTTTCTCAGGTGCGTAACTTTTGATGGGTAGGACTAAACTTGATGAAACTTATATATTGAAATCATCATTAAAATCTAATTCTTTTGATGCATCTATTTGTATCAAAATACCGTTTTCTAGAGTTTCGGTTACCATTGAGCCGGGTCGCTCCTTACTTACAGTTCGTTACCACGAACTGTTTGAAAAACGAAACAAATAAAAATGTACAATTCTCATAAAGAGAAAAAGAACAAGTATGAGGAGATAAGTATGGGATTACCAAATAACTTACAACTTACTGTAATGGCCTACTACCGTCGGCTAAAAGAACGATGTTCTTTAAATTCTTTTTATATGTAAACACAACGAATGTGTAATTCAGATAACTTGTATTTGTTCTTAGTGGAGAGGAAGTTTATCACTTATACTTAATCTGGATCTTCCAT
The DNA here is from genome assembly GCA_027921565.1 of Artemia sinica. Lineage (NCBI taxonomy): Eukaryota > Metazoa > Arthropoda > Branchiopoda > Anostraca > Artemiidae > Artemia > Artemia sinica. Next base: position 6,044,128 of record CM051274.1, read on the forward strand.
TTAAAAAAACGTGAAAATAAACTTGTTTGTAGCTTTTGATTAATGACAATGTTGATTTTCAGCCAAAGGTTTCATTCCATTCAAAAAATTATTTTATGTTTGATTTTTATGTTTGAAAAAGAAAAAAAATTGTCTTGGACCAGAACTATCAAGAAATGAAACATTTTGTTTTAGTTTCAGATAATGTAAGGACTACATATCAAGCAATAAAGTGTACAGACAATAAAGTCTACTAAATAGGGCTCTATTGAAAAAAGGTTAAAGTGGCTGTGTCATGATTTATGGATTTCCTTTTCGTCAAAAAATCTGGTGCCAGACAACAGACTAGACGTCCTGGCTTTGGCTGTGAAGTGCTATAAACTGGGGTTGATAAAAAAATATATATATAAAGTAAATATGAATTTCATGTCAGGGATTAAGGAATGAAGTTCTAAACAGGGTTGGGTGGGCAGGGAGAGTGAATAGCGGTGTTACCCTTGGCCCCAGGTGGCTTAAAACTGTTGAGTTACCAGCTGCAGTATTAGTAGACATAATGGTGATATTAAAGCAAATTAAACGATTACTAACGTTATTATGCAGTGTGCGGCTGTGACGACAAATCGATCGGTAATAAGGCTACCACCACAAAAGATCGTGTAGCCCCGTTGTAACAGTGCTTGCCATGGAAATTCTCCTCTTTGAGCTGTTACTCCCTTGTATACCCTTTCACTGAGTTGAACAGGTGCTTTGTCTTGGGTTACAAGAGAAGAGAGATAGCCTGAAATTATTAAATATATCATTGAACTTGTATATACATTCGTTTAAGCACCTGATCCCTATTTCGAGACCGGAAAAGGAACTTGAAATTTTATTTAAAATATTATAATAGTTTCAAAGTTTCTTTAATGTTATACTCTACATATTTTTATACTAGAAATTTCATTCTCTCTGCTTTCGAGAGTTCAGTTTTTTCCTCCTTTTTTGGTATGGGTACATGAAACAAAGTTTGGTTAGGGACTTTCTCAGCCTCATTTTTAAAAAGGAAATCAACTTCAAACATAAGAAGCTAAAAATAAAATCAATGCACATAAGTACAATCTTAATGATCCAACATAAGACTTAAGAGGAGCGTCAATTTTTCTTTAGAAATACATCCAAACTACAATAAATTTTCAAACGCAAGTCACCTTGTTTTTCTTTAAGCTTGAAAAATTAAAGCAATGAAGTCAATTTGCTATAAAAAAAAATGATTTGCTTGGAACATATCATAGGATATGTCATAAGAAATAACGATAATAAAAGTTGTTGTTTTATCTGACCTGGATCACATATAAGTGTATACTTGAATTAAAATAAAGTGTTTTGCAGGCATCAAGACATGGCTGATTGTAGAACAAGTCAAGATAGATAGTCCGAGTGATAGAGAGGCAAATCTGAGTTCAGCCCTTTTTAAGTAGACTCTCATTAGTAAGACTAATATTTAAAAAAAAAAAATTGAGAAAAAATTATGGAGAGACTATCGAGACCAAAAGTCTCAGGTGTTCCATATAGAAGTAGCACAGGAGAAATAGCCTAGACTTGAAAATAACTTCGCTTCGTATATTGGCCATCACAAATTACCTGGTCGTAAAAAGAAGTGACATTTCTCTTAATCAAAATTAAGTACCAAATTGAATAAAATATACGGATCAGAGAGAAATCGAGGTTGTCTGGTGAGGCGAGCAGATTAGAAAGGAACTTGGGTAAGTAACCTTTAAGTTAACGCTATAGCGTTGCCTATAGTAAAGGCCATACGGCTCCAATGTTTTATTATTTTTTTTTTTTTTCCCGAGGCACTTCATATGGAAGGGGTCGTCGTAGAAACTTCAAAGGGGGCTCTTTCAATTGGAAATCGAGAGTTCTAGTTCCCTTTTTAAGGGTCAAAAGTGATTGGAAGGCAACTAACACCCCTTCCACGCCCACCAGTTCTCCAAACACATCCAATCAAAATTTTGAGATAGTCATTTTGTTCAGCGTAGTTGATTTCCAGATAGAAATTATGGTTTTGAGGAAGACACTCCCCCACAGCTCTCAGGGCAAGGGTTGTAAGTTATGCCCTGGGGGCATATAAGGTTTTTATAGAAAGCTTAGTCGTAGAAACTTCAAAAAGGACTCATTCGACTGGAAATTCAAAGGACTAGTGCCCATTTTAATAGTCGAAAGTGATTGGAGGGCAACTACCCCCCCCCCCCTCACACCCACCTTTTCCCCAAACACATCCAATCAAAATTTTGAGATAGCCATTTTGTTCAACGTAGTTGAAAATTCAGGAAATGAGGTCTTTAAGGATAACTCCCCCCCCCCACAGCCCTCAGAGTAAGGGTTGTAAGTTATGCCCTGGGGCATATATGTCTTTATAGAAAGCATTGTCGTAGAAACTTCAGAAAGGGCTCATTCGATTGAAAATGAAATGGCTAGTTCCCTTTTTAAAAGTCGAAAGTGATTGGAAGGCAACTAACACCCTTCCTCGCCCAGCATTTTCTCAAACACATCCAATAAAATTTTTATTTAGCCAATTTGTTCAGCGTAGTGGAAAGTTCTGGAAATTATATGTTTGAGCAGAACACTCCCTTATGGAAGGGATGCTCGTATTAACTTCAAAGAGGGCTAATTTGATTGAAAATTGAAAGTTCTAGTTCACTTTTTAAGAGTCAAAAGAGATTGGAGGGCACTTAGCCCCCCCCCTCCACGCCCTTTTTCTCAAAGCCATCCAATAAGAACTTTGAGATAGCCTTCTTTTCAAATAGCTCAAAGGCCATATAACGAAAACTCCGGGGTCGACACAGCCCCACGGGGCCCGAGGGCAGGCGTTATAAGTTATGTCCTGGGGGAATATATGGTTCTTAATGAAGGGATGCTCGTAAAAACTTCAGAGAGGGCTCATGTGATTGGGAATTGAAAGTTCTAGTTCAGTTTTTTAGAGTCATAAGAGATTGGAGGTTAACTAGCCCCCCCCACGTCCCTTTTTCCCAAATACATCCAATAACAATTTTGAGATAGCCATTAAGTTAAAAATTGCTCAAAAGTCAGATAGCAAAAACTCAGGTGTCGTCACAACCCCACAGGGCCCGGGGGCAGGTGTTGTAAGCTATGCCCTGGGGCATATATGGTTCTTATGAAAGGGATGCTGGTATAAACAACTTCAGAGAGGGCTCATTTGATTGGAAATTGAAAGTTCGAGCTCACTTTTTAATAGTAAAAAGAGATCCGAGGGCAGCTAGCCCCCCCCCCCAAGCCTTCTTTTTCCAACCCCATCTGATGAAAATTTTGAGATAGACATTTTGTAAAAAATAGTTCAAAGGTAGGATAAGAAAAACTCTCTGGTGTCAATGCACCCCCCCCCCGGGCCCAACGGAAGGCGTTCTAAGTTATGCTCTAAGGGATGTATGGTTCTTATGAAAGGGATATTCGTATAAACTTCATAGAGGGCTCATTTGATTGGAAATTGAAAGTTCTAGATCACTTTTTAAGAGTCAAGAGAGTTAAGGGCAACTAGCCCCCCCCCACGCCGTTTTTCCCCGAACCCATCCGCTAAAATTTTGAGATAGCCAGTTTTTTGGAAATTTTTCAAAAGTTAGATAACCAAAACTCCCCCCAGGGCCTGGGGGATAGGCGTTGTAAGCGTTCTCCTGGGGACATATAAGGTTCTTATGAAAGGGATGCTCGTATAAACTTCAGAGAGGGCTCATTTGAATGGAAATTGAAAGTTTTAGTTCAAATTTTAAGAGTCAAAAGATATCCGAGGGCGACTAGCCCCCCCCCCACACACACCCTTTTTTCCCCAAGCCCTTCCGATAAAATTTTTATAACAGCCATTTCATTTAAAATAGTTCAAAGGTCAGATAAGAAAAATTCCTGTGTCGATGCAGCCCCCCAGGGCCAGGAGGCAGGCGTTATGAGTAATGCTCTGGGGGCATATATAGTTCTTATGGAAGGGATGCTCGTATAAACATCGGAGAGGGCTCATTTGATTGGATGTTGAAAGTTCTTGTTCACTTCTTAAGAGTCAAAAGAGATCTGAGGGCAACTACCCCCCCCCCCTCCACGCCCTAAATGCATCAGATAAAATTTTGAGATGAACATTTTGTTAAAAATAGTTCAAAGTTCAGATAACAAAAATATCCGGCGTCGACACAGCCCCCCAGGGCCCGGGAATAGGCATTGTAAGTTATACCCTGGGGGCATATATGGTTGTTATGGAAGGGATGCTTGTATAAACTTCATAGAGGGCTCGTTTGATTGGAAATTGAAAGTTGTAGTTCACTTTTCAAGAGTCAAAAGTGATTGGAGGGCAGCTAGCCTCCCCACAAACTCCATTTATTTTTCAATTCTTAAGATTCAAAGAGATCGTAGGGCAACTATCCCCCCTCCCTCCTCCACGCCCTAAACGCATCAGATAAAAATTTTGAGATAGACATTTTGTTAAAAATAGTTCAAAGTTCAGATAGCAAAAAACTCCGGTGTCGAAACAGCCCCCCCCCGGGTCGGGGATAGGCATTGCAAGTTATGCCTTGGGACATATATGGTTGTTATCGAAGGGAGGCTCGTATAAATTTCATAGAGGGCTATTTGATTGGAAATAGAGAGTTCTAGTGTCCTTTTTAAAAGTAAAAAGGGATCGGAGGGCAACTAGCCCCCCAAGCCCTTTTCCCCCTAATACATCTGATAAATAATTTGAGGTAGCCATTTTGTTAAAAATAGTTCAAAGATCATACAACAAAAACTCCTTTACGTATGGCCCATTTCGTTAAAAATAGTTCAAAGGTCAGATGAGAAAAACTCCTGTGTTGACACAACCCCCCAGGGCCCGGGGCAGGCGTCGTGAGTATTGCTCTGGGGGCATATATGGTTCTTATGGAAGGTATGCTCGTGTAAACTTCGGAGAGGGCTCATATGATTGGAAATTGGAAGTTCTCGTTCACTTTTAAGAGTCAAAAGAGATCGGAGGGCAACTAGTCCCCCTCTCCACGCCCTATTTTTCCTCAAACCCATTCGATAAGAACTTTGAGATACCCATTTATTCAAAATAGTTCAAAGGTCAGATAACGAAACTCCGGTGTCGACACAACGCCCCAGGGCCCAGGGGGTGGACATTGTAAGCTATGTCCTGGAGCCGTATGTGGTTCTTACGAAAGGGATGCTCGTGTAAACTTTAGAGAGGCAACCCTGTTCATAATTGTATGTTTTTTGCTCTGATTGTTTGTTTATTTCTGGTCGTTTGGGTTTCATTTATTCTTTAATAGTAATTTTCTGGTCGTTTTGAGTTTGAATTTTAACAGGTATTTGTATCTGCTGAGCTTTACTTTTCTTTGAAAAATTCATTTTTTCGAAAGTTTTTTTTTAATTAATTGTCTGAAAAGGAAATCAACTTCAGACATAAGAAGCTAAAAAATAAAATCAATGCACATAAAGTACAGTCTTGATGATCCAACATAAGACTTAAGAGGAGTGTCAATTTTTTCTTTTTGACCATGTAATCCTTAACATGTACATCCAAACTATAAATAATTTTCAGACGCAAGTCACCTTGTTTTTCTTTAAGATTAAAAAATTAAAGCAACGAAGTCAATTTACTATCAAAAAAATGGTTTGCTCGAAACACATATCATAGGAAATGTCGTAAGATATAACGATAATAAAAGTTGTTGTTTTATCTGACCTGGATCACATATAAGTGTATACTTGAATTAAAATAAAGTATTTTGCAGGCATCAAGACATGGCTGATTGCAAAAAAAAAAGCCAAGACAGATAGTCCGAGTGATAGACAGGCAAATCTGAGATCATCCCTTTTTAAGTAGAATTCTCGTTAGTAAGAGTAATATTTAAAACAAATTGAGAAAAAACTATGGAGAGACAATTGAGACCAAAAGTCCCAGGTGTTCCATATAGAAGTAGCACAGGAGAAATTGACTTACAATGATTCTTAGTAAATTTTTGTTTCTTTCCTTTTATCCCTTTTAAAACCGAAAATATACTAAGAATTTAAGTGGGGGAGATTGTAAGGAAGCCTTATTTTTGTGTAAATTTAGTAAATTAATTTCAATAAAAGTTGGAATCCCCTTTGCTCCATTAAATCAGAAATAAAACCGACTATTTCAAATTAGCCTAAACTTGAAAATACCTTCGATTCGTATATTGGCCATGACAAATTACCTAGTCGTAAATTTTGAAGTGACATTTTTTTGTTTTAAGTATTGAACAACATTTTTGAACCCATAATAAATAGTTGAAGACCCAATCCAGCTAAAGTGTCACGACATTTCAAGCTTTTAGAATAAAGGCCCAAAACACTGGAAAAAACTACCTTTTAACAGAAAGTTGGGGATTGGCTAAAATGACGGAACAGAAAAGTCACTAAGCGAATCAAAATTAAGTGCCAAATTGAATAAAATGTACGGATCAGGAGAAATCGAGTTTGTCTGGTGAGGAGAACAGATTAGAAAGGAACTTTGGTAAGTAACCTTTTTAAGTAATTATGGCAAGCATCTGCCTTGTCTCAATTTCTTTAAATGTAAAGTTAAAATAGCAATTAAAAACCTTTTCGTCACTTTGTATAAACCGAGAAATCCTATTTCTGTATTGAAATAATATGTCAATTGAGTCCTTTGAGCTCCCCTTTTTGGCCCTAACTTTAGTTACAGCTGTATCTTCCCCTTTGGGAACTTGCCCATTTGGTTTATTAGAAGGTTGAGTCTTGCAGATAATTTAAGGTAGCTCCTTGGATTAATTCCGATTAATTAAGATATATTCTGATCACATCACAGGGGTGTGACCACCCTTGTAACTAACTTAAGGCTCTTGTTAGATTTTCCTTTGTGGTTACATCGTTGGAGTCGTATAATTACCATGACTTAATTCCTTTAATTAAGACATTACATTAAAGAATATTCAGACCACAGCAGAAGGCTGTGGTTACCTTTTAAATAGCAAAATATCCTTCTTATGTATTTCTTTATTTGATTACGGGTCTTATAATTTCTTCCTTATAATTCTTCTCTTAGTTAAGGCTAGGTCTGTCTAAAAACCAACATCATTGAAAGATAATACAATCTAAGATTAATTACTCGTAAGAACTCAAGTAAGTTCCTTCCTACAACCATAAAATTGGTTGAATAAGCTTATAATAGCCTGGGGTTTAAGGTGAAAAACTCACAAACAAGGAATGAAACCTTTAAGGGCTGTGTGCCTTTGCAGATTATCGTTTCTTGGAACTTAGGCACAGTATTTCCGCGTACAGAAATTAGAATTCCCTAGACTCCAGTTCTGTTTACCCCCTATTCGTACTCTAAGGCATATACAATAGAGTCTGAATCCAGAAGAGAAGTTTTATCCCTCTTCAAATCCTTTCTCGGTCGTATATACAGCCAAGCTAGCTGGTAAGTATATACTAACAGGCTAGAGGAAGAGAAGTGCTATTAGTCAAGTTGTTCTATCCTGTCTAGGGAAATTCAATCAAAGATTCCCTGTTAAAGTTAAGGTTTAACTAAGGTCCAAGGAATACTGATTCTTGTTACAAGAATGAATTAGAAAATACCTTGTTTTGGGTTTAAACTGATAAATTTAGTGTCTAATCAATTGTGGTTATTCCGAGTTTTTAGCTAACCTTAGAAGCCTTTACTTTACTTTCTCACATACCATTTGAAATACTTTGACTAATTAAATAAAACTTGTAATAGTAGTGCCCCCATTTCTAACCTAATTAGTATAATTTACCTGATTTGATAATTTTATCTAAAAGATTCTAATGCCACAGACTCCCGCCTTAATTAGCTATCCAAGTGTATTCTATTCTATTAGAAAAATTCTGTAGTCTTAAAGTATACTATAAACTCTTTTTTCTCGGTGACGACGCTTGGACAATAGAAACGACTCCTGTAGAAACTGCAGACACACACCATATTGGATTGATCAAATCTGAATTCTGAGTATTCTGAGTATCGATTTGAACTAATTTGCTTCCGTTAACAGCGCTACCAATTGATTGGTTGTTTCTTTAAGAACCCTGGGTAAAGAGATAGAAATAGAAATCAATACGTTCAGAAGGGGCGTTTAGAGGGAGAAGTTTATCCAGAACCTGCTTAAAGCAACAACCAGACATAGTTCCTAGCTCTAGAAAGAGGGCAATCTCACATAAGTGATAATCCTAATAGGACCTGTAACACACTTGCTTCAAATTACTGAATTTGAATTGGATAACTTAAAATTAATATCTCATGATTTCCAAGAAGTTCCATCTGGGAGAGGGTATAATTGTCTCTAGGTTGTTTTACGCTCCAGCCCTTGCCTTAGATTCTCAGAATACCTTTTTTGGTATTTCCATTAAAAATATATTTTTTTATAATATATTCCTTATAAAATATTTTTTTGTATTTTTGTTGAAAAAATAAAAAAAAACAGCAAAATTACCTCTCCCCTCACTTCCTAGACTTTGAAAAATGTACTTTGCTCCCCTTCCTAGATTTTGAAAAATACAATCTTCCTGAACTTTCCCAAAAGCAAATTGGGCTCTCCGAAATTTCCTGAAAATTGAAGTTAAATAAAATTAGCGATTTGTGTATCATGCTAGGGTTCGTGAATTTATGAACTTTAATTTTTGGGGATATTTCAGAAACCCAATTTTCTTTGAGGAACTTCAGAGAAATCTCGAGAATTTTGAAATGCTGGAAGCATTGCAGAAAGCAGCTGCTTTCTAATTTATTAAATAAAAATCATGTTTTCCAACTGAAATTAGGGAACACCATTAAAACGGACGGGAATTATTCTGTAAATGAGGATGGGCTATCCCTTCCTCAACCCTCGCTGTTCACGCTAAAGCCTTGAAGTTCTTTAAAATACTTCTCAGTCAAATTCAAAGGGTCTCGCGTTTGAGCAGTCTTTTAAAGAATTGTGACGAAAGGTCAAGCTTCAGCGTAAAGAGCGAGGGTTAAGGAAGGGCAAGCCTCCACCCCTCATATACAGAATAGCTTCTGTTCTTTTTAAATTTTAATGTTCTACATTAATTTCAGTTGAAAAAAAAACTTATTTTCTTTTCATTTAATTTCTGATCATTTCTCAAGCCATGCCAAGAAACCCCCCCCCCCAAGTAAATTTTATCTAGAAAATAACCCCCTCCACCCCCTCACCACCACCCCAAAAAAAACTTTTATATTCCCCAATAAGAAATACTATATGAGGAGAATGGGCAAATGCGTAACTTACAGTCCTTTCCCGACGAACTATGGGGGTCATTTCATACCCAAAGGCACAGTTATTGAACCTTTCAACTAGGCTGAATCAAACGACTGCCTCAAAGTTTTTATTGGATGTTTTTGGGAAAAAGGGGAGTGGGAGGGGGGCAAGCTTGTTACCACGAACTGTTCGATAATTCTTGATTAGGAGAAATCTTTTCAACAATGAAATGGCTTTTTATAGCCTACGTTTCATTCATCTCTAGTTATTACCGATAATGTAAGATTTTTTTCTTGCGCAGGAAAGTCACTTTTTTTTATAAATTGGGCTATCAAATTGACTCTTTTTATTATATTTATTTTTAAAATGAGCCGTTATTCTTAAAAAAGGAGTAGCCTCTATTTCCTTACATAATTGATTTTTATATTGCTTTTAACTGTTCAATTCTTTTTTTATAGGCTTTATTATACTTTTTGGTGCCTGGGATTCTATCCCAGCTAACGTAAGATTGAGTGACAGGCTTGCTACCTTTCCCTATAAAAAAAGACCCGGAAACTGAAACATAAATAACTATCGATGCTTTATATGCCATCAATGGCTATGGAGGATTTTTTTTTGTTTTCTATTAAATACTTTTACTATTCTTTACTTCCTCGTTTATCTTCTTTGCTGTTTAATTTTGAAACCATTTTTCCTCAAAATTTGTATTGTCTTTTAAACGTAGGCTTACCTACAATACAAATAAAAAACATATATTTTATAATTATTTTTCACTTACGGATCAAGAACTTGTTTGGCCCAAAATCTTCTTTTTTAAAGAAGCCCTCCTCCTGGGGTGGTGAATCATCCACTTGCTTTCTTGATTCGCTCACTACAGTGATGGAGTCGTCATTGTTGATTTCATTTGGAGAAACTCCAAATAGCCTCCTCAAGCCACAGTATTTGTAATCTGAAGAAATAAAGTGAGATTGAATTAACTTGTGTTTTTACAGAGAAAGATCTAGAGAGGAGAGTAGAAGGGGAAGAGAGAGACAAGCATAGAGGAAGAAAGTGAAAGGAAGAGATATTGAGAGTGGGAACAGAAACAGAGGGAAGAAGAACTTTTGTGCCAGAATTCATTAGAAACTGGAAGCAAGCTTTATATTGGTTTTACTAACAAAAGATGAAGAGTTGGGAGATGGAAGAAAAAAGCAGGGGAAAAAGAGAGAAAAAAGAAAAGTACATAAAATGTAAATAGATCGTCCCTGTGACGCCTAAAGGGCGCATCTGACATTTTATAATCATTAGAATATTCCAAAAACCCGTTTGCTAAGTTGTGCCCAAAGGGAGAATCAGCAAGTTGATACGTCTGCAAACAGTCTTTGATCCTGTTATTTTGTCCCAATAAGAGTAAAAAAAGAATTTCAATATTGAACTTCGGAAATCCAAAAGATTATTACAAATATTAGTTTATCTCTTCGTCAAGTTCAGTCCTTTAGTGTGAAATCTGTCAGCAGTTTTTTCACATGTAGATCTTCAATATGAGGCATTGGTTTCAAGGCAGATTTCAAATTGGGCTTTACTATGTGTTTTGATTGACGAATGATTCTCGTAGCCTTTGTGATGCCTAAGTTGTAGTCCAAGGCACGATCTTGTGGTATACACCAAACAATTGGTGCAGCATAACTCGCTTATCGAGGTCTTTTAGCCCATTATCTTATTCGCTGTACAAAAGTAGAACAGCATATATGGAGAGCCAATTGTTATCTCAATCCCCCACTTTGCATTGAAAGCAAAGTTCATAGAATTAATTTACCAGAGAAGTCACATTTTTTCTTTGTTCCTTAAACAATAGATGGCGTGATGACAAGGAAATAAGAGATATTTATATACACTGTGTATACTATAATTTAAACTTCCCAAAGTTTGCAAAGTGAATATTCCCTATGCTTTTTTAAACTTAGTTTAGATGGAAGTAATACTTTAAGCATCGTCGTTGCATCCTTTTCGGAAAACTATATTGATCCTTTACGTAAAAAAAAGCTTACAAACAGGAAAAACCTATGGATTTTCTTATTTGGAATAGTAAGAAACGACCCTTAGAGAATCAGGCAGCTAAATAAGCCCAATATGTGTCAACGTGTCATGGTGTGTTCTTTGCTAGGTTTCAGCTATGTCTACAGCCATGATACCAATGAAACTTAAATGATCCCTATGCATAATTAATTATACGGATCCTTTATATAATCTTTTATTCACTCGTGACCATATCTTTTCAATTTAAAGGTCTATCCATAAAATGACGCATCGAATAGACTAAACCTAACAAAAAAAAAACTAATTTTAAAATTTTCAGTTATTCTTCTAGTTTGAATTGAAAAATTAAAATTGTTTAAAATTTTAACATCTCCATTGTAATCTAAAATGTACATTTGGTTCAAAATCACCTTCAGGGGTCTGTGATGGGTTTGCAGCTAAATTGATTTTGTGATAAATTTGTCCAGCTATTTTGAAGCTGAAAAATTACGACTTTTTTGGGCGATCATTGCTGAAGTTGAATGAAGCTAAAGCAAAACATGAGTTCCAGTTTCGTATCTGTTTGTGGAACTCTTTGGAGAGCAAGTGATGTCCTATAACAGGCCAAACAAATTCATTTGGAAATTGTTGATGCTGCAATGCAATTCGACAAAGCAGACAGCAGTCCCCAAGTAAATCATCAAGTTCAAGTTCAATTGGGTTTTAATTCAAAAAATATATAAAAATACACTTAACTCAGTTCCTTGTGCATTGATGCACGTTTGGGCCCGTAATAATTACACACTCTAAATACAGCGTGGCCTCCTGTCCTCTCCAATTTCCAACCCGAACCGCCATCAAATAACAATAAATTTAACACAACTTCTCCGCTCCGCTCATCTTTGGTGGCTACTTTTTCTGTGGGATAGTGGAAGATTCCGCAGTGAATACATACCGAGTTGAACGGTCCCAATGACTTGTAAATAGCACTTGCGTAGTTTACGGCATCTTTGTAGGTTTTTACTGGGTTTTATGCCACAATTTGTTGGCATCGAAGAATGTGACGGTGCTGTTGTTGTAACATAATATTTTTTTCGTTACTTGTGTACATACTGATACACACTCGAGAAGTGGAGTTAGGTCAGTTCTAATGAAATAAACCAAAATATAATGAAAATATAATACTTTATAAACAAATTCGGGCTATACTTCTGTACATTAGAGGGAGGGGGTAAAGTATAGCAGGTCTGCATGCAATTTGTGTTAGCTACAATTATTCTACATATTATGAAGTAAGAGTTGTTTTCTAACTTCACGCTGTCCAAAAAAAAGTGTTCCTTTTTTTTAGGTCATCCCAAACACGCTAATATGCCTCGGGACCTATTTTGATATTGTTGGTATTATATGCAGTTTTGTTTTGTTAGCATTATATGGAGATTTATATGTTGTCTTTTTCTTGTGACCCATTTATTGAATAAAAAAAAAATACTTTACCCCCACCCCATTCCCTAATGTGCAAATATATAGCCCAAACTATATAAGTCCGATGTATTCTATCACCCGTCACTTGTTTTCCACTGAGCGTAAGCTAATTGTCTCTTAATACAGACAGATAAAACCGGTTTGCTCTCGAGTGTGTACCATTATGTACACAAGTACCTTTATTTCTTCTGCACTTTCATTTTTGACTTGTTCTGATTCTCGCTATCCTGTTACAGCACGGTTCTTTGTTCTTCACTGTCATCTTCGACACTCTTGATACTTCCTTTAGTGTGTCTGCTAACCCTACAATTATTTGTTCTTCACTTTCATCTTTGGCAAGTTCTGATTCCTAGTGTTGCTTGTAATTCTCGCTGTTGATTATCTTCTAACTGCATACTTCTTTGTTCTTGCGGTCGTATATCTTCTAACCACACATTTTTCTGTTCTTAGTTTTCATTTTGATTCGTTCTGATCCTCATTATCACATGTCTTGTAACCGCATTTTTTTTCTTCCCATTCGTTTTTGAGTCCTTGTGATTCTCGCTGCCACTTATCTTTTAACTGCATATTTCTATATTCATCAACTTTGTTTTTGACTTGTTCTAATTGTCGGTTTCGCTAATATTTTAACAACAAATCTCTTTTATCTTTATTTTCGTTTATCATTGCTTCAGACATTTTTTCAGTGCCTTTTGCCTTAGTTGCTTGGATTGTCTCGTTACTTTTAATGGTCTAGGACTCTAGGTTGTTCATTATCACCTGTCGTACATTTAAATTTCTCAGGTGGCTCTCTTGATCTTGTTTCATTTGATGGTCCAGTTTGTTCATTTTGAGCTTACTTTTTTGTCCTCTTATGTTCATTTTTGTAGTCATTTTGTGCTAGCGCTAATTTACGTTTGTATTCACTAGATATTATAGAACTGCTGAAATTGCCTTTTGAAATTTACATTACCGAATATAGACAAATGATTTTACATATTTCTAAATTTTTGTTCTGCAAATGCTTGTAAAACGGTTTTAAAATATATTTTCCTTATGTCGTCAGTATGATTGCTAAACTATTTAGTCTATCCTGATTTATTGTTGATATCACATAGTTTTTTTATTGGTTTTAGCTTGGAAAATGATCTAGAAGCAATGTTTACTGGAATTGTTAAGAGCATTTAATAATTTCAAAAATGAGTTGTTCATTTTGATGGCCACGCGAAGCCATTTCAAACGTGGGACCCGATTGGGCCCAATCGTTCCAATCGTTCTTTTTCTGGCCCTGATGGCATATCCTTTTCTGTGGCCATGCTGCTGAAAAATATTTTTTTTGCCAGAATCCCATTTTATTTTAATCCAATAACTTTTGACTCCTAAAAAGGGCACTAGAACTTTCAATTTACAATCAAATGAGACCCCTCCTAAGCCCTTACATTCAACTCTCTTATGCAAAATGGCTAGGTCAATTAACTCAAAAATACATAGAAAACACTTTTCTCTTTACTATGAGCCCCAAAAGGAGGCTGTGATTACTAAAAGTCCAATGAGAAATGTGCAAAAATTTTGACAAACAAAGTATCCAACACAGTATGTAACACAAATGGTTACAAATTATTTCAAAAACTACACCGCTGCGTCCGCATTATAATAGAATTCCAAACAAATTCAAAACCGAATATTTAAATTCTAGTATTGTGAAAAAACTGTGGATGACGAAAAATTCTGACTACATATTTTAATTCTGTACGAACAGTTACAAAAGAAATGCTATAAGCGTTCCGTGAGCTAAAATCTTTGTCAACAAATGTAATCTATACAGTAAAATTGAAAAGAAAATCCTACAACAAATAGTCTATTTACGTAAAACTTACTTGTTGGTCTGGCTAAACTGTTACAGTCAATTTGCGTAATGATCACATTCCATTGATACCTTCTACTTCGGGTTAAGACTGATAACTTCTGGTAAACTTTTCCCTTTTCCACTGGGACAGTCACTGGAATTTAATCAGGTTACGAAATGGAATCTATTAGTTTCTCAGAAACGATAATAGTTTTTCTAAGCAGAATTAAAAGTAGAGTAGAGTAGAATAAAAAACTTTTCTTAAAAACCGTAGTCAAACGCGTTTTCTTACCCAGTAAAAGCGTTCTGCTGGACAATTTGACTTCAAATCAGTGGCGTCAGCTCACATTTTTTTGGGAGAGGGGGGCAAAAATGTATTGCTCAAAATCAAAGTGGGGGGGGGGGGGTAATTTTTTTTCATTTTTTCAATGGCAAAACCAAAAATGGCATTTTTACGTATGTATGTTTATGTATGTATGTATGTATATTATAATATTTGTGTATGTATGTATTTATGTATATATTTTTCCTCGAAAATGGCTCCCTGTTTTTTCGGAAAAGTTGGCATCCTGATGTATTCTGGCCTAAAAAAACAATCTAGATAGGTCAGAAGTTTGATAAAATTCGTTAAGAGCCTTAATTTTGGAGAAAAAATGTTTATGTGAGTGACGCCATTTTTATATATATCAGTGTTGCAATGATGTCACATATGTGACAATTTGGAAATACAGCACATTGTTACGTCGTCACAAAGTAAAACAATTGAAGATTTTTATGTATGAGAAGTTTATATTAAAATGTTTAAAGAGCAAAAAACTGGCAATTGCAAAAATATTTGCATATATATTGACAAGAGATTACATCAGTTCCTAAACCTTAAAAAAGGAAAACCAAAAGTTTGAAGCTTTGTAGAAATCGTTGTTAGAAATCGGAATTGATGTAATTGAAAATAATCTGGCCTGCTTGATTCTTCAAATATTGTTATGGCTCAAATTACTATTGTGAGGTAGTCAAGAGCTTTGCCTCTGATTATGTGAAAACAACACCTAAACGGCTAAAGATTGTAGATGTGTACCTAGCATACATCTTGCTGACCGGGATATTTCAGTTTGGTTATTGCTGTCTAGTTGGTACATTCCCTTTCAATTCCTTTTTGAGTGGATTTATATCCTCTGTAGGATGTTTTGTTCTAGCTGTATGTTTGAGACTGCAAATAAATCCTGCCAACAAAGTTCAGTTTGACAACATTAGCCCAAAGAGAGCATTTGCCGATTTCATTTTTGGCCATTGTGTTCTTCATTTGGTCGTCATGAATTTCATTGGCTAAGCAAAAGATTCCAAACTTGTATGTGTTTTTAATTATTTTGATAACTGCGGGAATAAAAATTTGACTCAATGCTATTATGGATGAGTTTGCTTCCTTGTTGTTATCCGGAAAAAGTGTCTAAATTATTTTGAAGTTTACTTCCTATTGTTGTTTACCCTCTAATGATAGATTATCTGCTAAGTAGTGTTTGTAAAAACTTGAACAATTGGAATAGGGCTTTTTCTTTAGGCCTTCTTACCAGCGCCATCTTTTTCTTGAGTAAATTGGCGCGCCATCTATAGTATCATCTATAATTAATTTTACCAATAAGTGAGCAGAAGAGGGGAGTTTCTTGTCGCAAGGGCCGTTGTACCTGCCGGGAGTGTGACTCCCTTAAACTGCGGGGATCAGGTAGCAAGAAACTACGCTTCCTTCGCTTATTGGCACGCCCACGGACTGATTTTTGGGACTATTCTTTGGCATCCGATTGCAATGTCGGAGAAAAGCGATAAAGATGAAAAGCTTATTATCAATCCGGTACTGAACTTTTTAACACGTGTCATGAATGATGGACTGAAAATAGAGGTGATCACGGCAACTGCCCTGAGTTTTTTCACTCTTGAGCAAATTATTGAAGCTAAAGCTGTACTGCACAAGGAGCTAAAAATCGAGACCCGGCTGATTAAGCATAGTAAGAAGGAGGATGAGAACGTATTAGATATGTGCAGATGGTTTAAACCAAGCTGCAAATCGCGATAAAAAGCTGATTCCTACCTTTGTGATCCTAACGCCATGCTCTGTTCCTACTGTCGGGGAATTCACCTCAGCGACAGCTATCTGTCGGCTCAACGAAATCAAGCGTAAGGTCGATGGACTATACGAAATGGCTCAAAATCGGCCACTGACCTGGAAACCGAGCGAACCCGCGGAGGAGCCCCCCCTCCGGCCCAGTTACGCTGTTGTCCTCAAAAACTTACCTGACAGCTTAAATACACCTAGTGCGCGAAAGGAATTTATTGACAAGGTCTGTCCGAACAGCGAGGAAATAAGTGAGCTTCGTAAACTGAAGGGTGACTGGAAACTAGTGGTGAAATCTAAGAAAACTGCTGATACAATTGCCTCAACACTGAAAAGTGATAAATATGATGTTACTGCGTCCGCACGCTCACCGAGCTATATTGGTGTACTCAAGCGCGTCCCTGAAGACCTGAATGAGCAGTCATTGCACGAACTTATCCCCCGTGCTACAAAAGTTATGCAATGTGGATCCTCTCGTGCGTTCAAAGTTTATTTTGAGTCGCGACACGAGCTCGAAATCTTCGTCCGCAACTCCATTAAAGTGCACTACGAAAAACTACCCGCCGAAGTATTCGTGTTCACTCCAAGACGATGCTACTCGTGTCATACAGTCGGTCATTTAGCATCCGAGTGCACCAATCAGCCCAAATGTTCCAGATGTGGATCTGTAGAACATACATCTGATCGTCTCAATCCCTGTAAAACAACCGCTTTTTTGCATAAGCTGCAACACTAGTGGACATTCTTGCTACAGCGTCCGTTGCTCGGCAAATATAAACCTGCAAACGCAGACTCAAAAGCTAATAGGCTTGCCCGTGCTACTCAATGAACATTTTATCTTGGAATATGAATGGGAATTTCGCAGAAAGGCACCCAATAGTTTGTGAAATGCTAAAAAGCAATCAAATTGTGTGTATCCAAGAGCACTTTGCTCTTCCTATTTCTGTAGGTCAACTGGACATTTTCCGTGCTAATAACATGTAAGTTGTTTCCTGCTGTCAGAAAAAAGGACCAAGGAAGGCCCTCCAGGGGACTCGTGACGTATATTAGTAATGATGTTGAATCAAAGTTGTTTTTTTCAACGCAAAACATTCTAGCGGTTCAAGTGTGTAATTTTGTTGTTGTGAACGTATACATGCCAACCGACTATCGTGATGACGCATCTCATTCTGAATTTGCTCAAAGTTTACGTAAATTAGCTGAATGTCTTAGCAAAATCCGATTAGAAAGATTGCCTTGTGTAATATTAGGTGATTTTAACTGTCCTATGAGTGCTGAATTTACTGAAACCAACGCGCTTTTTACTGGTGATCGTGAAAGTATGGTACATGGTCTCCTAGATGATACATTTACCATTTTAGAAAAAAAAACAAAATTTTACATACATACACAACACAGGAAGTACTTCTAATTTAGACCATGTTATTTGCTCTAAAGACCTACTCCCTACTTCAGTACGGGTGTCTGGCACTACTTTTACTTCTGACCATTTTTCAATAGAACTGCAAATCACACCTCCCGCTACACAATCTGAGCATCCACACCAAAATAATGCAGCAAAAACTACAAAAAATGGACACAAATACGGGATTGGAATAATGTTAATACGTCGGTTTACACGCAAGTTTCGGATGAAATTTTAGCTAAAATTAAAATCCCATTTAACCTTCTGATCCAGTCACGACGAATTGAACCGAAAGAGGCCCGACTTGAACTTGATATATATGCCGCCCCAAATTACACACGCTCTTCGCTCAGCTGAGGAAGCTGCTGTTCCCATAAAGAAAATTAAGACCGGTACGCAAGTTTCAGGTTGGTCGCAAAATGCTGGCCTAGTTAATGCATGCAACCAGGCAAAATTTTGGCTTTCTGTTTGGAAGGAGTGTGGACGGCCGAGAATTGGGGTTGTAAATGCCGTTAGACTCCTTACAAAAAGAAAGTTTGGAAAAGAATTGGCTCTCCACCGGTCTAATGTAATTGCTAAGTCTTCTGAAGATGCTCTACGAAATCCTGACCTTATATGGAAGACTCTTTCCGAAAGAAAGCCGAATTTTGCTGCATCTTCAATTTCCCTTGAATCTTGGAGAACTTATTACGAACAAGAGTTTAAATCCCCCTGTCCGACTCTTAGCGCAAAATACAAGGCAGAGCTGCATAATTTCCTATCAAGCACCGACCGTTCTGACGTTACTGTGTCGGTATCCGAGGTTCAGAACGTGCTCCGTCGCATTAAAAAGAAAAAGTCACGTGGTGCTGATGGAATTTCTGCTCTTCATTTAAAAAACCATCTTCAATGCTCATTCAGCACCTTGCCCTGCTTTTTCAGATGATTTTTGTGCAAGGTGTGGTTCCCAGTAATTTTTGCATAGGGTCCCTTACCCCTGTGCCAAAAAAGGGGAAACCCCTGGAAGAATGTACGTCTTTTCGACCCGGAAGAATTCGTACGTCTTTTCGACCCATTACTATATCAACAACTTTTTGCAAAATTTTTGAGCTACTTATAATTAAAGAAATAAATGAGAAATGTTACGCACCACCCTCCCAATTTGGCTTTCAACCTGGTCTTGGTTGTGGCCATGCGCTAAGCGTCGTGGCTTCTGTCCTTATTGACGCTGAAAGCTCAGGCGAGTCGGTCGCGATTGGTATTCATGATGTCAAGCGTGCGTTTGATTCCCTTATCCACGACCAAATTATTCTAGAAATGGGAAAGAGAGGCGTCCAACGAGATGTCATAATGCCATTAAAGGACATGTATGAAAACCTCCAGGCACAAATAAAAGTTGTTTCGCCCGAGAAGAATATAAGTGAAATTTACCCAACCGTCCCAGTACGAAAAGGCGCCCGGCAAGGTGCTCCTACTTCTGCCCCGGCTTTTAATAACAGTGTTCTTCCAGCACAGGAAAATTACCAAATAACGTGTGTTCTGGATGGTATTGACCTTTCTCTTATTTGTTATGCTGACGATATTTTAAATATGAGCGGAATATTGGTGGCATTGAATGCAATTTTGCTATTTTTTCAAAAGCAATATGCTGCGATAGGCCTAGAATTTAACGCTGCAAAATCAGAGGTATTACTGTTTAATTGGCCCGAAAACCAAGTCCCGCCTACCATAGACCTTGGACAGACAAGTATTAAGCCAGCAGATCACATCATTTATCTTGGACTACCGATTGGTAAAACGCTGAGACACACACAACAGCTATTAATTCAACATCTAGAAAAGCGTACCGGTTTTGCATACAGCAGATTGGTTGCAACGAAGTTCAGCTTCAACCGGTTTATCCTTGCTCGGCTGTATACTGCACTAGCATTGCCCCATTTTTTATATCTGAGCCCTTTTTGGCGAACATTTCCATGCACCACTAAACAGAAACTTCGAGCAATATTTTTTAAATATGCTAAGTACCTTTTAAGGCTCCCCCCCTGGACACGTAACACATACCTCATTAATAGGTATAAACTGGCAGATCCCACTCTTATAATTGAAAATCAGATTTCCCGTTTTAACAGTAAAATTGGTAGCCACCCCTGGCATAGTTTACTCAAGCAGTAGTCAAGTGTAGAAATGTTTCGTATTTTTTGTCAGTTTAGTGTTTTTCTCGTTTGTATCCGTTGAAGTATTATTTGTCCCTTTTTTTTTTTTTTTATCTTTATTGTGCTCTGTCTTGGGTTTTTGTAACGACGGGTTATAAATAAATAATAATAATAATAATAATAAACAAAAATCTTGGAATATAATTCAGTATGAAAAGACATTTAATGGCATAGAGCAAAAAAAATGGCAATTCCAAAAATAATTTTGTATATTTTAACAAGGGATCACAACAATTCAAAAACCTTAAAAAAGAAAATCAAAAGTATGAAGCTTAGTAGAAATCACTGTTGATAATTTTTCAACAAAAAATTTTGTTCAAGAAATCAAGAGTGGAATTTTTTTTTAAGTTCAGTTCAGAATCACGAAAGTTATTATGTAAACTGAAAAAATATTTACGGGGCCTGAGGAATAATTTTAATGTTTAAATCATACTAGAAAAAACCTGAAAATTTTAAAATTAGTTTGTTTTTTTGTTTGATAAAATCAACTAGCTACGTGATTAAGCTTACAGGTTTGAACGTAACCAGTTGTATAGCCTATATCCAGTAGGAAGGCCCAAAACCGAAAATTTGCAGTTATTAAAAATGATGATCCTCTATTTTGACAAGGGATTGCAACAATTCAAAAACCTTGAAAATGAAAACAAAAAATTTCAAGCTTAGTACATATAGTTGTTAGAAATTGGACTAACTTTAATAATCAAATATCTTCGAAAAGACCGTAGTATGAAAACACATTAAATTGTGGAAGTAGCAAAAAACTGGTAATTGCAAACATATTTGTATATATTTTAACAAGGGATTACGACAATTCAAAAACCTTAAAAATGAAAACCTTTTTGAACGCAACCAGTTACGTAATGTCAGAAGGAAGGCCCAAAAAATGAATATTTGCAATTATTACAAATGATGATTCTCTATTTTGACAAGGGATTACGACAATTCAAAAACCTTAAAAAAAAGAAAACCAAAAGTTTGAAGCTTATTACATATCGCTGTTAGAAATCGGACTAGCTTCAATAATCAAATATCTTTGAACAGACTGCAGTATGAAAAGACATTAAATTGCGGAAAGAGCAGAAATCTGGTAATTGTAAAAATATTTGTATATATTTTAACAAGGAATTACAACAATTCAAAAACATTAGAAAATAAAACCAAAAGTTTAAAGCTTAGTAGAAATCACTGTTAGAAATTCGACTTGCTTTAATAATCAAATATCTTTGAAAAGAGAGAGTATGGAAAAACATTAAATTGCGTAAAGTGCAAAAAATTGGTAATTGCAAAAAATTTTTGTATATATTTCAACAAGGGATTACAATAATTCAAAAGCCCTAAAAAAGTAAACCAAAAGTTTGAAGCTTAGTAGATATCGTTTTTAGAAATCGGACTTGCTTTAATAATCAAATATCTTTGAAAAGACTCCAGTATGAAAAGACAGCAAATTGTCTCAAATTGTATGCGGCTAGAAGACAAGCGACAATGACATGCCTTCTAATTTTTTTCCTATCATACTCCATAGTTTTTACTTTGAAGATTATTTGACTTTATTTCTGATCATTTTTGGTTTAATGAAGCTCTTTAATTTTCTTTAAAAAACTTATTTTTCCATTAACAAATACTATCTGTAAGTAATTAAATAAAAAATAAAACAAGTTTTTCAACTGAAAGTGAGGAGCAACATCAAACCTTAAAACGAACTGAAATTATTACACATGTAAAAGGGGCTGCTTCCTCCTCAAGACCCCGCTCTTTACGTTAAAGTTTTCTCTCCATGAAAAATCCGATACTTGTGTGCTATACGCCACCGACTCAAGATTACGATATGTAAAACTCAAGAACAAACTGGTTACTTCGTTACTTTAGAAACAAATTTGGGCTATATTGCACATTAGGCGGGGGGGAAGTAGGTCCTATTATTCTACATATTATGAAGTAAGAATCGTTTTATCACTTCAAACCATTCAAATACTTTATCCCCCCCCTCCTTATGTGCAAATATATAGCCCAAATTATATGTTTCACATATATTCTGTCACTTGTTTTTGTCTTGTCTCTCGCGCTAAGCTGAAAAAAAAAATAACGAAGAAACAGGTTTTGTTCTCGAGTTTCACACAGCGCATACTTGAGTGAGTTGCCCACAATACACAAGTACCAAAACTTCTTCCCCCTACAGAAATTAAAAATCAAACCCAAATAAAATTCTCAAATTTGGAAAGCCTTTTTTCCCACGGGGGGGGGGGGGTATTTTCCGGGGGGGGGGTATTTATCGGGGGTGAAGTATTCGGACAGTTTGAAATCAGAAAACTATTCTTTCTAGGTATGTGGTCACTAAAAACTTACAGAAGAATAGCGAGATATCTTGAAATTTTGTTAACTAAAAAAAAAAAAAAAAAAAAAAAAAAAAAAAAAAAGTATAAAGTAAATGTAATATTTCATTTAAGTGTTTTTTCCAAGTGTTAAATGTTGTTTTTTTTTTCAATGACCCTTTTTCCAAGTATTAATTATTATTATTAGGTTAATGCAGTGTTTCATTTAAGTGTTTTATGATGATAGATGATCAAAGTTTATGTTATTTGCCTTTCATTTACGTTATTTTACTGTGTTCATGGTCGTATATTTGGCTTTAAAATACACCTATTTATCTATCTTTCTAATATGAAGAATAATTGTACCAAACACATTTTGCATGCAGACCCGCTATACTTTACCCCCCCCCCCCCCTAATGTGCAAATCTATAGCCCAAATTTATTCCTAGAGTAACGATGGAACTAACGAGAAAACCGGTGTGTTCTCGAATTTTACACAGCGTAAGCTTGAGTGAGTGGTGCATAATGCACAAGTACCAAAATTCTTTACCCCTACGGAACTTGAAAAAATAAAACTCAAATAAAATTCTCAAATTTGAAAGCCTTCTTTCCACGGGGGGGTGGAGTATTTTCGGGGGGGGGGGGGGGGCTATATTTATCAGAGGGTAAAGCATTTTGATAATTTGAAGTCAGAAAAACAATTCTTTCTAGGTATATGGCCACTAAAAACTTACAGAAGAATAGCGAGGTATCTGGAAATTTTGTTAACTAAAAAAGAAAAAAAAAAAAGCGTTTTTTTAAGTGTTTTTTCCACGTGTTAAATTTTTTTTTTTTATTAATAAAAAAAAAAACTTTTTCCACAAAATAAGTTTTTCAAAGAAAAGTAAAGAACTCTATTAAACAAAAAATGAGAAAAAATAAAATCAAATAATCTACCAAGCGTGAAACTACCACAAATCAGCATCGATAAATAAATGAAACCCAAAACGAACAGAAATTACAATAATTAACCCAGTCAAACTCAAAACGAGCAGAAATTAACATAAGTTGGGGCGCAAAACCCCTATGCTTTCCCAAGGCCAGAACAAAATTTGCACTCTACTGAAAAAATATAAATGTTTTTACTTTTATAACTTCAATAAATCAAATAATATTAACATTTTGATTACTAAATATCAGTATATGTATATTTAACTGACAATTCACATTCATTTGTATTTTTTCAGTAAAGTGCAAATTTTGTTCTGGCCTTGGGAAGGCATAGGGGTTTTGCGCCCAACTTATGTTAATTTCTGCTCGTTTTGAGTTTGACTCGGTTAATTATTGTAATTTCTGTTCGTTTTGGGTTTCATTTATTTATCGATGCTGATTTGTGGTAGTTTCACGCTTGGTAGATTATTTGATTTTATTTTTGCTCATTTTTTTGTTTAATGGAGTTCTCTACTTTTCTTTGAAAAACTTATTTTGTGGAAAAAGTTTTTAAATTTAATTTCTGTTCGTTTTATATTGACATAGTCTTTTCAGGGAAAAAGAAAATAATACTTTAAATCTTTTCGTTTTTTAAGACTTTATAATTTGGCCTGCTATTTGTATGCTTGAGAAAAATTTTCAGTAATTTTTAACAGCATACACCCTTTTAAAAATTTGGACACAAATAGTACTGTTTAATTTAGTTTCTTACTTCCTCTGTTTACTTTCTTTGATAGCTTGGATACACTTACGCTACTGTTTACTTTCTTTGATAGCTTGGATACACTTACGCTACTGTAAATCTGTTTACTTTCTTTGATAGCTTGGATACACTTACGCTATTTTGATTTGGTTAAATGTTGGCGTGGTAGGGTGGGCGTGGGAGGGTGGGAGTGGAAGGGGGATTAGTTGCCCTCAAATCACTTTCGACTGTTAAAAAGGGCATCAGTCCTTTTTATTTTCAATCGAATGAGCCCTTTTCGAAGTTCCCACGACAACTCCTTCGATACGAAGTGCCCTGGTCTAAACAACAACAACAAAAAATAATACATCATACCCACTTCAATTTTTCCTATAAAAATGTCTAGCCTTCCAATCACTTTCGACTATTAAAAAGGGCACTAGGCCTTTCGATTTCTAATCGAATGAGCCCTTTTGGAAACGAGAACACTTTCTATAAACACATTATATGCTCCTAGGGCATAAATTACAACCCTTACCCTAAGGTTTGTTAGGGTGGTTGTCATCCTCTAAGACCGAATTTCCAGAACTTTCAACTACGTTAAACAACATGGCTATCTCAAAATTTTGATTGGATGTGTTTGGGGAAATGGTGGGCGTGAGAGGGGTGTTAGTCGCCTTATAGTCACTTTCAACTATTAAAAAGGGCACAAGCCACCCCAATTTCCGATTGAATGAGCGCTTTTCGAAGTTTCTACGACAACTTCTTCGATACGACGTGCCCTGCTCTAAAGGAAAAAATTAATAAATAATACACTGTGCCAACATCGTTCTTATATGCCCCCAGGGCATAACTTAAAACCCTTGCCCTGAGGGCTGTGGGGGAGTGCCCTCCTCTTTACTTAGTCCCCGTTTCTTGTCTCGTTCTCGAGTGTCCCCGTTCTTTACTTAGGCAGCGCGATCGTGCTGCCTATGATTTATACAACAACTTTATATATAGACCTTATATGCCCCAGGGCATAACTTACAAACCTTGCACTGAGGGCTCTGAGGGGGTTATCATCCTAAAAGACCTAATTTCCAGAACGTTCAACTACGTTGAACAAAATGGATATCTCAAAATTTTGATTTTGTTAGTCGCTATCCTATCACTTTCAACTATTAAAAAAGGCACCAGCCCTTTCAATTTCCAATTGAATGAGCCCTTTTGAAGTTTTTACGCTTTCAACGCTTTCAATAAAAACTTTATATGCCCCAGGGCATAACTTACAACCCTTGCCCCGAGGGCTGTGGGGGGAGGGGTTGTCATCCTTAAAGACCTATTTTCCAAAACTTTCAACTACGTTGAATAAAATGGCTATCTAAAAATGTTGATTGAATGTGTTTGGGGAAAAGGTGGCGTGAGAGGGGGGTTAGTTGCCCTCAAATCACTTTCGACTATTAAAAAGGGTACTATCCCTTTGAATTTCAAATCGAATAAGCCCCTTTTCAAGTTTTTTTACGACAAAGATTTCAATAAAAAACCTTATATGCCCCCAGGGAATAACTTATTATCCTTGCCCTGGGGGTTGTGGGGGAATGTCCTCCTCAAAAATA
Organism: Artemia sinica; assembly: GCA_027921565.1. Classification (NCBI taxonomy): domain Eukaryota; kingdom Metazoa; phylum Arthropoda; class Branchiopoda; order Anostraca; family Artemiidae; genus Artemia; species Artemia sinica. The sequence goes on from CM051274.1 coordinate 6,069,875, forward strand.
TATTTTCTATCTGGAAATCAACTACGCTGAACAAAATAGGTATCTCAAAATTTTGATTGGATGTGTTTTGGGGAATGATGGGCGTGGGAGGGGGGGGGGGGCTAGTTGCCCTCCAATCACTTTCGACCATTAAAAAGGGTACTAGCCCTTTGAATTTCCAATCGAATGAGTTTTTTTGAAGTTTCTATGACAACACCTTCTTTAAAAACCTTATATGCCCCCTGGGCATAAGTTAAAACCCTTGCCCTGAGGGTTGTGGGGGAGTATCCTCCTCAAAACATATTTTCTATCTGGAAATCAACTACGCTGAACAAAAGGGCTATAACAAAAAATTTTGATTGGATGTGTTTGGGGGAATGATGGGCGTGGGGGGGCTAGTTGCCCTCCAATCACTTTCTACTATTAAAAAGGGTACTAGCCCTTCGAGTTTCCAATCGAAGGAGCCTGTTTTGAAGTTTATACGACAACACCTTCTATAAAAACCTTATATGCCCCCAGGGCATAACTTAAAAACCTTGCCCTGAGGGTTGTGTGGGGGAGTGTCCTCCTCAAAAATATATTTTTTATCTGGAAATCAACTACGCTGAACAAAACGGCTATCTCAAAATTTTGATTGGATGTCTTTGGGATGGGCATGCGGGGCTAGTTGCCCTCCAATCAGTTTCGACTATTAAAAAGGGTACTATCCCTTTGAATTTCAAATCTAATAAGCCCCTTTTCAAGTTTCTACGACAAAGATTTCAATAAAAACCTTATATGCCCCCAGGGCATAACTTATTATCCTTGCCCTGAGGGTTGTGGGGGAGTGTCCTCCTCAAAAATATATTTTCTATCTGGAAATCAACTACGCTGAACAAAATGGGTATTTCAAAATTTTGATTGGATGTGTTTGGGGGAATGATGGGCGTGGGAGGGGGGCTAGTTGCCCTCCAATCACTTTCGACCATTAAAAAGGGCACTAGCCCTTTGAAATTCTAATCGAATGAGTTTTTTTTCGAAGTTTCTACGACAAAGCCTTCTTTAAAATTCACTAGCCCTTTGAATTTCCAATCGAATGAGCCTTTTGTGAAGTTTCTACGACAACGCCTTCTATAAAAACCTTATATGTCCCTGTGATCTGGAAATCAACTACGCTGAACAAAATGGCTATCTCAAAATTTTGATTGGATGTCTTTGGGATGGGCGTGGGGGGATATTTTCCCTCCAATCAGTTTCGAATATTAAAAAGGGCACTAGAACTCTCAATTTCCAATCTAATGAGACCCCTTTGAAGTTTCTACGATGAACCCCTCCATATGAAGTGCCCATCTCTAAAGGAAAAAAATAATAAATAGTACATTGTGCCAACGTCGTTCTTATATACCCTCAGGGCATAACTTAAAACCCTTGCCCTGAGTGTTGTGTTGGAGTATCCTCCTAAAAACATTATTTTCTATCTGGAAATCAACTACGTTGAACAAAATGGCTATCTCAAAATTTTGATTGGATGTCTTTGGGATGGGCGTGGGGGGGATATTTTCCCTCCAATCAGTTTCGAATATTAAAAAGGGCACTAGAACTCTCAATTTCCAATCTAATGAGACCCCTTTGAAGTTTCTACGATGAACCCCTCCATATGAAGTGCCCATCTCTAAAGGAAAAAAATAATAAATAGTACATTGTGCCAACGTCGTTCTTATATACCCTCAGGGCATAACTTAAAACCCTTGCCCTGAGTGTTGTGTTGGAGTATCCTCCTAAAAACATTATTTTCTATCTGGAAATCAACTACGCTGAACAAAATAGGTATCTCAAAATTTTGATTGGATGTTTTTTGGGGAATGATGGGCGTGGGAGGGGGGGGGGGGCTAGTTGCCCTCCAATCACTTTCGACCATTAAAAAGGGTACTAGCCCTTTGAATTTCCAATCGAATGAGTTTTTTTGAAGTTTCTATGACAACACCTTCTTTAAAAACCTTATATGCCCCCTGGGCATAAGTTAAAACCCTTGCCCTGAGGGTTGTGGGGGAGTATCCTCCTCAAAACATATTTTCTATCTGGAAATCAACTACGCTGAACAAAAGGGCTATAACAAAATTTTGATTGGATGTGTTTGGGGGAATGATGGGCGTGGGGGGGCTAGTTGCCCTCCAATCACTTTCTACTATTAAAAAGGGTACTAGCCCTTCGAGTTTCCAATCGAAGGAGCCTGTTTTGAAGTTTATACGACAACACCTTCTATAAAAACCTTATATGCCCCAGGGCATAACTTAAAAACCTTGCCCTGAGGGTTGTGGGGGAGTGTCCTCCTCAAAAATATATTTTTTATCTGGAAATCAACTACGCTGAACAAAACGGCTATCTCAAAATTTTGATTGGATGTCTTTGGGATGGGCATGCGGGGGCTAGTTGCCCTCCAATCAGTTTCGACTATTAAAAAGGGTACTATCCCTTTGAATTTCAAATCTAATAAGCCCCTTTTCAAGTTTCTACGACAAAGATTTCAATAAAAACCTTATATGCCCCCTGGGCATAACTTATTATCCTTGCCCTGAGGGTTGTGGGGGAGTGTCCTCCTCAAAAATATATTTTCTATCTGGAAATCAACTACGCTGAACAAAATGGGTATTTCAAAATTTTGATTGGATGTGTTTTGGGGGAATGATGGGCGTGGGAGGGGGGCTAGTTGCCCTCCAATCACTTTCGACCATTAAAAAGGGCACTAGCCCTTTGAAATTCTAATCGAATGAGTTTTTTTTCGAAGTTTCTACGACAAAGCCTTCTTTAAAATTCACTAGCCCTTTGAATTTCCAATCGAATGAGCCTTTTGTGAAGTTTCTACGACAACGCCTTCTATAAAAACCTTATATGTCCCTGTGATCTGGAAATCAACTACGCTGAACAAAATGGCTATCTCAAAATTTTGATTGGATGTCTTTGGGATGGGCGTGGGGGGGATATTTTCCCTCCAATCAGTTTCGAATATTAAAAAGGGCACTAGAACTCTCAATTTCCAATCTAATGAGACCCCTTTGAAGTTTCTACGATGAACCCCTCCATATGAAGTGCCCATCTCTAAAGGAAAAAAAATAATAAATAGTACATTGTGCCAACGTCGTTCTTATATACCCTCAGGGCATAACTTAAAACCCTTGCCCTGAGTGTTGTGTTGGAGTATCCTCCTAAAAACATTATTTTCTATCTGGAAATCAACTACGTTGAACAAAATGGCAATCTCAAAATTTTGATTGGATGAGTTTGGGGAAATAATGGGCTTAGGGGAGGGGGCTAGTTGCCCTCCAGTCCCTTTTGACTATTAAACGGGCACTAGCCCTTCGAATTTCCAATCGAATGAGTCTTTTTTGAAGTTTATACGACAACGCCTTCTATAAAAACCTTATATACCCCCAAGGCAAAACTTAAAACCCTTACCCTGAGGGTTGTGGGGGAGTGTCCTCCTCAAAAACATATTTTCTATCTGGAAATCAACTACGCTGAACAAAATGGCTATCTCAAAATTTTGATTGGATGTGTTTTGGGGAATGATGGGCGTGGAGGGGCTAGTTGCCCTCCAATCACTTTTGACTATTAAAAAGGGTACTAGCCACTCCAATTTCCAATCGAATGAGCCTGTTTTGAAGTTTCTACGACAAGACCTTCTCTAAAAACCTTATATACCCCCAGGGCATAACTTAAAACCCTTGCCCTGAGGGTTGTGGGGGAGTGTCCTCCTCAAAAACATATTTTCCATCTGGAAATTAACCATGCTCAACAAAATGGCTCAAAATTTTGATTGGATGTGTTTGAGGGAATGATGGGCTTGGGGGGGGGCTATTTGCCCTCCAATCACTTTCGACTATTAAAAAGGGCACTAGAAATCTGAATTTCCAATCGAATGAGTCCCTTTTGAAGTTTCTACGACCACACCTTCCATATGAAATGCCCTGCTCTAAAGGAAAAAAAATGTTTTGCCTTTCATTTACGTTATTTTACTATGTTCATGGTCGTATATTTGGCTTTAAAATACACCTATTTATGTATCTATCTAATATGCAGAATATTTGTATCAGCCGCATTTTGCATGCAGACCCGCTATACTTTACCCCCTAACGTGCACATCTATAGCCCAAATTTATTTCTAAAGTAACGAAGAAACTAACGAAAAAACTGGTGCGTTCTCGAATTTTACATAGCGTAAACTTGAGTGAGTGAGCATAATACACTAGTACCAAAATTCTTTCCCCCTACGGAAATTGAAAAAATAAACTCAAATAAAATTCTCCAGCTTGGAAAGCCTTATTTTCCACGGGGGGGGGGGGGGGTATTTTTTGGGGAGGTATTTTCCGGGGGATATTTTCAACGGGGGAGTATTTTCCGGGGGGTATTTTCCAGGGAGGTATTTTCCGCGGGGGTGTTTTCCAGGGAGGTATTTTCCGCGGGGGGGGGGGGTATTTCCCGCGGGGGGTATTTTCCGGGAAGGTATTTTTCGGGGGATATTATCCACGGAGGGTAGCTACGCACGCTCCTTCTCCACATTTTATTGATAGAGTTGTCGTAAAACTTTAAAAGGGGCTCATTCAATTCGAAATTGAGAGGGCTAGTGCCCTATGTAATAGTCAAAAGTGATTGGAGGGTAACTAACCCCCCTCTCAGGTCCCCCATTTCTCCAAACGCATCCAATCAAAATTTTCAGATAGCCATTTTGTTCAACGTAGTAGAAAGTTCTGGAAATAAGAATGACCCCCCCCCCCCCCAGCACTCAGGGCAAGGGTTGTAAGTTATCCCCTGGGAACATATAAGATTTTTATTGAAAGTTTAGTCGTAGAAACTTTAGTCGTAGGCCATTTTTAATAGTTGAAAATGATTGGAGAGCGACTACCGTCCCTCTCACGCCCACCATTTCCCCAAACACGTCCAATCAAAATGTTGAGATAGCCATGTTGTTTAACGTAGTTGAAAGTTCTGGAAATTCGGTCTTAGAGGATGACAACCACCCTAACAGACCTTAGGGTAAGGGATGTAATTTATGCCTGGGGGCATATAAGGTGCTTATAGAAAGCGTTGTCGTTTCCAAAAGGGCTCATTCGATTTGAAATCGAAAGGCCTAGTGCCCTTTTTAATAGTTGAAAATGATTGGAAGGCTTGACATTTTTATAGTAAAGATCGAAGTGGGTATAATGTAATATTTTTTGTTGTTGTTGTTGTTCAGACCAGGGCACTTCGTATCGTATCGAAGGAGTTGTCGTGGGAACTTCGAAAAGGGCTCATTCGATTGAAAATAGAAAGGGCTGAAGCCCTTTTAATAGTCGAAGGTGATTTGAGGGCAACTAATCCCCCTTCCACTCCCACCCTCCTACGCCAACCCTCCCATTTCTGCTCTCAAAATATAACCAAATCAAAATAGCGTAAGTGTATCCGAGTTATCAAAGAAAGTAAACAGATTTGAACACAGATTTTGTAAACAGATTTTGCGAATGGTATCAAGTTTTCCATTTCAGGTCAACTAGAGGAGGTATGAAACTAAATTAAACAGTACTATTTGTGTCCAGATTTTTAAAAGGGTGTATGTTGTTAAAAAATGCTGAAAATTTTTCTCCAGCATACAAATAGCAGGCCAAATTATAAAGTCTTAAAAAACGAAAAGATTTAAAGTATTATTTTCTTTTTCCCTGAAAAGACTATGTCAATATAAAACAAACAGAAATTAATTTAAAAACTTTTTCCACAAAATAAGTTTTTCAAAGAAAAGTAGAGAACTCCATTAAACAAAAAATGAGCAAAAATAAAATCAAATAATCTACCAAGTGTGAAACTACCACAAATCAGCATTTTGCAAGGATTTCTATGGTTTGTTCTGAATTTCTTTAATAAAATTATTTTCTTGCCATCTACATCTCTCTTAGTATCAACTTTTCAGTATACTATAATGTTGGACCCTATTTTAAACTGACAACATTGTTCAAACACAACTTGTGTATTATACAGAACACATCGAAGAAGTAAAGCTAGGTCAACTCACAATGTCATTCTATCATCATTAACCATTTTCATAGATTTATGTTGTCCCAAATTTATAACAAAATGCCTGAGTTAACAAGCCCTCGTTACACTCTATTTTAAACTGACAACCCTGTTCAAACATCACTTGTGTTTTATACAGAACACATTGAAGTATTCGCAAATGCTAAACCCTTTTATTTCCACCTTAATAGGATCATATTTGCAAATGCTAAACCCTTTTTTTTAGAGCTATGATCGCAACGAATGGTACCTGTTATCAGACAAAAAATGCCAATTGCCAAAAAAATAAAAAATAAAAATAAAAAATAAAACACGCCATGCTAAATGTGCTTTCAAAAACCCATCTGCTTGAAAACATGTTTGTTATCGATAACCATTTCCAAAGATGTAAGAAAATTATGGAAAATACAATTCTCTGGTTCAAATCTGAAACTTTAGTCTATTTTTTGGCTCGAAAAACAGTCTGGTTGAAAAACTTGGAGTTGAAACAAATTTGTATGGGGAATCTCCGTTCGTGCTGTTATCTTTTTTGCAATGTTTAGGAACAGGTGGGGAATCCCCGCTCACTTGGAAAGGTACCAACAGGACATAAGCAAATAGAACGTAGTTTCATAACGTGTTTAATCACGTGTAGAGCTCCCATAGAATAACAATGGAAGGAACATAGCGCTATAGAATAGCATGGAAGGGAACATAAACCCTTATGATAGCATTGGGGGGGGAACATAAGCCCTTAAAATAGCATGGGAGGGAATATAAACCCTTAGAATAACATGGGAGGGAACATAAGCCTTATAATAGCATGGGAGGGAACATAAACCCTTAGAATAGCATGGGAGGGAACATAAGCCCTTAAAATAGCATGGGAGGGAACATAAACCCCTAGAATAGCATAGGAAGGAACATAAGCCCTTATAATATTATAGAAACGAACATTAGCCCTTATAATAGCATAGTAAGGAACATAAGCTCCTGGAATAGCATAGGGAGGAACATAATCCACCCAAATCCATAGGTACATGCTCTGGAAAGACACCAAGGAACATAAGGCAAGCAAATCCATAAGTACATGCTCTGGAAATGTTTTTCCTATACGTCTCTGCAAATAGCATGGTAATTCCTATATGTCTAGGCAAAGTATAAGGTAGCACTCTAATCATAATTAATAACTATCGAAAAAAGGAACAGACTTGAATATAGTTTTTCGCTAATATTTATTTAAGCCAATATTTTCTTTCTGTAGACTAAAGCTGGCCATACGCGTACAACATATGGCCTCTCTGAAAATATATTTCTTTTGGAGATAATGCAATTAATATATGTAAATAGTTCCTCTTGGGACATCTGTGTCTTATAGGACATCCATAGATATTTTGTGGGAATTTACTTAATCGACGGATCCTCTTCCCTCGTTGGCCCTCTGGCAGCTGAGACGGAATTCCTATTCCCTTATTTCCATGCAGCAGACGGAATGATCCTTCCTGTTTACTTAGTATATCTATGTTCTTCCTAATGAAGGGAGGTCAGCTGGGGTAACAAGCCGTACCCAGGATTTTTTTTCGGAGGGAGTTTTTACTCTTTTTTTTTTGGGGGGGGGCTGGTTACACAAAAAAACTCAAAAAACGCATACAAAATTTATTTATGTCCCTTTTTGTTACGTTTTTACGAGTATATATATATATATATATATATATATATATATATATATATATATATATATATATATATATATAATATATATATATATATATATATATATATATATATATATATATATATACATATATATATATATATATATATATATATATATATATATATATATATATATATATATATATATATATATATATATATATATATATATATATATATATATATATATATATATATATATATATATATATATATATATATATATATATATATATATATATATATATATATATATTATATCTTTTTTTAGGAATATCTTCTATGAAGTCCAACAGGGGGCAAGGAGGTCAATTTCCCCGGGTCACAAGAAGACACTAAAATATGCTTATAAAGCGAAAAATGAGAATTTAGGAATTTTTAGGAATATCTTCTATTAGTCAACAGGGGGCAAGGAGGTAAATTTCCCCGGGTCATAAGAAGAAACTAAAATATGCTTATAAAGCGAAAAATTGAGAATTTAGAAATTTTTAGGAATATCTTCTATTAGTCCAACAGGGGGCTAGGAGGTAATTTCCCTCGGGTCATAAGAAGACACAAAATATGCTTATAAAGCGAAAAATGAGAATTTAGGAATTTTTAGGAATATCTTCTATGAAGTCCAACAGGGGGCGAGAAGGTCAATTTCCCCCGGGTCACAAGAAGACATTAAAATATGCTTATAAAGCGAAAAATGAGAATTTAGGAATTTTAGGAATATCTTCTATGAAGTCCAACAGGGGGCGAGGAGGTCAATTTCCCCCGGTTCATAAGAAGACACTAAAATATGCTTATAAAGCGAAAAATATTTCCATTTAAATATTGGTAAAAAAAAAGTTCTCGATAGCACATGCCCCTCCCCTCTTGGGAAATTTTCTGGAAGTGCTCGTGATGTACCTCACTCACTTCCCTCACTCTCTCACTGTACCTCACTTCTCTATTATTTGCACCAGTAAGTATAAAAATGTAATCTTTTGTGGTGTATAGAAAAAATTGCAATATAAGATTGGCTATCGCCCCGTATACCTATATTATAAGCTTAATCCAAAAATACTCCAAGCAATGAAGGGAGATGAGGGATTGGTGGTACTTGTATGGAATCCGGTAAACAGGCGAGATGTGAAGTTTGGTTAATGCTAATGAAAAAAAAATAGGATGAAAATATAATAGTTTAGAAACAAATTTGGGTTATATATTTGCACATTAAGGGAGGGGGGGGGGGTAAAGCATAGCATATATTAAATACGTAACCTAACCTAACCTAGCTACCTTTTAGTCCCCCTAAACCCCCAAAAACTAAAGTTTAAATCTTTGTCACGGAGTGAGCAACATCTCACAAACCTGTTTATCAATAGCAGCTTTGAGATTTCAATGCGGTATTTAATCGCGTGTTTACCCGATTCCATACAAGTACCAGATTGATTCCCCTTACGGAAATAAAAAAAAAACTCAAATGAAATTGTCAAATTTGGAAAAGCCTTAATTTACACGGGGGGGGGGGTATTTCCCGTGGGGATGTATTTTCCAGGGGGGGGGGCTAGGCGCCTAGAACCCTCAGAAGTAACAGTCTCTAAATAAACGAAACATAAAATACCGTTTCGGTGTATGCCCATTTGGTGCTTCCCTCTGGGGCAGTCTCTCTATATAACTTTCGATAATTTGAAATTGATTGGCTATCTCAGTACATCTGTTTCAGTGTTTCCGAATCCACTTCTCCTTTCGTAGATTTGAGACTTCATCCCCCCTGAGGGAAAAGACTTCTTCATAAATATAAAAAAATCGATGATTTAAGCTGTTTTACTGTAATATGATAGAACAGATAGAACAAGTTGAATTTTTATCTTATGAGCGGAAATTGATGATATTTTTTTTATTTAGAGTAGACTATACATCAAGCTTAAAACAATTCTATTTCATCAATACCTCATTATTTTTGACATTGTATCTCCAGGTAGAAATTGTGCTGAGAGTCTACTTTTACTGTTTCTTGTGATGATGTTTGTTTTTATTTAAAAAATTTGACCTTTTTAACTTCAAGATTTTTTTTTTGTATCGAAACATAACAGTATGAACATATTGGTAAAAGAAGTTTTATCTTATCCAATCCCATTTGGGGTTACAATAGAAAGTCAATTATGATCAGTTCAGTTCAGTTCATTTTATTTAACATCAAAATACATTTAACAAATATGCCAATACCCGCCCAAGAAAGATACCAAAAAGCACTTGCGACTGGGCGGGTACATACAACTCATTTACTAATTAATGATTAACTATAAACAAAAAAAAAAACTTAATAGTAATAATAATAAAAAAAAACAAAAACACTAAAAAACAAAAAAAAAATCAATCTCTCATCAATACATTTAATAATAGTAATAATAATAATAATAATAAAGTAAAAAAAAAAAAAAAAAAAAAAAAAAAAAAAAAAAAAAAAAAAAAAAAAAAAAAAAAAAAAAAAACAACTATGAACCTTGACCTAACAAATATTTTTTCAATTTATCATACAATTTATCAATTTACATACAACTCATTTACTAATTAATGATTAACTATAAACAAAAAAAAAAACTTAATAATAATAATAAAAAAAAAACCTTCAACATACCCACCAGAAAGACGCATCGCTCTATTTTGAAGAGTCTGAACACGTTTAAAATTCACATAAAAATACTTGCCCATAACATACAGCCATACGAAGCATATGGGTGGATCAAAGCATGGTATAAAAGCAATAAAACTCTCTGAGGTAAGAAATTTTTAAAACGACGAATCGCTCCAAGGCCACGTGCGACCTTTGTGGCAACAACATCACTGTGGCGTTTCCACGAAAAATTACAATCAATGTAAAAACCTAAGAACCAGATTTCTTGAACTTGACCTACAGGCTTATTATTAAACAGAATTCTACCATCAATATCACTGGGCTTGCCTACTCTAGAATATACAATAAAATTAGTCTTAGTAACATTAACTGATAACAAACTCAAACTAGTAAAAACATGGAAATTTCTCAGAACACACTTCACTTTCAACACAAGACTATCCAAACAACGACTAGAAAACGTAACTGCAGTGTCATCAGCGAATGACTTTAAGCAACAATCTGGAAGATAAACCTCATGCTATCCACATAAACCAGATACAGAAGTGGACCAAGGACCGATCCCTGTGGCACACCACACGACACTTGATAAGGGGAAGAAAAAGCATCATCAATCATCATTTTAATAGACCTCCCACACAAATAACTTTCAAACCACTTCAAACTCACTCCTTTAACACCTAAGCATTCTAATCTTTGCAATAAAATTTTAAATCTACCGTGTCAAATGCTTTCCTAAAATCAAAAAAATACCGGCATCAGTTACCGGCATCTGACCTGGCACCCCCTTTGTAAAGCGGGATAACTTTAGCTTGCTTCAACGCTTCTGGAAAGGTCCCGGTTTCCATAGATAAATTAATAATATGGAGAATACATGGTAGTATATACATTAACACAGCTTTAAAAGTTCTCAGATTCACGCCATCTATCCCAGCAGAATTCGATTTTATATTTTTCACTATTTTAATCACTTCATCACTTGTACACTTTTCAAACTGGAACTCTACAGTATCTCCACGAGAGTCCACGAATTCCTCGCTAAGAAAATTTTCCCTGTCACACCTTACACTCTCTTGAACAGACGAGCCAACCTGAGAATAAAACTGGCCAAAATGATTCGCGACTACATTTTTATCACTCACATAACTTCCGATTATATCAATGCAAGGCGACTGACTACTTTTCTGATTTCCCATAAACTCATTAATAACCTGCCATCTGGCTTTGGTATCTCCCTTACTATCAGAAAACTTTTCTTCAAAATACTTCTTCTTTGCTTGCCTTCTCATACTGTTCACCTTATTTCTCACTCGCTTGAACTCTGCAAAATCTGCGTCATCCTGACTATTAAGATATTGCTCATATAACAAGTTCCTTTTTTTCATCATGTCTATTATTGCCTCCGTAATCCACGACTTGCGGTGATCGTCCCTCTTTTGTTTGGTCAAGCGCAAGGGGCAGGTTTTCTCATAAATCGGTTGGAAAATATACATGAACTGATTGTACGCTAGAGAAGAATCACCAGAAATCCCCAGGACCGAGTCCCACTTGATACAGCTCAACTCCTCGGCAAAGCTATTCAGGTTTTGCTTTTTCAGCTCACGTGTCAGTATTTTTTTAGCCGGGATACGTCGTTTTCTAAGACACGTCACATGTAGTACAGTCAATCTAGCGTCAAATAGGACTCGACCGCAAACAAATTGCAACAGAAATTATTTTTACACCATCTTGTAGAGAAAAAAAAACTGTACAACATATCAAAAGTTGAGAAACCCAGCGGGGTGAAAAATAAGTGTTTTTTTTGCGTTTTCCGTTTGTTTTTTTTGTTGTTTTTAGCGGAAATTTTCCGTTATCCTAGAGCTTAGCATTTACTTCATGGGAGACATGTTTCTGAACTAGTTTTGTGTGCTGAATTCGAATATCACATCAGATTCAAGTTATGTCCCACCGTTAGTGTTTCACATTCATCACCAACAAGAAATTCGTATTTCGTGGCCATATTTCCCTTTTTTCGTCCTTTGGGGCGAATGAAGTCAGGAATAACGTCGCCCTATCGACTGAATACTATATTTTTGGAAAGTTCCGTACATTCTAAGATTGTCGTCGTTAAGGTTTAACAGCATATACGGCCATCTAGCGGAAAATTTCGTAGCGTATTTCGCTAAGGTCGGTGTTGGGACCCTTGGTCCCAGTTTTGTCAGATAAATGTCCCTCCCAGATTCATTTCTTTGGGCCCTTCATTATTTTCCTTCTTTAAGTAATAAATGTTAATTTCCTATTATTTTTTTACGCCATTTTGGGTCCTCTTAACTGCGTACGCGTTTAATTCACCACGAGGGAAGAAGTGCGCAGTTAGGGAGATTGGCCAGTATATTAGGAGCCCTGGGATTGGCTGGAAAGATTCATTTACCACCCCTAGTAACCCTCACCGCGTGCTGCGGTTAGCGGGCTGGGAGAATTTGTCCTTTTTCAGTTCAGTTCAGATACGTTCCTTTTTCAGTTCAGATACGTTCGTATTCCTGACTTTACTGCACTGGATCCCAGTGCTAGTCTCGATACTCTCTGGCTTTCGTCGTGGTATCTGAAGACTCCAAGGCCGGGATGGAATGGGACACATCAGACTGTCATGGTTGGAAACCATCCGGGGAAAGCGTCTGTAATATTTCTCCCGATGATTGATCTGTCTGCCAGTGATGACACCTGTGTGTACTCTACCTTGATGTTCATCGCAGACCAAGCTAAACGCCATGGATTCGCCCCAGTCGTGACCTTCGATCAGCCATTGTGGTGGAAAGCTATGAAAAAGGTTGAGGCTTCTGAACCAGGAAGTGAGCTCTCAGCAGTAGTTCTGAAACTCGGTGGGTTTCACAGAACCATGAGCTTTATTGGATGCATAGGATACACAATGGAAGGATCCGGTCTCCGCGAAGTCCTGGAACTTGCATATGCCCCAAACACTGTTCCCCATCTCCTAAGCGGAAAGGCTATTTCACAAGCTGTTCGAGGTCTCTTGCTAGTTCATAGTGCTCTACATGCCTGCTGCTCTCCGAGTTATTTGACGATGATCCCTGTTCAGAACCTGAAACAAAGTTAGGCACCAAAGAAGTTGCAGACCTTAAAACACTATACAGCAAGCTAATGAATGGAGAGGCAACAATGACGGAGGTTGAAGAAAATCCTGCACTCAAGCGGATCAAAGGTTTCGTCGACCAGAAGATACTTGATCTGTCTCAGCACAGAACTTCAAAGCTGTGGTTTCAGCTTATGAATATGGTTGGGATACTTCGTTCTTTCATCAAAGCTGAGCGGATGGGGCTTTGGGATTTACACCTAAAGTCTGTGTCTGAAATGCTACCTTTTCTTGCGGCATGTGGTCACAACAACTATGCCAAATCGTGCAGAATATACCTTCAGAAGATGGTGAAGCTTGAAGAAACCTATCCTACTGTTCATAGTTCATTCCAACAAGGAAAGCACGTCGTCAGACGATCTGATCGCTATTGGGCTGGCTTGTCGACGGATCTAGTTATTGAACAAGAGCTTATGCGCTCGTTGAAAACAGCAGGCGGACTGACTAGGGGTACGGGCATGACCGAAACCCAGAGGTCGCTTTGGGTTTTAGCACGCCCAACCTGCTCTGCTGTTAACCTCCTAATGGAAGATCTGACGCAAATTCTCTATGAGACAAGCGAGCAGCACAAGGAGAACGCAGGCCCCCAGACAAGAACGAGACTTCAAGGATACGCAGGCGATGGTCACGTACTTTGAAAATGGCTCACCATTCGGAGGGGATACCCAGCTTAGAAGCATTGCTACCGGTTTGACTGCATATGAATCTGCATATGAATCTCCATATTATTAATTTATCTATGGAAACCGGGACCTTTCCAGAAGCGTTGAAGCAAGCTAAAGTTATCCCGCTTTAACAAAGGGGGTGCCAGGTCAGATGCCGGTAACTGGGAGACCAATATCGATACTGCCTTTATTGTCAAAAATTTTGGAAAAAGTGATTCATCGCCGTCTATATGACCATCTCACAAAACATAGCCTACTCAGTGATACCCAATTCGGGTTTCGAAAAGGTCATTCCACTAGTCATGCTGCCATTCATCTTGTTGATTTTGTAAATAATTGTTTAGTAAAAGGTGAAATCCCGCTAACAGTATTTTTTTGATTTTAGGAAAGCATTTGACACGGTAGATTTAAAATTTTATTGCAAAGATTAGAATGCTTAGGTGTTAAAGGAGTGAGTTTGAAGTGGTTTGAAAGTTATTTGTGTGGGAGGTCTATTAAAATGATGATTGATGATGCTTTTTCTTCCCCTTATCAAGTGTCGTGTGTGGTGTGCCACAGGGATCGGTCCTTGGTCCACTTCTGTATCTGGTTTATGTGGATAGCATGAGGTTTATCTTCCAGATTGTTGCTTAAAGTCATTCGCTGATGACACTGCAGTTACGTTTTCTAGTCGTTGTTTGGATAGTCTTGTGTTGAAAGTGAATTGTGTTCTGAGAAATTTCCATGTTTTTACTAGTTTGAGTTTGTTATCAGTTAATGTTACTAAGACTAATTTTATTGTATATTCTAGAGTAGGCAAGCCCAGTGATATTGATGGTAGAATTCTGTTTAATAATAAGCCTGTAGTTCAAGTTCAAGAAATCCGGTTCTTAGGTTTTTACATTGATTGTAATTTTTCGTGGAAACGCCACAGTGATGTTGTTGCCACAAAGGTCGCACGTGGCCTTGGAGCGATTCGTCGTTTTAAAAATTTCTTACCTCAGAGAGTTTTATTGCTTTTATACCATGCTTTGATCCACCCATATGCTTCGTATGGCTGTATGTTATGGGCAAGTAATTTTTATGTGAATTTTAAACGTGTTCAGACTCTTCAAAATAGAGCGATGCGTCTTTCTGGTGGGTATGTTGAAGGTTTTTTTTTTATTATTATTATTAAGTTTTTTTTTTGTTTATAGTTAATCATTAATTAGTAAATGAGTTGTATGTAAATTGATAAATTGTATGATAAATTGAAAAAATATTTGTTAGGTCAAGGTTCATAGTTGTTTTTTTTTTTTTTTTTTTTTTTTTTTTTTTTTTTTTTTTTTACTTTATTATTATTATTATTATTATTACTATTATTAAATGTATTGATGAGAGATTGATTTTTTTTTGTTTTTTTAGTGTTTTTTGTTTTTTTTATTATTATTACTATTAAGTTTTTTTTTGTTTATAGTTAATCATTAATTAGTAAATGAGTTGTATGTACCCGCCCAGTCGCAAGTGCTTTTTGGTATCTTTCTTGGGGGGGGTATTGGCATATTTGTTAAATGTATTTTGATGTTAAATAAAATGAACTGAACTGAACTGATCATAATTGACTTTCTATTGTAACCCCAAATGGGATTGGATAAGATAAAACTTCTTTTACCAATATGTTCATACTGTTATGTTTCGATACAAAAAAAAAATCTTGAAGTTAAAAAGGTCAAATTTTTAAATAAAAACAAACATCATCACAAGAAACAGTAAAAGTAGACTCTCAGCAGCACAATTTCTACCTGGAGATACAATGTCAAAAATAATGAGGTATTGATGAAATAGAATTGTTTTAAGCTTGATGTATAGTCTACTCTAAATAAAAAAAATATCATCAATTTCCGCTCATAAGATAAAAATTCAACTTGTTCTATCTGTTCTATCATATTACAGTAAAACAGCTTAAATCATCGATTTTTTAATATTTATGAAGAAGTCTTTTCCCTCAGGGGGGATGAAGTCTCAAATCTACGAAAGGAGAAGTGGATTCGGAAACACTGAAACAGATGTACTGAGATAGCCAATCAATTTCAAATTATCGAAAGTTATATAGAGAGACTGCCCCAGAGGGAAGCACCAAATGGGCATACACCGAAACGGTATTTTATGTTTCGTTTATTTAGAGACTGTTACTTCTGAGGGTTCTAGGCGCCTAGCCCCCCCTGGAAAATACATCCCCACGGGAAATACCCCCCCCCCCCCCCCCCCCCCGTGTAAATTAAGGCTTTCCAAATTTGACAATTTCATTTGAGTTTTTTTTTTTATTTCCGTAAGGGGAATCAATCTGGTACTTGTATGGAATCGGGTAAACACGCGATTAAATACCGCATTGAAATCTCAAAGCTGCTATTGATAAACAGGTTTGTGAGATGTTGCTCACTCCGTGACAAAGATTTAAACTTTAGTTTTTGGGGGTTTAGGGGGACTAAAAGGTAGCTAGGTTAGGTTAGGTTACGTATTTAATATATGCTATGCTTTACCCCCCCCCCCTCCCTTAATGTGCAAATATATAACCAAATTTGTTTCTAAACTATTATATTTTCATCCTATTTTTTTTCATTAGCATTACCAAACTTCACATCTCGCCTGTTTGCCGGATTCCATACAAGTACCACCAATCCCTCATCTCCCTTCATTGCTTGGAGTATTTTTGGATTAAGCTTATAATATAGGTATACGGGGCGATAGCCAATCTTATATTGCAATTTTTTCTATACACCACAAAAGATTACATTTTTATACTTACTGGTGCAAATAATAGAGAAGTGAGGTACAGTGAGAGAGTGAGGGAAGTGAGTGAGGTACATCACGAGCACTTCCAGAAAATTTCCCAAGAGGGGAGGGGGCATGTGCTATCGAGAACTTTTTTTTTACCAATATTTAAATGGAAATATTTTTCGCTTTATAAGCATATTTTAGTGTCTTCTTATGAACCGGGGGAAATTGACCTCCTCGCCCCTGTTGGACTTCATAGAAGATATTCCTAGAAATTCCTAAATTCTCATTTTTCGCTTTATAAGCATATTTTAGTGTCTTCTTATGACCCGGGGAAATTGACCTCCTCGCCCCCTGTTGGACTTCATAGAAGATATTCCTAAAATTCCTAAATTTCATTTTTCGCTTTATAAGCATATTTTAATGTCTTCTTGTGACCCGGGGGAAATTGACCTTCTCGCCCCCTGTTGGACTTCATAGAAGATATTCCTAAAAATTCCTAAATTCTCATTTTTCGCTTTATAAAGCATATTTTAGTGTCTTCTCTTATGACCCGAGGGAAATTAACCTCCTAGCCCCCTGTTGGACTAATAGAAGATATTCCTAAAAATTCCTAAATTCTCATTTTTCGCTTTATAAGCATATTTTAGTTTCTTCTTATAACCCGGGGAAATTTACCTCCTTGCCCCCTGTTGGACTAATAGAAGATATTCCTAAAAATTCCTAAATTCTCATTTTTCGCTTTATAAGCATATTTTAGTGTCTTCTTGTGACCCGGGGAAATTGACCTCCTTGCCCCCTGTTGGACTTCATAGAAGATATTCCTAAAAAAAGATATAATATATATATATATCTATATATATATATATATATATATATATATATATATATATATATATATATATATATATATATATATATATATATATATATATATATATATATATATATATATATATATATATATATATATATATATATATATATACTCGTAAAAACGTAACAAAAAGGGACATAAATAAATTTTGTATGCGTTTTTTGAGTTTTTTTGTGTAACCACCCCCCCCCCAAAAAAAAGAGTAAAACTCCCTCCGAAAAAAAATCCTGGGTACGGCCTTGTTACCCCCAGCTGACCTCCCTTCATTAGGAAGAACATAGATATACTAAGTAAACAGGAAGGATCATTCCGTCTGCTGCATGGAAATAAGGGAATAGGAATTCCGTCTCAGCTGCCAGAGGGCCAACGAGGGAAGAGGATCCGTCGATTAAGTAAATTCCCACAAAATATCTATGGATGTCCTATAAGACACAGATGTCCCAAGAGGAACTATTTACATATATTAATTGCATTATCTCCAAAAGAAATATATTTTCAGAGAGGCCATATGTTGTACGCGTATGGCCAGCTTTAGTCTACAGAAAGAAAATATTGGCTTAAATAAATATTAGCGAAAAACTATATTCAAGTCTGTTCCTTTTTTCGATAGTTATTAATTATGATTAGAGTACTACCTTATACTTTGCCTAGACATATAGGAATTACCATGCTATTTGCAGAGACGTATAGGAAAAACATTTCCAGAGCATGTACTTATGGATTTGCTTGCCTTATGTTCCTTGGTGTCTTTCCAGAGCATGTACCTATGGATTTGGGTGGATTATGTTCCTCCCTATGCTATTCCAGGAGCTTATGTTCCTTACTATGCTATTATAAGGGCTTATGTTCGTTTCTATAATATTATAAGGGCTTATGTTCCTTCCTATGCTATTCTAGGGGTTTATGTTGCCTCCCATGCTATTTTAAGGGCTTATGTTCCCTCCCATGCTATTCTAAGGGCTTATGTTCCCTCCCATGCTATTATAAGGCTTATGTTCCCTCCCATGTTATTCTAAGGGTTTATATTCCCTCCCATGCTATTTTAAGGGCTTATGTTCCCCCCCCCCCCAATGCTATTATAAGGGTTTATGTTCCCTTCCATGCTATTCTATAGCGCTATGTTCC
The DNA here is from genome assembly GCA_027921565.1 of Artemia sinica. NCBI lineage: Eukaryota > Metazoa > Arthropoda > Branchiopoda > Anostraca > Artemiidae > Artemia > Artemia sinica. The sequence continues at coordinate 6,088,705 of CM051274.1, forward strand.
TTCCATTGTTATTCTATGGGAGCTCTACACGTGATTAAACACGTTATGAAACTACGTTCTATTTGCATATGTCCTGTTGGTACCTTTCCAAGCGAGCGGGGATTCCCCACCTGTTCCTAAACATTGCAAAAAAGATAACAGCACGAACGGAGATTCCCCATACAAATTTGTTTTCAACTCCAAGTTTTTCAACCAGACTGTTTTTCGAGCCAAAAAATAGACTAAAGTTTCAGATTTGAACCAGAGAATTGTATTTTCCATAATTTTCTTACATCTTTGGAAATGGTTATCGATAACAAACATGTTTTCAAGCAGATGGGTTTTGAAAGCACATTTAGCATGGCGTGTTTTATTTTTCTTTTTATTTTTATTTTTTTGGCAATTGGCATTTTTGTCTGATAACAGGTACCACTCGTTGCGATCATAGCTCTAAAAAAAAGGGTTTAGCATTTGCAAATATGATCCTATTAAGTGGAAATAAAAGGGTTTAGCATTTGCGAATACTTCAATGTGTTCTGTATAAAACACAAGTGCTGTTTGAACAGGGTTGTCAGTTTAAAATAGAGTGTAACGAGGGCTTGTTAACTCAGGCATTTTGTTATAAATTTGGGACAACATAAATCTATGAAAATGGTTAATGATGATAGAATGACATTGTGAGTTGACCTAGCTTTACTTCTTCGATGTGTTCTGTATAATACACAAGTTGTGTTTGAACAATGTTGTCAGTTTAAAATAGGGTCCAACATTATAGTATACTGAAAAGTTGATACTAAGAGAGATGTAGATGGCAAGAAAATAATTTTTATTAAAGAAATTCAGAACAAACCATAGAAATCCTTGCAAAATCAAGTAGTAAGGTGTATGTGAGTTCGAACCATCAAGGATCATAAGCACCAATGACCCTAACCAGCAGAGACATCAACCCTCCATAGGTCCCCTATTCCCAAACTTGAAAGGGGGCCCCCTCCCTCCAACTTTTTGGCCCCCCCCTCCCCATTTTTTTTGATTTTTTTTTTAACATGATATATTTTTTTTTAACTTTTTTTTTACATGTCTTCGAATGAGATGAAACATACTTAAAATTCAGTAGTGTTTTGTCGTGGTTTACCTTGTCACAGTTACATTCTCTTGATTTTTCAAAGTTCATTTTGAATTTCTTTCATTGAAATGCAAGAGTTGGAATATTTCAGTAGTGTTTTGTTGTGCTTTACCTTGTCACAGTTACATTCTCTTGATTTTTCAAAGTTCATTTTGGATTTCTTTCGTTGAAATGCAAGAGTTGGAATATTTCAGTAGTGTTTTGTTATGGTTTACCTTGTCAAAGTTACATTCTCTGTTTTTTCAAAGTTCATTTTGGATTTTTTCCTTGAAATGCAAGAGTTGGAATATTTCAGTAGTGTTTTGTCATGGTTTACCTTGTCACAGTTTAAATTCTCTTGATTTTTCAAAGTTCATTTTGGATTTTTACATTCTCTTGATTTTTCAAAGTTCATTTTGAATTTCTTTCGTGAAATGCAAGAGTTGGAATATTTCAGTAGTGTTTTGTCGTGGTTTACCATGTCACAGTTACATTCTCTTGATTTTTCAAAGTTCATTTTGAATTTCTTTCGTGAAATGCAAGAGCTGGAATATTTCAATAGTGTTTTTATCGTGGTTTACCTTGTCACAGTTACATTCTCTTGATTTTTCAAAGTTCATTTTGAATTTCTTTCGTGAAATGCAAGAGTTGGAATATTTCAGTAGTGTTATGTTATGGTTTACCTTGTCACAGTTACATTCTCTTGTTTTTTCAAAGTTCATTTTGGATTTTTACATTCTCTTGATTTTTCAAAGTTCATTATGAATTTCTTTCATTGAAATGCAAGAGTTGGATTATTTCAGTAGTGTTTTGTCGTGGTTTACGTTATCACAGTTACATCCTCTTAATTTTTCAAAGTTCATTTTGAATTTTTTTCGTTAAAATGCAAGAGTTGCAATATTTCAGTAGTGTCTTGTTGTGCACTACCTTGTCACAGTTACATTCTCTTGATTTTTTTCAAAGTTCATTTTGGATTTCTTTCGTTGAAATGCAAGAGTTGGAATATTTCAGTAGTGTTTTGTTGTGCTTTGTCGTGGTTTACCATGTCACAGTTACATTCTCTTGATTTTTCAAAGTTCATTTTGAATTTCTTTCATGAAATGCAAGAGTTTGGAATATTTCAGTAGTGTTTTATCGTGGTTTACCTTGTCACAGTTACATTTTCTTGATTTTTCAAAGTTCATTTTGGATTTCTTTCCTTGAAATACAAGAGTTGGAATATTTCAGTAGTGTTTTGTCGTGGTTTACCTTTGTCACAGTTAGATTCTCTTGATTTTTCAAAGTTCATTTTAGATTTCTTTCCATGAAATGCAAGAGTTGGAATATTTCAGTAGTGTTTTGTCATGGTTTACCTTGTCACAGTTAAATTCTCTGATTTTTCAAAGTTCATTTTGGATTTTTTCATTCTCTTGATTTTTCAAAGTTCATTTTGAATTTCTTTCGTGAAATGCAAGAGTTGGAATATTTCAGTAGTGTTTTTGTCGTGGTTTACCATGTCACAGTTACATTCTCTTGATTTTTCAAAGTTCATTTTGAATTTCTTTCGTGAAATGCAAGAGTTGGAATATTTCAATAGTGTTTTATCGTGGTTTACCTTGTCACAGTTACATTCTCTTGATTTTTCAAATTCATTTTGAATTTCTTTCGTGAATTGCAAGAGTTGGAATATTTCAACAGTGTTTTATCGTGGTTTACCTTGTCACAGTTACATTCTCTTGATTTTTCAAAGTTCATTTTTGGATTTCTTTCATTGAAATGCAAGTTGGAATATTTCAGTAGTGTTTTGTTATGGTTTACCTTGTCACAGTTACATTCTCTTGTTTTTTCAAAGTTCATTTTGGATTTTTTCCCTTGAAATGCAAGAGTTGGAATATTTCAGTAGTTTTTTTTTTTCATGGTTTACCTTGTCACAGTTAAATTCTCTTGATTTTTCAAAGTTCATTTTGGATTTTTACATTCTCTTGATTTTTCAAAGTTCATTTTGAATTTCTTTCATGAAATGCAAGAGTTGGAATATTTCAGTAGTGTTTTGTCGTGGTTTACCATGTCACAGTTACATTCTCTTGATTTTTCGAAGTTCATTTTGAATTTCTTTCGTGAAATGCAAGAGTTGGAATATTTCAATAGCGTTTTATCGTGGTTTACCTTGTCACAGTTACATTATCTTGATTTTTCAAAGTTCATTTTGAATTTCTTTCGTGAAATACAAGAGTTGGAATATTTCAATAGTGTTTTGTCGTGGTTTACCATGTCACAGTTACATTCTCTTGATTTTTCAAAGTTCATTTTGAATTTCTTTCGTGAAATGCAAGAGTTGGAATATTTCAATAGTGTTTTTATCGTGGTTTACCTTGTCACAGTTACATTCTCTTGATTTTTCAAAGTTCATTTTGAATTTCTTTCGTGAAATGCAAGAGTTGGAATATTTCAATAGTGTTTTATTGTGGTTTTACCTTGTCACAGTTACATTCTCTTGATTTTTCAAAGTTCATTTTGGATTTCTTTCGTTGAAATGCAAGAGTTGGAATATTTCAATAGTGATTTGTTATGGTTTACCTTGTCACAGTTACATTCTCTTGATTTTTCAAAGTTCATTTTGGATTTTTACATTCTCTTGATTTTTCAAAGTTCATTTTGAATTTCTTTCGTTGAAATGCAAGAGTTGGAATATTTCAGTAGTGTCTTGTTGTGCTTTACCTTGTCACAGTTACATTCTCTTGATTTTTCAAAGTTCATTTTGAATTTCTTTCGTGAAATGCAAGAGTTGGAATATTTCAGTAGTGTTTTGTCGGGGTTTACCTTGTCACAGTTACATTCTCTTGATTTTTCAAAGTTCATTTTGGATTTCCTTCCTTGAAATGCAAGAGTTGGATTATTTCAGTAGTGTTTTTGTCGTGGTTTACCGTGTCACAGTTACATTCTCTTAATTTTTCAAAGTTGATTTTGAATTTCTTTCATTGAAATGCAAGAGTTGGAATATTTCAGTAGTGTTTTGTCTTGGTTTAACTTGTCACAGTTAGATCCTTTTGATTTTTCAAAGTTCATTTTGGATTTTTACATTCTCTTGATTTTTCAGTTCATTTTGAATTTCCTTCGTGAAATGCAAGAGTTGGAATATTTCAGTAGTGTTTTGTCGTGGTTTACCATATCACACATACATTCTTTTGATTTTTCAAAGTTCATTTTGAATTTCTTTCGTGAAATGCAAGAGTTGGAATATTTCAATAGTGTTTTATCGTGGTTTACCTTGTCACAGTTACATTCTCTTGATTTTTCAAAGTTCATTTTGGATTTTTACATTCTGTTGATTTTTCAAAGTTCATTTTGAATTTCTTTCATTGAAATGCAAGTTTGGATTATTTCAGTAGTGTTTTTTCGTGGTTTACCTTGTCAAAGTTACATTCTCTTAATTTTTCAAAGTTCATTTTGAATTTTTTTCGTTGAAATGCAAGAGTTGGAATATTTCAGTAGTGTCTTGTTGTGCTTTACCTTGTCACAATTACATTCTCTTGATTTTTTTCAAAATTCATTTTGGATTTCTTTCGTTGAAATGCAAGAGTTGGAATATTTCAGTAGTGTTTTGTTGTGCTTTGTCGTGGTTTACCATGTCACAGTTACATTCTCTTGATTTTTTCAAAGTTCATTTTGAATTTCTTTCATGAAATGCAAGAGTTGGAATATTTTAGTAGTGTTTTATCGTGGTTTACCTTGTCACAGTTTATATTCTCTTGATTTTTCAAAGTTTATTTTGGATTTTTTACATTCTCTTGATTTTTCAAAGTTCATTTTGAATTTCTTTCATTGAAATGCAAGAGTTGGATTATTTCAGTAGTGTTTTGTGTCGTGGTTTACCTTGTCACAGTTACATTCTCTTAATTTTTCAAAGTTCATTTTGGATTTCTTTCATTGAAATGCAAGAGTTGGATTATTTCAGTAGTGTTTTGTCGTGGTTTACGTTATCACAGTTACATCCTCTTAATTTTTCAAAGTTCATTTTGAATTTTTTTCGTTAAAATGCAAGAGTTGCAATATTTCAGTAGTGTCTTGTTGTGCACTACCTTGTCACAGTTACATTCTCTTGATTTTTTTCAAAGTTCATTTTGGATTTCTTTCGTTGAAATGCAAGAGTTGGAATATTTCAGTAGTGTTTTGTTGTGCTTTGTCGTGGTTTACCATGTCACAGTTACATTCTCTTGATTTTTCAAAGTTCATTTTGAATTTCTTTCATGAAATGCAAGAGTTGGAATATTTCAGTAGTGTTTTATCGTGGTTTACCTTTGTCACAGTTACATTTTCTTGATTTTTCAAAGTTCATTTTGGATTTCTTTCCTTGAAATACAAGAGTTGGAATATTTCAGTAGTGTTTTGTCGTGGTTTACCTTGTCACAGTTAGATTCTCTTGATTTTTCAAAGTTCATTTTAGATTTCTTTCCATGAAATGCAAGAGTTGGAATATTTCAGTAGTGTTTTGTCATGGTTTACCTTGTCACAGTTAAATTCTCTTGATTTTTCAAAGTTCATTTTGGATTTTTTCATTCTCTTGATTTTTCAAAGTTCATTTTGAATTTCTTTCGTGAAATGCAAGAGTTGGAATATTTCAGTAGTGTTTTGTCGTGGTTTACCATGTCACAGTTACATTCTCTTGATTTTTCAAAGTTCATTTTGAATTTCTTTCGTGAAATGCAAGAGTTGGAATATTTCAATAGTGTTTTATCGTGGTTTACCTTGTCACAGTTACATTCTCTTGATTTTTTCAAAATTCATTTTGAATTTCTTTCGTGAATTGCAAGAGTTGGAATATTTCAACAGTGTTTTATCGTGGTTTACCTTGTCACAGTTACATTCTCTTGATTTTTCAAAGTTCATTTTTGGATTTCTTTCATTGAAATGCAAGTTGGAATATTTCAGTAGTGTTTTGTTATGGTTTACCTTGTCACAGTTACATTCTCTTGTTTTTTCAAAGTTCATTTTGGATTTTTTCCCTTGAAATGCAAGAGTTGGAATATTTCAGTAGTTTTTTTTTTCATGGTTTACCTTGTCACAGTTAAATTCTCTGATTTTTCAAAGTTCATTTTGGATTTTTACATTCTCTTGATTTTTCAAAGTTCATTTTGAATTTCTTTCATGAAATGCAAGAGTTGGAATATTTCAGTAGTGTTTTGTCGTGGTTTACCATGTCACAGTTACATTCTCTTGATTTTTCGAAGTTCATTTTGAATTTCTTTCGTGAATGCAAGAGTTGGAATATTTCAATAGCGTTTTATCGTGGTTTACCTTGTCACAGTTACATTATCTTGATTTTTCAAAGTTCATTTTGAATTTCTTTCGTGAAATACAAGAGTTGGAATATTTCAATAGTGTTTTGTCGTGGTTTACCATGTCACAGTTACATTCTCTTGATTTTTCAAAGTTCATTTTGAATTTCTTTCGTGAAATGCAAGAGTTGGAATATTTCAATAGTGTTTTTATCGTGGTTTACCTTGTCACAGTTACATTCTCTTGATTTTTCAAAGTTCATTTTGAATTTCTTTCGTGAAATGCAAGAGTTGGAATATTTCAATAGTGTTTTATTGTGGTTTACCTTGTCACAGTTACATTCTCTTGATTTTTCAAAGTTCATTTTTGGATTTCTTTCGTTGAAATGCAAGAGTTGGAATATTTCAATAGTGATTTGTTATGGTTTACCTTGTCACAGTTACATTCTCTTGATTTTTCAAAGTTCATTTTGGATTTTTACATTCTCTTGATTTTTCAAAGTTCATTTTGAATTTCTTTCGTTGAAATGCAAGAGTTGGAATATTTCAGTAGTGTCTTGTTGTGCTTTACCTTGTCACAGTTACATTCTCTTGATTTTTCAAAGTTCATTTTGAATTTCTTTCGTGAAATGCAAGAGTTGGAATATTTCAGTAGTGTTTTGTCGGGGTTTACCTTGTCACAGTTACATTCTCTTGATTTTTTCAAAGTTCATTTTGGATTTCCTTCCTTGAAATGCAAGAGTTGGATTATTTCAGTAGTGTTTTGTCGTGGTTTACCGTGTCACAGTTACATTCTCTTAATTTTTCAAAGTTGATTTTGAATTTCTTTCATTGAAATGCAAGAGTTGGAATATTTCAGTAGTGTTTTGTCTTGGTTTAACTTGTCACAGTTAGATCCTTTTGATTTTTCAAAGTTCATTTTGGATTTTTACATTCTCTTGATTTTTCAGTTCATTTTGAATTTCCTTCGTGAAATGCAAGAGTTGGAATATTTCAGTAGTGTTTTGTCGTGGTTTACCATATCACACATACATTCTTTTGATTTTTCAAAGTTCATTTTGAATTTCTTTCGTGAAATGCAAGAGTTGGAATATTTCAATAGTGTTTTATCGTGGTTTACCTTGTCACAGTTACATTCTCTTGATTTTTCAAAGTTCATTTTGGATTTTTACATTCTGTTGATTTTTCAAAGTTCATTTTGAATTTCTTTCATTGAAATGCAAGAGTTGGATTATTTCAGTAGTGTTTTTTCGTGGTTTACCTTGTCAAAGTTACATTCTCTTAATTTTTCAAAGTTCATTTTGAATTTTTTTTCGTTGAAATGCAAGAGTTGGAATATTTCAGTAGTGTCTTGTTGTGCTTTACCTTGTCACAATTACATTCTCTTGATTTTTTTCAAAATTCATTTTGGATTTCTTTCGTTGAAATGCAAGAGTTGGAATATTTCAGTAGTGTTTTGTTGTGCTTTGTCGTGGTTTACCATGTCACAGTTACATTCTCTTGATTTTTCAAAGTTCATTTTGAATTTCTTTCATGAAATGCAAGAGTTGGAATATTTTAGTAGTGTTTTATCGTGGTTTACCTTGTCACAGTTATATTCTCTTGATTTTTCAAAGTTTATTTTGGATTTTTACATTCTCTTGATTTTTCAAAGTTCATTTTGAATTTCTTTCATTGAAATGCAAGAGTTGGATTATTTCAGTAGTGTTTTGTCGTGGTTTACCTTGTCACAGTTACATTCTCTTAATTTTTCAAAGTTCATTTTGGATTTCTTTCGTTGAAATGCAAGAGTTGGAATATTTCAGTAGTGTTTTGTTGTGCTTTGTCGTGGTTTACCATGTCACAGTTACATTCTCTTGATTTTTCAAAGTTCATTTTTAATTTCTTTCATGAAATGCAAGAGTTAGAATATTTCAGTAGTGTTTTATCGTGGTTTACCTTGTCACAGTTACATTCTCTTGATTTTTCAAAGTTCATTTTGGATTTCTTTCCTTGAAATACAAGAGTTGGAATATTTCAGTAGTGTTTTGTCGTGGTTTACCATGTCACAGTTACATTCTCGTGATTTTTCAAAGTTCATTTTGAATATCTTTCCTACGTACGCGCACGTACGTAGGAAAGAAATTAAAAATAAACTTTGAAAAATCAAGAGAATGTAACTATGACATGGTAAACCACGACAAAACAAACACTACTGAAATATTCCAACTCTTGCATTTTACGAAAGAAATCCAAAATGAACTTTGAAAAATCAAAAGAATGTAACTGTGACAAGGTAAAGCACAACAAAAACACTACTGAAATATTCCAACTCTTGTATTTCAACGAAAGAAATCCAAAATGAACTTTGAAAAATCAAGAGAATGTAACTGTGACAAGGTAAAGCACAACAAAACACATTTCAATGAAAGAAATCCACAATGAATTTTGAAAAATCAAGAGAATGTAACTGTGACACGGTAAACCACGACAAAACACTACTGAAATATTCCAACTCTTGCATTTCAACGAAAGAAATTCAAGATGAACTTTGAAAAATCAAGAGAATGTCACTGTGACAAGGTAAACCACGACAAATCACTACTGAAATATTCCAACTCTTGCATTGCATGGAAAGAAATCCAAAATGAACTTTGAAAATCAAGAGAATGTAACTGTGACAAGGTAAACCACGACAAAACACTACTGAAATATTCCAACTCTTGTATTTCAAGGAAAGAAATCCAAAATGAACTTTGAAAAATCAAGAGAACGTAACTGTGACAAGGTAAACCACGATAAATCACTACCGAAATATTCCAACTCTTGCATTTCATGAAAGAAATTCAAAATGAGCTTTGAAAAATCAAGCGAATGTAACTGTGACATGGTAAACCACGACAAAGCACAACAAAAGACTACTGAAATATTCCAACTCTTGCATTTCAACGAAAGAAATCCAAATGAACTTTGAAAAAAATCAAGAGAATGTAACTGTGACAAGGTAAAGCCCAACAAGACACTACTGAAATATTCTAACTCTTGCATTTCAACGAAAAAAATTCAAAATGAACTTTGAAAAATTAAGAGAATGTAACTGTGACAAGGTAAACCACGACAAAAACACTACTGAAAAAATCGAACTCTTGCATTTCAATGAAAGAAATTCAAAATTAACTTTGAAAAATCAAGGGAATGTAAAAACCAAAATGAACTTTTAAAAATCAAGAGAATGTAACTGTGACAAGGTAAACCACAATAAAACACTACTGAAATATTCCAACTCTTGCGTTTCATGAAAGAAATTCAAAATGAACTTTGAAAAATCAAAAGAATGTAACTGTGACAAGGTAAACCACGACAAAACACTACTGAAAAAATCCAACTCTTGCATTTCAATGAAAGAAATTCAAAAGGAACTTTGAAAAGTCAAGAGAATGTAAAAATCCAAAATGAGCTTTGAAAAATCAAGAGAATGTAACTGTGACAAGGTAAACCACGATAAAACACTACTGAAATATTCCAACTCTTGCGTTTCATGAAAGAAATTCAAAATGAACTTTGAAAAATCAAAAGAATGTAACTGTGATATGGTAAACCAGGACAAAACACTACTGAAATATTCCAACTCTTGCATTTCACGAAAAAAATTCAAAATGAACTTTTGAAAAATCAAGAAGATGTAACTGTGACAAGTTAAACCAAGACAAAACACTACTGAAATATTCCCACTCTTGCATTCCAATTAAAGAAATTCAAAATCAACTTTGAAAAATTAAGAGAATGTAACTGTGACAAGGTAAACCACGACAAAACACTACTGAAATAATCCAACTCTTGCATTTCAAGGAAGGAAATCCAAAATGAACTTTGAAAAATCAAGAGAATGTAACTGTGACAAGGTAAATCACGACAAAACACTACTGAAATATTCCAACTCTTGCATTTCACGAAAGAAATTCAAAATGAACTTTGAAAAATCCAGGGCATGTAACAGTGATATGGTAAACCACGACGAAAAAAAACTACTGAAATATTCCAACTCTTGCATTTCACGAAAGAAATTCAAAATGAACTTTGAAAAATCAAGAGAATGTAACTGTGACAAGGTAAAGCACAACAAGACACTACTGAAGTATTCCAACTCTTGCATTTCAACAAAAGATATTAAAAATGAACTTTGAAAAATCAAAAGAATGTGAAAATCCAAAATGAACTTTGAAAAATCAAGAGAATGTAACTGTGACAAGGTAAACCATAACAAAACACTACTGAAATTTTCCAACTCTTGCATTTCAACGAAAGAAATCCAAAATGAACTTTGAAAAATCAAGAGAATGTAACTGTGACAAGGTAAACCATGACAAAACACTACTGAAATATTCCAACTCTTGCATTTCAAGGAAAGAAATCTAAAATGAACTTTGAAAAATCAAGAGAATGTAACTGTGACAAGGTAAACCACGACAAAACACTACTGAAATATTCCAACTCTTGCATTTCAAGGAAAGAAATCCAAAATGAACTTTGAAAAATCAAGAGAATGTAACTGTGACAAGGTAAACCACGATAAAACACTACTGAAATATTCCAACTCTTGCGTTTCATGAAAGAAATTCAAAATGAACTTTGAAAAATCAAAAGAATGTAACTGTGATATGGTAAACCACGACAAAACACTACTGAAATATTCCAACTCTTGCATTTCATGAAAGAAATTCAAATTAACTTTGAAAAATCAAAAGAATGTAACTGTGACAAGGTAAACCACGACAAAACACTACTGAAATAATCCAACTCTTGTATTTCAATGAAAGAAATTCAAAAGGAACTTTGAAAAATCAAGAGAATGTAAAAATCCAAAATGAGCTTTGAAAAATCAAGAGAATGTAACTGTGACAAGGTAAACCACGATAAAAAACTACTGAAATATTCCAACTCTTGTGTTTCATGAAAGAAATTCAAAATGAATTTTGAAAATCAAAAGAATGTAACTGTGATATGGTAAACCACGACAAAACACTACTGAAATATTCCATCTCTTGCATTTCACGAAAGAAATTCAAAATGAACTTTGAAAAATCAAGAGAATGTAAAAATCCAAAATGAACTTTGAAAAATCAAGAGGATGTAACTGTGACAAGTTAAACCAAGACAAAACACTACTGAAATATTCCAACTCTTGCATTTCAATAAAAGAAATTCAAAATCAACTTTGAAAAATTAAGAGAATGTAACTGTGACAAGGTAAACCACGACAAAACACTACTGAAATAATCCAACTCTTGCATTTCAAGGAAGGAAATCCAAAATGAACTTTGAAAAATCAAGAGAATGTAACTGTGACAAGGTAAACCACGACAAAACACTACTGAAATATTCCAACTCTTGCATTTCACGAAAGAAATTCAAAATGAACTTTGAAAAATCCAGGGCATGTAACAGTGATATGGTAAACCACGACAAAACACTACTGAAATATTCCAACTCTTGCATTTCACGAAAGAAATTCAAAATGAACTTTGAAAAATCAAGAGAATGTAACTGTGACAAGGTAAAGCACAACAAGACACTACTGAAAAATTCCAACTCTTGCATTTCAACGAAAGATATTCAAAATTAACTTTGAAAAATCAAGAGAATGTAAAAATCCAAAATGAACTTTGAAAAATCAAGAGAATGTAACTGTGACAAGGTAAACCATAACAAAACACTACTGAAATATTCCAACTCTTGCATTTCAACGAAAGAAATCCAAAAATGAACTTTGAAAAATCAAGAGAATGTAACTGTGACAAGGTAAACCATGACAAAACACTACTGAAATATTCCAACTCTTGCATTTTAAGGAAAGAAATCTAAAATGAACTTTGAAAAATCAAGAGAATGTAACTGTGACAAGGTAAACCACGACAAAACACTACTGAAATATTCCAACTCTTGCATTTCAAGGAAAGAAATCCAAAATGAACTTTGAAAAATCAAGAGAATGTAACTGTGACAAGGTAAACCAAGACAAAACACTACTGAAATATTCCCAACTCTTGCATTTCAATAAAAGAAATTCAAAATCAACTTTGAAAAATTAAGAGAATGTAACTGTGACAAGGTAAACCACGACAAAAACACTACTGAAATAATCCAACTCTTGCATTTCAAGGAAGGAAATCCAAAATGAACTTTGAAAAATCAAGAGAATGAACTGTGACAAGGTAAACCACGACAAAACACTACTGAAATATTCCAACTCTTGCATTTCACGAAAGAAATTCAAAATGAACTTTGAAAAATCCAGGGCATGTAACAGTGATATGGTAAACCACGACAAAACACTACTGAAATATTCCAACTCTTGCATTTCACGAAAGAAATTCAAAATGAACTTTGAAAAATAAAGAGAATGTAACTGTGACAAGGTAAAGCACAACAAGACACTACTGAAAAATTCCAACTCTTGCATTTCAACGAAAGATATTCAAAATTAACTTTGAAAAATAGAGAGAATGTAAAAATCCAAAATGAACTTTGAAAAATCAAGAGAATGTAACTGTGACAAGGTAAACCATAACAAAAACACTACTGAAATATTCCAACTCTTGCATTTCAACGAAAGAAATCCAAAAATGAACTTTGAAAAATCAAGAGAATGTAACTGTGACAAGGTAAACCATGACAAAACACTACTGAAATATTCCAACTCTTCTTGCATTTTAAGGAAAGAAATCTAAAATGAACTTTGAAAAATCAAGAGAATGTAACTGTGACAAGGTAAACCACGACAAAACACTACTGAAATATTCCAACTCTTGCATTTCAAGGAAAGAAATCCAAAATGAACTTTGAAAAATCAAGAGAATGTAACTGTGACAAGGTAAACCACGATAAAACACTATTGAAATATTCCAACTCTTGCATTTCACGAAAGAAATTCAAAATGAACTTTGAAAAATCAAGAGAATGTAAAAATCCAAAATGAGCTATGAAAAATCAAGAGAACGTAACTGTGACAAGGTAAACCACGATAAAACACTACTGAAATATTCCAACTCTTGCGTTTCATGAAAGAAATTCAAAATGAACTTTGAAAAATCAAAAGAATGTAACTGTGATATGGTAAACCACGACAAAACACTACTGAAATATTCCAACTCTTGCATTTCATGAAAGAAATTCAAAATGAACTTTGAAAAATCAAAAGAATGTAACTGTGACAAGGTAAACCACGACAAAACACTACTGAAATAATCCAACTCTTGCATTTCAATGAAAGAAATTCAAAAGGAACTTTGTAAAATCAAGAGAATGTAAAAATCCAAAATGAGCTTTGAAAAATCAAGAGAATGTAACTGTGACAAGGTAAACCACGATAAAACACTACTGAAATATTCCAACTCTTGCGTTTCATGAAAGAAATTCAAAATGAACTTTGAAAAATCAAAAGAATGTAACTGTGATATGGTAAACCACGACAAAACACTACTGAAATATTCCAACTCTTGCATTTCACGAAAGAAATTCAAAATAAACTTTGAAAAATCAAAAGAATGTAACTGTGATATGGTGAACCACGACAAAACACTACTGAAATATTCCAACTATTGCATTTCAATAGAAGAAATTGAAAATCAACTTTGAAAAATTCAGAGAATGTAACTGTGACAAGGTAAACCTCGACAAAACACTACTGAAATAATCCAACTCTTGCATTTCAAGGAAGGAAATCCAAAATGAACTTTGAAAAATCAAGAGAATGTAACTGTGACAAGGTAAACCACGACAAAACACTACTGAAATATTCCAACTCTTGCATTTCACGAAAGAACTTCAAAATGAACTTTGAAAAATCCAGGGCATGCAACAGTGATATGGTAAACCACGACAAAACACTACTGAAATATTCCAACTCTTGCATTTCACGAAAGAAATTCAAAATGAACTTTGAAAAATCAAGAGAATGTAACTGTGACAAGGTAAACCATGACAAAACACTACTGAAATATTCCAAGTCTTGCATTTTAAGGAAAGAAATCTAAAATGAACTTTGAAAAATCAAGAGAATGTAACTGTGACAAGGTAAACCACGACAAAACACTACTGAAATATTCCAACTCTTGCATTTCAAGGAAAGAAATCCAAAATGAACTTTGAAAAATCAAGAGAATGTAACTGTGACAAGGTAAACCACGATAAAACACTATTGAAATATTCCAACTCTTGTATTTCACGAAAAGAAATTCAAAATGAACTTTGAAAAATCAAGAGAAAGTAACTGTGAGATGGTAAACCACGACAAAACACTACTGAAATATTCCAACTCTTGCATTTCACGAAAGAAATTCAAAATGAACTTTGAAAAATCAAGAGAATGTAAAAATCCAAAATGAACTTTGAAAAATCAAGAGGATGTAACCGTGACAAGGTAAACCATAACAAAACACTACTGAAATATTCCAACTCTTGCATTTCAACAAAAGAAATCCAAAATGAACTTTGAAAAATCAAGAGAATGTAACTGTGACAAGGTAAACTACGATAAAACACTATTGAAATATTCCAGCTCTTGCATTTCACGAAAGAAATTCAAAATGAACTTTGAAAAATCAAGAGAATGTAACTGTGACAAGGTAAACCACGATAAAACACTATTGAAATATTCCAACTCTTGCATTTCACGAAAGAAATTCAAAATGAACTTCGAAAAATCAAGAGAATGTAACTGTGACAAGGTAAACCACAACAAAACACTACTGATATATTCCAACTCTTGCATTTCACGAAAGAAATTCAAAATGAACTTTGAAAAATCAAGAGAATGTAAAAACCAAAATGAACTTTGAAAAATCAAGAGAATTTAACTGTGACAAGGTAAACCATGACAAAACACTACTGAAATATTTCAAACTCTTGCATTTCAAGGAAAAAAATCCAAAATGAACTTTGAAAAAACAAGAGAATGTAACTGTGACAAGGTTAAAAATAACAAAACACTACTGAAATATTCCAACTCTTGCATTTCAACGAAAGAAATCCAAAAATGAACTTTTGAAAAATCAAGAGAATGTAACTGTGACAAGGTAAACCACGATACAACACTACTGAAATATTCCAACTCTTGCATTTCATGGAAAGAAATTCAAAATGAACTTTGAAAAATCAAGAGGATGTAACTGTGACATGGTAAACCACGACAAAGCAACACAAAACACTACTGAAATATTCCAACTCTCTGCATTTCAACGAAAGAAATCCAAAATGAACTTTGGAAAAATCAAGAGAATGTAACTGTGACAAGGTAATGCACAACAAGACACTACTGAAATATTCCAACTCTTGCATTTCAACGAAAAAATTTCAAAATGAACTTTGAAAAATTAAAAGAATGTAACTGTGACAAGGTAAACCACGACAAAACACTACTGAAATAATCCAACTCTTGCATTTCAATTAAAGAAATCCAAAAATGAACTTTGAAAAATCAAGAGAATGTAACTGTGACAAGGTAAACCACGATAAAACACTATTGAAATATTCCAACTCTTGCATTTCACAAAGAAATCCAAAAATGAACTTTGAAAAATCAAGAGAATGTAACTGTGACAAGGTAAACCATAACAAAACGCTACAAAATATTCCAACTCTTGCATTTCAACGAAAGAAACCCAAAAATGAACTTGGAAAAATCAAGAGAATGTAACTGTGACAAGGTAAACCATGACAAAACACTACTGAAATATTCCAACTCTTGCATTTCAAGGAAAGAAATCCAAAATGAACATTGAAAAATCAAGAGAATGTAACTGTGACAAGGTAAACCACGATAAAAACACTATTGAAATATTCCAACTCTTGCATTTCACGAAAGAAATTCAAAAATGAACTTTGAAAAATCAAGAGAATGTAACTGTGAGATGGTAAACCACGACGAAACACTACTGAAATATTCCAACTCTTGCATTTCACGAAAGAAATTCAAAATGAACTTTGAAAAATCAAGAGGATGTAACTGTGACAAGGTAAACCATAACAAAACACTACTGAAATACTCCAACTCTTGCATTTCAACGAAAAAAAATCCAAAAATGAACTTTGAAAAATCAAGAGAATGTAACTGTGACAAGGTAAACCACGATAAAACACTATTGAAATATTCCAACTCTTGCATTTCACGAAAGAAATTCAAAATGAACTTTGAAAAATCAAGAGAATGTAACTGTGACAAGGATAACCACGATAAAACACTATTGAAATATTCCAACTCTTGCATTTCACGAAAGAAATTCAAAATGAACTTTGAAAAATCAAGAGAATGTAACTGTGACATGGTAAACCACGACAAAACACTACTGAAATATTCCAACTCCTGCATTTCACGAAAGAAATTCAAAATGGACTTTGAAAAATCAAGAGAATGTAAAAATCCAAAATGAACTTTGAAAAATCAAGAGAATTTAACTGTGACAAGGTAAACCATGACAAAACACTACTAAAATATTCCAACTCTTGCATTTCAAGGAACAAAAATCCAAAATGAACTTTGAAAAAACAAGAGAATGTAACTGTGACAAGGTAAACCATAACAAAACACTACCGAAATATTGCAACTCTTGCATTTCAACGAAAGAAATCCAAAAATGAACTTTGAAAAATCAAGAGAATAAAAAAACTGTGACAAGGTAAACCACGATAAAACACTATTGAAATATTCCAACTCTTGCATTTCATGAAAGAAATTCAAAATGAACTTTGAAAAATCAAGGGAATGTAACTGTGACAAGGTAAACCACGATAAAAACACTACTGAAATATTCCAACTCTTGCATTTCAACGAAAGAAATCCAAAATGAACTTTGGAAAAATCAAGAGAATGTAACTGTGACAAGGTAATGCACAAAAAGACACCACTGAAATATTCCAACTCTTGCATTTCAACGAAAAAAATTCAAAATGAACTTTGAAAAATTAAAAGAATGTAACTATGACAAGGTAAACCACGACAAAACACTACTGAAATAATCCAACTCTTGCATTTCAATGAAAGAAATTCAAAATGAACTTTGAAAAATCAAGAGAATGTAAAAATCCAAAATGAACTTTGAAAAAACAAGAGAATGTAACTGTGACAAGGTAAACCATAACAAAACACTACTGAAATATTCCAACTCTTGCATTTCACCGAAAGAAATCCAAAAATGAACTTGAAAAATCAAGAGAATGTAACTGTGACAAGGTAAACCACGATAAAACACTATTGAAATATTCCAACTCTTGCATTTCACGAAAGAAATCCAAAAATGAACTTTGAAAAATCAAGAGAATGTAACTGTGACAAGGTAAACCATAACAAAACACTACAAAATTTCCAACTCTTGCATTTCAACGAAAGAAATCCAAAAATGAACTTGGAAAAATCAAGAGAATGTAACTGTGACAAGGTAAACCATGATAAAAACACTACTGAAATATTCCAACTCTTGCATTTCAAGGAAAGAAATCTAAAATGAAATTTGAAAAATCCAGAGAATGTAACTGTGACAAGGTAAACCACGACAAAACACTACTGAAATATTCCAACTCTTGCATTTCAAGGAAAGAAATCCAAAATGAACATTGAAAAATCAAGAGAATGTAACTGTGACAAGGTAAACCACGATAAAACACTATTGAAATATTCCAACTCTTGCATTTCACGAAAGAAATTCAAAATGAACTTTGAAAAATCAAGAGAATGTAACTGTGAGATGGTAAACAACGATAAAACACTACTGAAATATTCCAACTCTTGCATTTCACGAAAGAAATTCAAAATGAACTTTGAAAAATCAAGAATGTAAAAATCCAAAACGAAATTTGAAAAATCAAGAGGATGTAACTGTGACAAGGTAAACCATAACAAAACACTACTGAAATATTCCAACTCTTGCATTTCAACGAAAGAAATCCAAAAATGAACTTTTGAAAAAATCAAGAGAATGTAACTGTGACAAGGTAAACCACGACAAAACACTACTGAAATATTCCAACTCTTGCATTTCATGAAATAAATTCAAAATGAACTTTGAAAAATCAAGAGAATGTAACTGTGACATGGTAAACCACGACGAAGCACAACAAAACACTACTGAAATATTCCAACTCTTGCATTTCAACGAAAAAAATCCAAAATGAACTTTGGAAAAATCAAGAGAATGTAACTGTGACAAGGTAATGCACAACAAGACACTACTGAAATATTCCAACTCTTGCATTTCAACGAAAAAAATTCAAAATGAACTTTGAAAAATTAAGAGAATGTAACTGTGACAAGGTAAACCACGACAAAACACTACTGAAATAATCCAACTCTTGCATTTCAATGAAAGAAATTTAAAATGAACTTTGAAAAATCAAGAGAATGTAAAAATCCAAAATGAACTTTGAAAAAACAAGAGAATGTAACTGTGACAAGGTAAACCATAACAAAACACTACTGAAATAGTCCAACTCTTGCATTTCAACGAAAGAAATCCAAAAATGAACTTTGAAAAATCAAGAGAATGTAACTGTGACAAGGTAAACCACGATAAAACACTATTGAAATATTCCAACTCTTGCATTTCACGAAAGAAATCCAAAAATGAACTTTGAAAAATCAAGAGAATGTAACTGTGACAAGGTAAGCCATAACAAAACACTACAAAATATTCCAACTCTTGCATTTCAACGAAAGAAATCCAAAAATGAACTTTGAAAAATCAAGAGAATGTAACTGTGACAAGGTAAACCATGACAAAACACTACTGAAATATTCCAACTCTTGCATTTCAAGGAAAGAAATCTAAAATGAACCTTGAAAAATCAAGAGAATGTAACTGTGACAAGGTAAACCACGAATAAACACTACTGAAATATTCCAACTCTTGCATTTCAAGGAAAGAAATCCAAAATGAACTTTGAAAAATCAAGAGAATGTTAAAATCCAAAATGAACTTTGAAAAATCAAGAGGATGCAACTGTGACAAGGTAAACCATAACAAAAACACTACTGAAATATTCCAACTCTTGCATTTCAACGAAAAAAATCCAAAAATGAACTTTGAAAAATCAAGAGAATGTAACTGTGACAAGGTAAACCACGATAAAACACTATTGAAATATTCCAACTCTTGCATTTCACGAGAGAAATTCAAAATGAACTTCGAAAAATCAAGAGAATGTAACTGTGACATGGTAAACCACGACAAAACACTACTGAAATATTCCAACTCTTGCATTTCACGAAAGAAATTCAAAAGGAACTTTGAAAAATCAAGAGAATGTAAAAATCCAAAATGAACTTTGAAAAATAAAGAGAATTAACTGTGACAAGGTAAACCATGACAAAACACTACTGAAATATTCCAACTCTTGCATTTCAAGGGAAAAAAAATCCAAAATGAACTTTGAAAAAACAAGAGAATGTAACTGTGACAAGGTAAACCATAACAAAACACTACTGAAATATTCAAACTCTTGCATTTCAACGAAAGAAATCCAAAAATAAACTTTGAAAAATCAAGAGAATGTAACTGTAACAAGGTAAACCACGATAAAACACTATTGAAATATTCCAACTCTTGCATTTCACGAAAGAAATTCAAAATGAACTTGTAAAAATCAAGAGAATGTAACTGTGACAAGGAAACACTATTGAAATATTCCAACTTTTGTATTTCACGAAAGAAATTCAAAATGAACTTTGAAAAATCAAGAGAATGTAACTGTGACATGGTAAACCACGACAAAACACTACTGAAATATTGCAACTCTTGCATTTCATGAAAGAAATTCAAAATGAACTTTGAAAAATCAAGAGAATGTAACTGTGACATGGTAAACCACGACAAAGCACAACAAAAAACTACTGAAATATTTCAACTCTTGCATTTCAACGAAAGAAATCCAAAATGAACTTTGGAAAAAATCAAGAGAATGTAACTGTGACAAGGTAATGCACAACAAGACACTACTGAAATATTCCAACTCTTGCATTTCAACGAAAAAAATCAAAATGAACTTTGAAAAATTAAGAGAATGTAACTGTGACAAGGTAATCCACGACAAGACACTACTGAAATAATCCAACTCTTAAATTTCAATGAAAGAAATTCAAAATGAACTTTGAAAAATCAAGAGAATGTAAAAATCCAAAATGAACTTTGAAAAACACAAGAGAATGTAACTGTGACAAGGTAAACCATAACAAAACACTACTGAAATATTCCAACTCTTGCATTTCAACTAAAGAAATCCAAAAATGAACTTTGAAAAATCAAGAGAATGTAACTGTGACAAGGTAATTCACGATAAAACACTATTGAAATATTCCAACTCTTGCATTTCACGAAAGAAATTCAAAATGAACTTGTAAAAATCAAGAGAATGTAACTGTGACAAGGCAACACTATTGAAATATTCCAACTCTTGTATTTCACGAAAGAAATTCAAATTGAACTTTGAAAAATCAAGAGAATGTAACTGTGACATGGTAAACCATTTCACGAAAGAAATTCAAAATGAACTTTGAAAAATCAAGAGAATGTAACTGTGACATGGTAAACCACGACAAAAAACTACTGAAATATTTCAACTCTTGCATTTCACGAAAGAAATTCAAAATGAACTTTGAAAAATCAAGAGAATGTAAAAATCCAAAATGAACTTTGAAAAATCAAGAGAATTTAACTGTGACAAGGTAAACCATGACAAAACACTACTGCAATGTTCCAACTGTTGCATTTCAAGGAAAAAAATCCAAAATGAACTTTGAAAAAACAAGAGAGAGTAACTGTGACAAGGTAAACCATGACAAAACACAACTGAAATATTCCAACTCTTGCATTTCAAGGAAAGAAATCTAAAATGAACTTTGGAAATTCAAGAGAATGTAACTGTGACAAGGTAAACCACGACAAAACACTACTAAAATATTCCAACTCTTGCATTTCAAGGAAAGAAATCCAAAATGAACTTTGAAAAATCAAGAGAATGTAACTGTGACAAGGTAAACCACGACAAAACACTACTGAAAAAATCCAACTCTTGCATTTCAATGAAAGAAATTCAAAAGGAACTTTGAAAAATCAAAAGAATGTAACTGTGACAAGGTAAACCACGACACAAAACTACTGAAATAATCCAACTCTTGCATTTCAATGAAAGAAATTCAAAAGGAACTTTGAAAATCAAGAGAATGTAAAAAACCAAAATGAGCTTTGAAAAATCAAGAGAATGTAACTGTGACAAGGTAAACCACGATAAAACACTACTGAAATATTCCAACTCTTGCGTTTCATGAAAGAAATTCAAAATGAACTTTGAAAAATCAAAAGAATGTAAATGTGATATGGTAAACCACGACAAAACACTACTAAAATATTCCAACTCTTGCATTTCATGAAAGAAATTCAAAATGAACTTTGAAAAATCAAAAGAATGTAACTGTGACAAGGTAAACCACGACAAAAAACTACTGAAATAATCCAACTCTTGCATTTCAATGAAAGAAATTCAAAAGGAACTTTGAAAAATCAAGAGAATGTAAAAAACCAAAATGAGCTTTGAAAAATCAAGAGAATGTAACTGTGACAAGGTAAACCACGATAAAACACTACTGAAATATTCCAACTCTTGCGTTTCATGAAAGAAATTCAAAATGAACTTTGAAAAATCAAAAGAATGTAACTGTGATATGGTAAACCACGACAAAACACTACAGAAATATTCCAACTCTTGCATTTCACGAAAGAAATTCAAAATGAACTTTGAAAAATCAAGAGAATGTAAAAATCCAAAATGAACTTTGAAAAATCAAGAGGATGTAACTGTGACAAGTTAAACCAAGACAAAACACTACTGAAATATTCCAACTCTTGCATTTCAATAAAAGAAATTCAAAATCAACTTTGAAAAATTAAGAGAATGTAACTGTGACAAGGTAAACCAACGACAAAACACTACTGAAATAATCCAACTCTTGCATTTCAAGGAAGGAAATCCAAAATGAACTTTGAAAAATCAAGAGAATGTAACTGTGACAAGGTAAACCACGACAAAACACTACTGAAATATTCCAACTCTTGCATTTCACGAAAGAAATTCAAAATGAACTTTAAAAAATCAAGAGAATGTAAAAATCCAAAATGAACTTTGAAAAATCAAGAGAATGTAACTGTGACAAGGTAAACCATAACAAAACACTACTGATATATTCCAACTCTTGCATTTCAACGAAAGAAATCCAAAAAATGAACTTTGAAAAATCAAGAGAATGTAACTGTGACAAGGTAAACCATGACAAAACACTACTGAAATATTCCAACTCTTGCATTTTAAGGAAAGAAATCTAAAATGAACTTTGAAAAATCAAAAGAATGTAACTGTGACAAGGTAAACCACGACAAAACACTACTGAAATATTCCAACTCTTGCATTTCAAGGAAAGAAATCCAAAATGAACTTTGAAAAATCAAGAGAATGTAACTGTGACAGGGTAAACCACGATAAAACACTATTGAAATATTCCAACTCTTGCATTTCACGAAAGAAATTCAAAATGAACTTTGAAAAATCAAGAGAATGTAAAAATCCAAAATGAGCTTTGAAAAATCAAGAGAATGTAACTGTGACAAGGTAAACCACGATAAACACTACTGAAATATTCCAACTCTTGCGTTTCATGAAAGAAATTCAAAATGAACTTTGAAAAATCAAAAGAATGTAACTGTGATATGGTAAACCACGACAAAAACACTACTGAAATATTCCAACTCTTGCATTTCATGAAAGAAATTCAAAATGAACTTTGAAAAATCAAAAGAATGTAACTGTGACAAGGTAAACCACGACAAAACACTACTGAAATAATCCAACTCTTGCATTTCAATGAAAGAAATTCAAAATGAACTTTGAAAAATCAAAAGAATGTAACTGTGATATGGTAAACCACGACAAAACACTACTGAAAATATTCCAACTCTTGCATTTCAATAAAAGAAATTCAAAATCAACTTTGAAAAATTAAGAGAATGTAACTGTGACAAGGTAAACCACGACAAAACACTATTGAAATATTCCAAATCTTGCATTTCAAGGAAGGAAATCCAAAATGAACTTTGAAAAATCAAGAGAATGTAACTGTGACAAGGTAAACCACGACAAAACACTATTGAAATATTCCAACTCTTGCATTTCACGAAAGAAATTCAAAATGAACTTTGAAAAATCCAGGGCATGTAACAGTGATATGGTAAACCACGACAAAACACTACTGAAATATTCCAACTCTTGCATTTCACGAAAGAAATTCAAAATGAACTTTGAAAATCAAGAGAATGTAACTGTGACAAGGTAAACCACGATAAAACACTATTGAAATATTCCAACTCTTGCATTTCACGAAAGAAATTCAAAATGAACTTCGAAAAATCAAAACTGTGACATGGTAAACCGCAACAAAACACTACTGAAATATTCCAACTCTTGCATTTCACAAAAGAAATTCAAAATGAACTTTGAAAAATCAAGAGAATGTAAAAATCCAAAATGAACTTTGAAAAATCAAGAGAATTGAACTGTGACAAGGTAAAACCATGACAAAACACTACTGAAATATTCAAACTCTTGCATTTCAAGGAAAAAATCCAAAATGAACTTTGAAAAAACAAGAGAATGTAACTGTGACAAGGTAAAAAATAACAAAACACTACTGAAATATTCCAACTCTTGCATTTCAACGAAAGAAATCCAAAAATGAACTTTTGAAAAATCAACAGAATGTAACTGTGACAAGGTAAACCACGACAAAAACACTACTGAAATATTCCAACTCTTGCATTTCATGGAATTTCAATGGGAAAGAAAATCCAAAATGAACTTTGAAAAATCAAGAGAATGTAACTGTGACAAAGTAAACCACGATAAAACACTACTGAAATATTCCAACTCTTGCATTTCAACGAAAGAAATCCAAAATGAACTTTGGAAAAATCAAGAGAATGTAACTGTGACAAGGTAATGCACAACAAGACACTATTGAAATATTCCAACTCTTGCATTTCAACGAAAAAAATTCAAAATGAACTTTGAAAAATTAAAAGAATGTAACTCTGACAAGGTAAACCACGACAAAACACTACTGAAATAATCCAACTCTTGCATTTCAATGAAAGAAATCCAAAAATGAACTTTGAAAAATCAAGAGAATGTAACTGTGACAAGGTAAACCACGATAAAACACTATTGAAATATTCCAACTCTTGCATTTCACGAAAGAAATCCAAAATGAACTTTGAAAAATCAAGAGAATGTAACTGTGACAAGGTAAACCGTAACAAAACACTAAAAAAATATTCCAACTCTTGCATTTCAACGAAAGAAACCCAAAAATGAACTTGGAAAAATCAAGAGAATGTAACTGTGACAAGGTAAACCATGACAAAACACTACTGAAATATTCCAACTCTTGCATTTCAAGGAAAGAAATCTAAAATGAACTTTGAAAAATCAAGAGAATGTAACTGTGACAAGGTAAACCACGACAAAACACTACTGAAATATTCCAACTCTTGCATTTCAAGGAAAGAAATCCAAAATGAACATTGAAAAATCAAGAGAATGTAACTGTGACAAGGTAAACACGATAAAACACCATTGAAATATTCCAACTCTTGCATTTCACGAAAGAAATTCAAAAATGAACTTTGAAAAAAATCAAGAGAATGTAACTGTGAGATGGTAAACCACGACAAAACACTACTGAAATATCCCAACTCTTGCATTTCACGAAAGAAATTCAAAATGAACTTTGAAAAATCAAGAGAACTGTAAAAATCCAAAATGAACTTTGAAAAATGAAGAGAATGTAACTATGACAAGGTAACCCACGATAAACACTATTGAAATATTCCAACTCTTGCATTTCACGAAAGAAATTCAAAATGAACTTTGAAAAATCAAGAGGATGTAACTGTGACAAGGTAAACCATAACAAAACACTACTGAAATATTCCAACTCTTGCATTTCAACGAAAAAAAATCCAAAAATGAACTTTGAAAAATCAAGAGAATGTAACTGTGACAAGGACAACCACGATAAAACACTATCGAAATATTCCAACTCTTGCATTTCACGAAAGAAATTCACAATGAACTTCGAAAAATCAAGAGAATGTAACTGTGACATGGTAAACCACGACAAAACACTACTGAAATATTCCAACTCCTGCATTTCACGAAAGAAATTCAAAATGAACTTTGAAAAATCAAGAGAATGTAAAAATCCAAAATGAACTTTGAAAAATCAAGAGAATTTAACTGTGACAAGGTAAACCATGACAAAACACTACTGAAATATTCCAACTCTTGCATTTCAACGAAAGAAATCCAAAAATGAACTTTGAAAAATCAAGAGAATGTAACTGTGACAAGGTAAACCACGATAAAACACTATTGAAATATTCCAACTCTTGCATTTCACGAAAGAAATTCAAAATGAACTTTGAAAAATCAAGAGAATGTAACTGTGACAAGGTAAACCACGATAAAACCCTATTGAAATATTCCAACTCTTGCATTTCAACGAAAGAAATCCAAAAATGAACTTTGAAAAATCAAGAGAATGTAACTGTGACAAGGTAAACCACGATAAAACACTATTGAAATATTCCAACTCTTGCATTTCACGAAAGAAATTCAAAATGAACTTTGAAAAATCAAGAGAATGTAACTGTGACAAGGATAACCACGATAAAACACTATCGAAATATTCCAACTCTTGCATTTCACGAAAGAAATTCAAAATGAACTTCGAAAAATCAAGAGAATGTAACTGTGACATGGTAAACCACGACAAAACACTACTGAAATATTCCAACTCCTGCATTTCACGAAAGAAATTCAAAATGAACTTTGAAAAATCAAGAGAATGTAAAAATCCAAAATGAACTTTGAAAAATCAAGAGAATTTAACTGTGACAAGGTAAACCATGACAAAACACTACTGAAATATTCCAACTCTTGCATTTCAAAGAAAAATATCCAAAAATGAACTTTTGAAAAATCAAGAGAATGTAACTGTGACAAGGTAAACCAAGATAAAACACTATTGAAATATTCCAACTCTTGCATTTCACAAAAGAATTCAAAATGAACTTTGAAAAATCAAGAGAATGTAACTGTGAGAAGGTAAACCACGATAAAACACTACTGAAATATTCCAACTCTTGCATTTCAACGAAAGAAATCCAAAAATGAACTTTTGAAAAATCAAGAGAATGTAACTGTGACAAGGTAAACCACGACAAAACACTACTGAAATATTCCAACTCTTGCATTTCATGAAAGATATTCAAAATGAACTTTGAAAAATCAAGAGAATGTAACTGTGACATGGTAAACCACGACAAAGCACAACAAAACACTACTGAAATATTCCAACTCTTGCATTTCAACGAAAGAAATCCAAAATGAACTTTGGAAAAATCAAGAGAATGTAACTGTGACAAGGTAATGCACAAAAAGACACTACTGAAATATTCCAACTCTTGCATTTCAACGAAAAAAATTCAAAATGAACTTTGAAAAATTAAAAGAATGTAAATGTGACAAGGTAAACCACGGCAAAACACTACTGAAATAATCCAACTCTTGCATTTCAATGAAAGAAATTCAATATGAACTTTGAAAAATCAAGAGAATGTAAAAATCCAAAATGAACTTTAAAAACAAGAGAATGTAACTGTGACAAGGTAAACCATAACAAAACACTACTGAAATATTCCAACTCTTGCATTTCACCGAAAGAAATCCAAAAATGAACTTTGAAAAATCAAGAGAATGTAACTGTGACAAGGTAAACCACGATAAAACACTATTGAAATATTCCAACTCTTGCATTTCACGAAAGAAATCCAAAAATGAACTTTGAAAAATCAAGAGAATGTAACTGTGACAAGGTAAACCATAACAAAACACTACAAAATATTCCAACTCTTGCATTTCAACGAAAGAAATCCAAAAATGAACTTGGAAAAATCAAGAGAATGTAACTGTGACAAGGTAAACCATGACAAAACACTACTGAAATATTCCAACTCTTGCATTTCAAGGAAAAAAGTCTAAAATGAACTTTGAAAAATCAAGAGAATGTAACTGTGACAAGGTAAACCACGACAAAACACTACTGAAATATTCCAGCTCTTGCATTTCAAGGAAAGAAATCCAAAATGAACATTGAAAAATCAAGAGAATGTAACTGTGACAAGGTAAACCACGATAAAACCCTATTGAAATATTCCAACTCTTGCATTTCACGAAAGAAATTCAAAATGAACTTTGAAAAATCAAGAGAATATAACTGTGAGATGGTAAACCACGACAAAAACACTACTGAAATATTCCAACTCTTGCATTTCACAAAAGAAATTCAAAATGAACTTTGAAAATCAAGAGAATGTAAAAATCCAAAATGAACTTTGAAAAATCAAGAGAATGTAACTATGACAAGGTAAACCACGATAAAAAACTATTGAAATATTCCGACTCTTGCATTTCATGAAAGAAATTCAAAATGAACTTTGAAATATCAAGAGAATGTAAAAATCCAAAATGAACTTTGAAAAATCAAGAGGATGTAACTGTGACAAGGTAAACCATAACAAAACACTACTGAAATATTCCAACTCTTGCATTTCAACGAAAGAAATCCAAAAATGAACTTTGAAAAATCAAGAGAATGTAACTGTGACAAGGTAAACCACGATAAAACACTATTGAAATATTCAAACTCTTGCATTTCACGAAAGAAATTCAAAATGAACTTTGAAAAATCAAGAGAATGTAACTGTGACAAGGTAAACCACGATAAAACACTATTGAAATATTCCAACTCTTGCATTTCACGAAAGAAATTCAAAATGAACTTCGAAAAATCAAGAGAATGTAACTGTGACATGGTAAACCACGACAAAACATTACTGAAATATTCCAACTCTTGCATTTCACGAAAGAAATTCAAAATGAACTTTGAAAAATCAAGAGAATGTAAAAATCCAAAATGAACTTTGAAAAATCAAGAGAATTTAACTGTGACAAGGTAAACCATGACAAAACACTACTATAATATTCCAACTCTTGCATTTCAACGAAAGAAATCCAAAAATGAACTTTGAAAAATCAAGAGAATGTAACTGAGACAAGGTAAACCACGATAAAACCCTATTGAAATATTCCAACTCTTGCTTTTCACGAAAGAAATTCAAAATGAACTTTGAAAAATCAAGAGAATGTAACTGTGACAAGGTAAACCACGATAAAACACTACTGAAATATTCCAACTCTTGCATTTCAACGAAAGAAATCCAAAATGAACTTTGAAAAATCAAGAGAATGTAACTGTGACAAGGTAAACCACGACAAAACACTACTGAAATATTCCAACTCTTGCATTTCAAGGAAAGAAATCCAAAATGAACATTGAAAAATCAAGAGAATGTAACTGTGACAAGGTAAACCACGATAAAACACTATTGAAATATTCCAACTCTTGCATTTCACGAAAGAAATTCAAAATGAACTTTGAAAAATCAAGAGAATGTAACTGTGAGATGGTAAACCACGACAAAACACTACTGAAATATTCCAACTCTTGCATTTCACGAAAGACATTCAAAATGAACTTTGAAAAATCAAGAGAATGTAAAAATCCAAAATGAACTTTGAAAAATCAAGAGAATGTAACTATGACAAGGTAAACCACGATAAAACACTATTGAAATATTCCAACTCTTGCATTTCACGAAAGAAATTCAAAATGAACTTTGAAAAATCAAGAGAATGTAACTTTGAGATGGTAAACCACGACAAAACACTACTGAAATATTCCAACTCTTGCATTTCAAGGAAAGAAATCCAAAAATGAACTTTGAAAAATCAAGAGAATGTAACTGTGACAAGGTAAACCACGATAAAACACTATTGAAATATTCCAACTCTTGCATTTCACGAAAGAAATTCAAAATGAACTTTGAAAAATCAAGAGAATGTAACTGTGACAAGGTAAACCACGATAAAACACTATTGAAATATTCCAACTCTTGCATTTCACGAAAGAAATTCAAAATGAACTTCGAAAAATCAAGAGAATGTAACTGTGACATGGTAAACCACGACAAAACACTACTGAAATATTCCAACTCTTGCATTTCACGAAAGAAATTCAAAATGAACTTTGAAAAATCAAGAGAATGTAAAAATCAAAAATGAACTTTGAAAAATCAAGAGAATTTAACTGTGACAAGGTAAACCATGACACAAACACTACTGAAATATTCCAACTCTAGCATTTCAAGGAAAAAAAATCAAAATGAACTTTGAAAAAACAAGAGAATGTAACTGTGACAAGGTAAACCATAACAAAACACTACTGAAATATTCCAACTCTTGCATTTCAACGAAAGAAATCCAAAAATGAACTTTGAAAAATCAAGAGAATGTAACTGTGACAAGGTAAACCACGATAAAACACTATTGAAATATTCCAACTCTTGCATTTCACGAAAGAAATTCAAAATGAACTTTGAAAAATCAAGAGAATGTAACTGTGACAAGGTAAACCACGATAAAACACGACTGAAATATTCCAACTCTTGCATTTCAACGAAAGAAATCCAAAAATGAACTTTTGAAAAATCAAGAGTGTAACTGTGACAAGGTAAACCACGACAAAACACTACTGAAATATTCCAACTCTTTGCATTTCATGGAAAGAAATCCAAAATGAACTTTCAAAAATCAAGAGAATGTAACTGTGACAAGGTAAACCACGATAAAACACTATTGAAATATTCCAACTCTTGCATTTCACGAAAGAAATTCAAAATGAACTTTGAAAAATCAAGAGAATGTAACTGTGAGACGGTAAACCACGACAAAACACTACTGAAATATCCCAACTCTCGCATTTCACGAAAGAAATTCAAAATGAACTTTGAAAATCAAGAGAATGTAAAAAATCCAAAATGAACTTTGAAAAATCAAGAGAATGTAACTATGACAAGGTAACCCACGATAAAACACTATTGAAATATTCCAACTCTTGCATTTCACGAAAGAAATTCAAAATGAACTTTGAAAAATCAAGAGGATGTAACTGTGACAAGGTAAACCATAACAAAACACTACTGAAATATTCCAACTCTTGCATTTCAACGAAAAAAAAATCCAAAAATGAACTTTGAAAAATCAAGAGAATGTAACTGTGACAAGGACAACCACGATAAAACACTATCGAAATATTCCAACTCTTGCATTTCACGAAAGAAATTCACAATGAACTTCGAAAAAAATCAAGAGAATGTAAATGTGACATGGTAAACCACGACAAAACACTACTGAAATATTCCAACTCCTGCATTTCACGAAAGAAATTCAAAATGAACTTTGAAAAATCAAGAGAATGTAAAAATCCAAAATGAACTTTGAAAATCAAGAGAATTTAACTGTGACAAGGTAAACCATGACAAAACACTACTGAAATATTCCAACTCTTGCATTTCAACGAAAGAAATCCAAAAATGAACTTTTAAAAATCAAGAGAATGTAACTGTGACAAGGTAAACCACGATAAAACACTATTGAAATATTCCAACTCTTGCATTTCACGAAAGAAATTCAAAATGAACTTTGAAAAATCAAGAGAATGTAACTGTGACAAGGTAAACCACGATAAAACCCTATTGAAATATTCCAACTCTTGCATTTCAACGAAAGAAATCCAAAAATGAACTTTGAAAAATCAAGAGAATGTAACTGTGACAAGGTAAACCACGATAAAACACTATTGAAATATTCCAACTCTTGCATTTCACGAAAGAAATTCAAAATGAACTTCGAAAAATCAAGAGAATGTAACTGTGACATGGTAAATCACGACAAAACACTACTGAAATATTCCAACTCCTGCATTTCACGAAAGAAATTCAAAATGAACTTTGAAAAATCAAGAGAATGTAAAAATCCAAAATGAACTTTGAAAAATCAAGAGAATTTAACTGTGACAAGGTAAACCATGACAAAACACTACTGAAATATTCCAACTCTTGCATTTCAAAGAAAAATATCCAAAAATGAACTTTTGAAAAATCAAGAGAATGTAACTGTGGCAAGGTAAACCACGATAAAACACTATTGAAATATTCCAACTCTTGCATTTCACAAAAGAAATTCAAAATGAACTTTGAAAAATCAAGAGAATGTAACTGTGAGAAGGTAAACCACGATAAAACACTACTGAAATATTCCAACTCTTGCATTTCAACGAAAGAAATCCCAAAAATGAACTTTTGAAAAATCAAGAGAATGTAACTGTGACAAGGTAAACCACGACAAAACACTACTGAAATATTCCAACTCTTGCATTTCATGAAAGATATTCAAAATGAACTTTGAAAAATCAAGAGAATGTAACTGTGACATGGTAAACCACGACAAAGCACAGCAAAACACTACTGAAATATTCCAACTCTTGCATTTCAACGAAAGAAATCCAAAATGAACTTTGGAAAAATCAAGAGAATGTAACTGTGACAAGGTAATGCACAAAAAGACACTACTGAAATATTCCAACTCTTGCATTTCAACGAAAAAAATTCAAAATGAACTTTGAAAAATTAAAAGAATGTAAATGTGACAAGGTAAACCACGACAAAACACTACTGAAATAATCCAACTCTTGCATTTCAATGAAAGAAATTCAATATGAACTTTGAAAAATCAAGAGAATGTAAAAA
Source organism: Artemia sinica (assembly GCA_027921565.1). Classification (NCBI taxonomy): domain Eukaryota; kingdom Metazoa; phylum Arthropoda; class Branchiopoda; order Anostraca; family Artemiidae; genus Artemia; species Artemia sinica. Next base: position 6,120,822 of record CM051274.1, read on the forward strand.
TCCAAAATGAACTTTAAAAAACAAGAGAATGTAACTGTGACAAGGTAAACCATAACAAAACACTACTGAAATATTCCAACTCTTGCATTTCACCGAAAGAAATCCAAAAATGAACTTTGAAAAATCAAGAGAATGTAACTGTGACAAGGTAAACCACGATAAAACACTATTGAAATATTCCAACTCTTGCATTTCAAGGAAAAAAGTCTAAAATGAACTTTGAAAAATCAAGAGAATGTAACTGTGACAAGGTAAACCACGACAAAACACTACTGAAATATTCCAGCTCTTGCATTTCAAGAAAAGAAATCCAAAATGAACATTGAAAAATCAAGAGAATGTAACTGTGACAAGGTAAACCACGATAAAACCCTATTGAAATATTCCAACTCTTGCATTTCACGAAAGAAATTCAAAATGAACTTTGAAAAATCAAGAGAATATAACTGTGAGATGGTAAACCACGACAAAACACTACTGAAATATTCCAACTCTTGCATTTCACAAAAGAAATTCAAAATGAACTTTGAAAAATCAAGAGAATGTAAAAATCCAAAATGAACTTTGAAAAATCAAGAGAATGTAACTATGACAAGGTAAACCACGATAAAAAACTATTGAAATATTCCAACTCTTGCATTTCATGAAAGAAATTCAAAATGAACCTTGAAATATCAAGAGAATGTAAAAATCCAAAATGAACTTTGAAAAATCAAGAGGATGTAACTGTGACAAGGTAAACCATAACAAAACACTACTGAAATATTCCAACTCTTGCATTTCAACGAAAGAAATCCAAAAATGAACTTTGAAAAATCAAGAGAATGTAACTGTGACAAGGTAAACCACGATAAAACACTATTGAAATATTCAAACTCTTGCATTTCACGAAAGAAATTCAAAATGAACTTCGAAAAATCAAGAGAATGTAACTGTGACATGGTAAACCACGACAAAACATTACTGAAATATTCCAACTCTTGCATTTCACGAAAGAAATTCAAAATGAACTTTGAAAAATCAAGAGAATGTAAAAATCCAAAATGAACTTTGAAAAATCAAGAGAATTTAACTGTGACAAGGTAAACCATGACAAAACACTACTAAAATATTCCAACTCTTGCATTTCAACGAAAGAAATCCAAAAATGAACTTTGAAAAATCAAGAGAATGTAACTGTGACAAGGTAAACCACGATAAAACCCTATGAAATATTCCAACTCTTGCTTTTCACGAAAGAAATTCAAAATGAACTTTGAAAAATCAAGAGAATGTAACTGTGACAAGGTAAACCACGATAAAACACTACTGAAATATTCCAACTCTTGCATTTCAACGAAAGAAATCCAAAAATGAACTTTTGAAAAATCAAGAGAATGTAACTGTGACAAGGTAAACCACGACAAAACACTACTGAAATATTCCAACTCTTGCATTTCATGGAAAGAAATCCAAAATGAACTTTGAAAAATCAAGTGAATGTAACTGTGACAAGGTAAACCACGACAAAACACTACTGAAATATTCCAACTCTTGCATTTCAGGAAAGAAATCCAAAATGAACATTGAAAAATCAAGAGAATGTAACTGTGACAAGGTAAACCACGATAAAACACTATTGAAATATTCCAACTCTTGCATTTCACGAAAGAAATTCAAAATGAACTTTGAAAAATCAAAAGAATGTAACTGTGAGACGGTAAACCACGACAAAACACTACTGAAATATTCCAACTCTTGCATTTCACGAAAGACATTCAAAATGAACTTTGAAAAATCAAGAGAATGTAAAAATCCAAAATGAACTTTGAAAACTCAAGAGAATGTAACTATGACAAGGTAAACCACGATAAAACACTATTGAAATATTCCAACTCTTGCATTTCACGAAAGAAATTCAAAATGAACTTTGAAAAATCAAGAGAATGTAACTTTGAGATGGTAAACCACGACAAAACACTACTGAAATATTCCAACTCTTGCATTTCACGAAAGAAATTCAAAATGAACTTTGAAAAATCAAGAGAATGTAAAAATCCGAAATGAACTTTGAAAAATCAAGAGGATGTAACTGTGACAAGATAAACCATAACAAACACTACTGAAATATTCCAACTCTTGCATTTCAAGGAAAGAAATCCAAAAATGAACTTCGAAAAATCAAGAGAATGTAACTGTGACAAGGTAAACCACGATAAAACACTATTGAAATATTCCAACTCTTGCATTTCACGAAAGAAATTCAAAATGAACTTCGAAAAATCAAGAGAATGTAACTGTGACATGGTAAACCACGACAAAACACTACTGAAATATTCCAACTCTTGCATTTCACGAAAGAAATTCAAAATGAACTTTGAAAAATCAAGAGAATGTAAAAATCAAAAATGAACTTTGAAAAATCAAGAGAATTTAACTGTGACAAGGTAAACCATGACAAAACACTACTGAAATATTCCAACTCTAGCATGTCAAGGGAAAAAAAAATCCAAAATGAACTTTGAAAAAACAAGAGAATGTACCTGTGACAAGGTAAACCATAACAAAACACTACTGAAATATTCCAACTCTTGCATTTCAACGAAAGAAATCCAAAAATGAACTTTGAAAAATCAAGAGAATGTAACTGTGACAAGGTAAACCACGATAAAACACTATTGAAATATTCCAACTCTTGCATTTCACACGAAACAAATTCAAAATGAACTTTGAAAAATCAAGAGAATGTAACTGTGACAAGGTAAACCACGATAAAACACGACTGAAATATTCCAACTCTTGCATTTCAACGAAAGAAATCCAAAAATGAACTTTTGAAAAATCAAGAGTGTAACTGTGACAAGGTAAACCACGACAAAACACTACTGAAATATTCCAACTCTTGCATTTCATGGAAAGAAATCCAAAATGAACTTTCAAAAATCAAGAGAATGTAACTGTGACAAGGTAAACCACGATAAAACACTACTGAAATATTCCAACTCTTGCATTTCATGAAAGAAATTCAAAATGAACTTTGAAAAATCAAGAGAATGTAACTGTGACATAGTAAACCACGACAAAGCACAACAAAACACTACTGAAATATTCCAACTCTTGCATTTCAACGAAAAAATTTAAAATTAACTTTGAAAAATGAAGAGAATGTAATAATCCAAAATGAACTTTGAAAAAACAAGAGAATGTAACTGTGACAAGGTAAACCATAACAAAACACTACTGAAATATTCCAACTCTTGCATTTCAACGAAAGAAATCCAAAAATTAACTTTGAAAAATCAAGAGAATGTAACTGTGACAAGGTAAACCACGATAAAACACTATTGAAATATTCCAACTCTTGCATTTCATGAAAGAAATTCAAAAACCAACTTTGAAAAATCAAGATAATGTAACTGTGACAAGGTAAACCATAACAAAACACTACAAAATATTCCAACTCTTGCATTTCAACGAAAGAAATCCAAAAATGAACTTTGAAAAATCAAGAGAATGTAACTGTGACAAGGTAAACCATGACAAAAAACTACTGAAATATTCCAACTCTTGCATTTCAAGGAAAGAAATCTAAAATGAACTTGTGAAAAATCAAGAGAATGTAACTGTGACAAGGTAAACCACGACAAAACACTACTGAAATATTCCAACTCTTGCATTTCAAGGAAAGAAATCCAAAATGAACTTTGAAAAATCAAGAAAATGTAACTGTGACAAGGTAAACCACGATAAAACACTATTGAAATATTCCAACTCGTGCATTTCACGAAAGAAATTCAAAATGAACTTTGAAAAATCAAGAGAATGTAACTGTGAGATGGAAAACAACGACAAAACACTACTGAAATATTCCAACTCTTGCATTTCAATGAAAGAAATTCAATATGAACTTTGAAAAATCAAGAGAATGTAAAAATCCAAAATGAACTTTAAAAAACAAGAGAATGTAACTGTGACAAGGTAAACCATAACAAAACACTACTGAAATATTCCAACTCTTGCATTTCACCGAAAGAAATCCAAAAATGAACTTTGAAAAATCAAGAGAATGTAACTGTGACAAGGTAAACCACGATAAAACACTATTGAAATATTCCAACTCTTGCATTTCACGAAAGAAAATCCAAAAATGAACTTTGAAAAATCAAGAGAATGTAACTGTGACAAGGTAAACCATGACAAAACACTACTGAAATATTCCAACTCTTGCATTTCAAGGAAAAAAGTCTAAAATGAACTTTGAAAAATCAAGAGAATGTAACTGTGACAAGGTAAACCACGACAAAACACTACTGAAATATTCCAGCTCTTGCATTTCAAGAAAAGAAATCCAAAATGAACATTGAAAAATCAAGAGAATGTAACTGTGACAAGGTAAACCACGATAAAACCCTATTGAAATATTCCAACTCTTGCATTTCACGAAAGAAATTCAAAATGAACTTTGAAAAATCAAGAGAATATAACTGTGAGATGGTAAACCACGACAAAACACTACTGAAATATTCCAACTCTTGCATTTCACAAAAGAAATTCAAAATGAACTTTGAAAAATCAAGAGAATGTAAAAATCCAAAATGAACTTTGAAAAATCAAGAGAATGTAACTATGACAAGGTAAACCACGATAAAAAAACTATTGAAATATTCCAACTCTTGCATTTCATGAAAGAAATTCAAAATGAACTTTGAAATATCAAGAGAATGTAAAAATCCAAAATGAACTTTGAAAAATCAAGAGGATGTAACTGTGACAAGGTAAACCATAACAAAACACTACTGAAATATTCCAACTCTTGCATTTCAACGAAAGAAATCCAAAAATGAACTTTGAAAAATCAAGAGAATGTAACTGTGACAAGGTAAACCACGATAAAACACTATTGAAATATTCAAACTCTTGCATTTCACGAAAGAAATTCAAAATGAACTTCGAAAAATCAAGAGAATGTAACTGTGACATGGTAAACCACGACAAAACATTACTGAAATATTCCAACTCTTGCATTTCACGAAAGAAATTCAAAATGAACTTTGAAAAATCAAGAGAATGTAAAAAATCCAAAATGAACTTTGAAAAATCAAGAGAAATTAACTGTGACAAGGTAAACCATGACAAAACACTACTAAAATATTCCAACTCTTGCATTTCAACGAAAGAAATCCAAAAATGAACTTTGAAAAATCAAGAGAATGTAACTGTGACAAGGTAAACCACGATAAAACCCTATTGAAATATTCCAACTCTTGCTTTTCACGAAAGAAATTCAAAATGAACTTTGAAAAATCAAGAGAATGTAACTGTGACAAGGTAAACCACGATAAAACACTACTGAAATATTCCAACTCTTGCATTTCAACGAAAGAAATCCAAAAATGAACTTTTGAAAAATCAAGAGAATGTAACTGTGACAAGGTAAACCACGACAAAACACTACTGAAATATTCCAACTCTTGCATTTCATGGAAAGAAATCCAAAATGAACTTTGAAAAATCAAGTGAATGTAACTGTGACAAGGTAAACCACGACAAAACACTACTGAAATATTCCAACTCTTGCATTTCAAGGAAAGAAATCCAAAATGAACATTGAAAAATCAAGAGAATGTAACTGTGACAAGGTAAACCACGATAAAACACTATTGAAATATTCCAACTCTTGCATTTCACGAAAGAAATTCAAAATGAACTTTGAAAAATCAAGAGAATGTAACTGTGAGACGGTAAACCACGACAAAACACTACTGAAATATTCCAACTCTTGCATTTCACGAAAGACATTCAAAATGAACTTTGAAAAATCAAGAGAATGTAAAAATCCAAAATGAACTTTGAAAACTCAAGAGAATGTAACTATGACAAGGTAAACCACGATAAAACACTATTGAAATATTCCAACTCTTGCATTTCACGAAAGAAATTCAAAATGAACTTTGAAAAATCAAGAGAATGTAACTTTGAGATGGTAAACCACGACAAAACACTACTGAAATATTCCAACTCTTGCATTTCACGAAAGAAATTCAAAATGAACTTTGAAAAATCAAGAGAATGTAAAAATCCGAAATGAACTTTGAAAAATCAAGAGGATGTAACTGTGACAAGATAAACCATAACAAACACTACTGAAATATTCCAACTCTTGCATTTCAAGGAAAGAAATCCAAAAATGAACTTCGAAAAATCAAGAGAATGTAACTGTGACAAGGTAAACCACGATAAAACACTATTGAAATATTCCAACTCTTGCATTTCACGAAAGAAATTCAAAATGAACTTCGAAAAATCAAGAGAATGTAACTGTGACATGGTAACCACGACAAAACACTACTGAAATATTCCAACTCTTGCATTTCACGAAAGAAATTCAAAATGAACTTTGAAAAATCAAGAGAATGTAAAAATCAAAAATGAACTTTGAAAAATCAAGAGAATTTAACTGTGACATGGTAAACCACGACAAAACACTACTGAAATATTCCAACTCTTGCATTTCACGAAAGAAATTCAAAATGAACTTCGAAAAATCAAGAGAATGTAACTGTGACATGGTAAACCACGACAAAACACTACTGAAATATTCCAACTCTTGCATTTCACGAAAGAAATTCAAAATGAACTTTGAAAAATCAAGAGAATGTAAAAATCAAAAATGAACTTTGAAAAAACAAGAGAATGTAACTGTGACAAGGTAAACCATAACAAAACACTACTGAAATATTCCAACTCTTGCATTTCAACGAAAGAAATCCAAAAATGAACTTTGAAAAATCAAGAGAATGTAACTGTGACAAGGTAAACCACGATAAAACACTATTGAAATATTCCAACTCTTGCATTTCACGAAAGAAATTCAAAATGAACTTTGAAAAATCAAGAGAATGTAACTGTGACAAGGTAAACCACGATAAAACACGACTGAAATATTCAACTCTTGCATTTCAACGAAAGAAATCCAAAAATGAACTTTTGAAAAATCAAGAGTGTAACTGTGACAAGGTAAACCACGACAAAACACTATTGAAATATTCCAACTCTTGCATTTCAACGAAAGAAATCCAAAAATGAACTTTTGAAAAATCAAGAGTGTAACTGTGACAAGGTAAACCACGATAAAACACTACTGAAATATTCCAACTCTTGCATTTCATGAAAGAAATTCAAAATGAACTTTGAAAAATCAAGAGAATGTAACTGTGACATAGTAAACCACGACAAAGCGCAACAAAACACTACTGAAATATTCCAACTCTTGCATTTCAACGAAAAAAATTTAAAATTAACTTTGAAAAATGAAGAGAATGTAATAATCAAAAATGAACTTTGAAAAAACAAGAGAATGTAACTGTGACAAGGTAAACCATAACAAAACACTACTGAAATATTCCAACTCTTGCATTTCAACGAAAGAAATCCAAAAATTAACTTTGAAAAATCAAGAGAATGTAACTGTGACAAGGTAAACCACGATAAAACACTATTGAAATATTCCAACTCTTGCATTTCATGAAAGAAATTCAAAAACCAACTTTGAAAAATCAAGATAATGTAACTGTGACAAGGTAAACCATAACAAAACACTACAAAATATTCCAACTCTTGCATTTCAACGAAAGAAATCCAAAAATGAACTTTGAAAAATCAAGAGAATGTAACTGTGACAAGGTAAACCATGACAAAAAACTACTGAAATATTCCAATTCTTGCATTTCAAGGAAAGAAATCTAAAATGAACTTTGAAAAATCAAGAGAATGTAACTGTGACAAGGTAAACCACGACAAAACACTACTGAAATATTCCAACTCTTGCATTTCAAGGAAAGAAATCCAAAATGAACTTTGAAAAATCAAGAAAATGTAACTGTGACAAGGTAAACCACGATAAAACACTATTGAAATATTTCAACTCGTGCATTTCACGAAAGAAATTCAAAATGAACTTTGAAAAATCAAGAGAATGTAACTGTGAGATGGAAAACAACGACAAAACACTACTGAAATATTCCAACTCTTGCATTTCACGAAAGAAATTCAAAATGAACTTTGAAAAATCAAGAGAATGTAAAAAATCCAAAATGATATTTGAAAAATCAAGAGGATGTAACTGTGACAAGGTAAACCATAACAAAACACTACTGGAATATTCCAACTCTTGCATTTCAACGAAAGAAATCCAAAAATGAACGTTGAAAAATCAAGAGAATGTAAAAATCAAAAATAAACTTTGAAAAAATCAAGAGAATTTAACTGTGACAAGGTAAATCATAACAAAACACTACTGAAATATTCCAACTCTTGCATTTCAACGAGAGAAATCCAAAAATGAACTTTGAAAAATCAAGAGAATGTAACTGTGACAAGGTAAACCACGATAAAACACTACTGAAATATTCCAACTCTTGCATTTCAACGAAAGAAATCCAAAAATGAACTTTTGAAAAATCAAGAGAATGTAACTGTGACAAGGTAAACCACGACAAAACACTACTGAAATATTCCAACTCTTGCATTTCATGAAATAAATTCAAAATGAACTTTGAAAAATCAAGAGAATGTAACTGTGACATGGTAAACCACGACGAAGCACAACAAAACACTACTGAAATATTCCAACTCTTGCATTTCAACTAAAGAAATCCAAAATGAACTTTGGAAAAATCAAGAGAATGTAACTGTGACAAGGTAATGCACAACAAGACACTACTGAAATATTCCAACTCTTGCATTTCAACGAAAAAAAATTTAAATGAACTTTGAAAAATTAAGAGAATGTTACTGTGACAAGGTAAACCACGACAAAACACTACTGAAATAATCCAACTCTTGCATTTCAATGAAAAAAATTTAAAATGAACTTTGAAAAATCAAGAGAATGTAAAAATCCAAAATGAACTTTGAAAAAACAAGAGAATGTAACTGTGACAAGGTAAACCATAACAAAACACTACTGAAATATTCCAACTCTTGCATTTCAACAAAAGAAATCCAAAATGAACTTTGAAAAATCAAGAGAATGTAACTGTGACAAGGTAAACCACGATAAAACACTATTGAAATATTCCAACTCTTGCATTTCACGAAAGAAATCCAAAAATGAACTTTGAAAAATCAAGAGAATGTAACTGTGACAAGGTAAACCATAACAAAACACTAAAAAATATTCAACTCTTGCATTTCAATGAAAGAAATCCAAAATGAACTTTGAAAAATCAAGAGAATGTAACTGTGACAAGGTAAACCATGACAAAACACTACTGAAATATTCCAACTCTTGCATTTCAAGGAAAGAAATCTAAAATGAACTTTGAAAAATCAAGAGAATGTAACTGTGACAAGGTAAACCACGAATAAACACTACTAAAATATTCCAACTCTTGCATTTCAAGGAAAGAAATCCAAAATGAACTTTGAAAAATCAAGAGAATGTAACTGTGACAAAGTAAACCACGACAAAACACTATTGAAATATTCCAACTCTTGCATTTCACGAAATAAATTCAAAATGAACTTTGAAAAATCAAGAGAATGTAACTGTGACAAGGTAAACCACGATAAAACACTATTGAAATATTCAAACTCTTGCATTTCACGAAAGAAATTCAAAATGAACTTCGAAAAATCAAGAGAATGTAACTGTGACATGGTAAACCACGACAAAACATTACTGAAATATTCCAACTCTTGCATTTCACGAAAGAAATTCAAAATGAACTTTGAAAAATCAAGAGAATGTAAAAATCCAAAATGAACTTTGAAAAATCAAGAGAATTTAACTGTGACAAGGTAAACCATGACAAAACACTACTAAAATATTCCAACTCTTGCATTTCAACGAAAGAAATCCAAAAATGAACTTTGAAAAATCAAGAGAATGTAACTGTGACAAGGTAAACCACGATAAAACCCTATTGAAATATTCCAACTCTTGCTTTTCACGAAAGAAATTCAAAATGAACTTTGAAAAATCAAGAGAATGTAACTGTGACAAGGTAAACCACGATAAAACACTACTGAAATATTCCAACTCTTGCATTTCAACGAAAGAAATCCAAAAATGAACTTTTGAAAAATCAAGAGAATGTAACTGTGACAAGGTAAACCACGACAAAACACTACTGAAATATTCCAACTCTTGCATTTCATGGAAGAAAATCCAAAATGAACTTTGAAAAATCAAGTGAATGTAACTGTGACAAGGTAAACCACGACAAAACACTACTGAAATATTCCAACTCTTGCATTTCAAGGAAAGAAATCCAAAATGAACATTGAAAATCAAGAGAATGTAACTGTGACAAGGTAAACCACGATAAAACACTATTGAAATATTCCAACTCTTGCATTTCACGAAAGAAATTCAAAATGAACTTTGAAAAATCAAGAGAATGTAACTGTGAGACGGTAAACCACGACAAAACACTACTGAAATATTCCAACTCTTGCATTTCACGAAAGACATTCAAAATGAACTTTGAAAAATCAAGAGAATGTAAAAATCCAAAATGAACTTTGAAAACTCAAGAGAATGTAACTATGACAAGGTAAACCACGATAAAACACTATTGAAATATTCCAACTCTTGCATTTCACGAAAGAAATTCAAAATGAACTTTGAAAAATCAAGAGAATGTAACTTTGAGATGGTAAACCACGACAAAACACTACTGAAATATTCCAACTCTTGCATTTCACGAAAGAAATTCAAAATGAACTTTGAAAAATCAAGAGAATGTAAAAATCCGAAATGAACTTTGAAAAATCAAGAGGATGTAACTGTGACAAGATAAACCATAACAAACACTACTGAAATATTCCAACTCTTGCATTTCAAGGAAAGAAATCCAAAAATGAACTTCGAAAAATCAAGAGAATGTAACTGTGACAAGGTAAACCACGATAAAACACTATTGAAATATTCCAACTCTTGCATTTCACGAAAGAAATTCAAAATGAACTTCGAAAAATCAAGAGAATGTAACTGTGACATGGTAAACCACGACAAAACACTACTGAAATATTCCAACTCTTGCATTTCACGAAAGAAATTCAAAATGAACTTTGAAAAATCAAGAGAATGTAAAAATCAAAAATGAACTTTGAAAAATCAAGAGAATTTAACTGTGACAAGGTAAACCATGACAAAACACTACTGAAATATTCCAACTCTAGCATTTCAAGGGAAAAAAAATCAAAAATGAACTTTGAAAAAACAAGAGAATGTAACTGTGACAAGGTAAACCATAACAAAACACTACTGAAATATTCCAACTCTTGCATTTCAACGAAAGAAATCCAAAAATGAACTTTGAAAAATCAAGAGAATGTAACTGTGACAAGGTAAACCACGATAAAACACTATTGAAATATTCCAACTCTTGCATTTCACGAAAGAAATTCAAAATGAACTTTGAAAAATCAAGAGAATGTAACTGTGACAAGGTAAACCACGATAAAACACGACTGAAATATTCCAACTCTTGCATTTCAACGAAAGAAATCCAAAAATGAACTTTTGAAAAATCAAGAGTGTAACTGTGACAAGGTAAACCACGACAAAACACTATTGAAATATTCCAACTCTTGCATTTCAACGAAAGAAATCCAAAAATGAACTTTTGAAAAATCAAGAGTGTAACTGTGACAAGGTAAACCCACGATAAAACACTACTGAAATATTCCAACTCTTGCATTTCATGAAAGAAATTCAAAATGAACTTTGAAAAATCAAGAGAATGTAACTGTGACATAGTAAACCACGACAAAGCGCAACAAAACACTACTGAAATATTCCAACTCTTGCATTTCAACGAAAAAAATTTAAAATTAACTTTGAAAAATGAAGAGAATGTAATAATCAAAAATGAACTTTGAAAAAACAAGAGAATGTAACTGTGACAAGGTAAACCATAACAAAACACTACTGAAATATTCCAACTCTTGCATTTCAACGAAAGAAATCCAAAAATTAACTTTGAAAATCAAGAGAATGTAACTGTGACAAGGTAAACCACGATAAAACACTATTGAAATATTCCAACTCTTGCATTTCATGAAAGAAATTCAAAAACCAACTTTGAAAAATCAAGATAATGTAACTGTGACAAGGTAAACCATAACAAAACACTACAAAATATTCCAACTCTTGCATTTCAACGAAAGAAATCCAAAAATGAACTTTGAAAAATCAAGAGAATGTAACTGTGACAAGGTAAACCATGACAAAAAACTACTGAAATATTCCAATTCTTGCATTTCAAGGAAAGAAATCTAAAATGAACTTTGAAAAATCAAGAGAATGTAACTGTGACAAGGTAAACCACGACAAAACACTACTGAAATATTCCAACTCTTGCATTTCAAGGAAAGAAATCCAAAATGAACTTTGAAAAATCAAGAAAATGTAACTGTGACAAGGTAAACCACGATAAAACACTATTGAAATATTCCAACTCGTGCATTTCACGAAAGAAATTCAAAATGAACTTTGAAAAATCAAGAGAATGTAACTGTGAGATGGAAAAACAAACGACAAAACACTACTGAAATATTCCAACTCTTGCATTTCACGAAAGAAATTCAAAATGAACTTTGAAAAATCAAGAGAATGTAAAAATCCAAAATGATATTTGAAAAATCAAGAGGATGTAACTGTGACAAGGTAAACCATAACAAAACACTACTGGAATATTCCAACTCTTGCATTTCAACGAAAGAAATCCAAAAATGAACGTTGAAAAATCAAGAGAATGTAAAAATCAAAAATAAACTTTGAAAAATCAAGAGAATTTAACTGTGACAAGGTAAATCATAACAAAAACACTACTGAAATATTCCAACTCTTGCATTTCAACGAGAGAAATCCAAAAATGAACTTTGAAAAATCAAGAGAATGTAACTGTGACAAGGTAAACCACGATAAAACACTACTGAAATATTCCAACTCTTGCATTTCAACGAAAGAAATCCAAAAATGAATTTTTGAAAAATCAAGAGAATGTAACTGTGACAAGGTAAACCACGACAAAACACTACTGAAATATTCCAACTCTTGCATTTCATGAAATAAATTCAAAATGAACTTTGAAAAATCAAGAGAATGTAACTGTGACATGGTAAACCACGACGAAGCACAACAAAACACTACTGAAATATTCCAACTCTTGCATTTCAACTAAAGAAATCCAAAATGAACTTTGGAAAAATCAAGAGAATGTAACTGTGACAAGGTAATGCACAACAAGACACTACTGAAATATTCCAACTCTTGCATTTCAACGAAAAAAAATTTAAATGAACTTTGAAAAATTAAGAGAATGTTACTGTGACAAGGTAAACCACGACAAAACACTACTGAAATAATCCAACTCTTGCATTTCAATGAAAAAAATTTAAAATGAACTTTGAAAAATCAAGAGAATGTAAAAATCCAAAATGAACTTTGAAAAAACAAGAGAATGTAACTGTGACAAGGTAAACCATAACAAAACACTACTGAAATATTCCAACTCTTGCATTTCAACAAAAGAAATCCAAAATGAACTTTGAAAAATCAAGAGAATGTAACTGTGACAAGGTAAACCACGATAAAACACTATTGAAATATTCCAACTCTTGCATTTCACGAAAGAAATCCAAAAATGAACTTTGAAAAATCAAGAGAATGTAACTGTGACAAGGTAAACCATAACAAAACACTAAAAAATATTCCAACTCTTGCATTTCAATGAAAGAAATCCAAAATGAACTTTGAAAAATCAAGAGAATGTAACTGTGACAAGGTAAACCATGACAAAACACTACTGAAATATTCCAACTCTTGCATTTCAAGGAAAGAAATCTAAAATGAACTTTGAAAAATCAAGAGAATGTAACTGTGACAAGGTAAACCACGAATAAACACTACTAAAATATTCCAACTCTTGCATTTCAAGGAAAGAAATCCAAAATGAACTTTGAAAAATCAAGAGAATGTAACTGTGACAAGGTAAACCACGATAAAACACTATTGAAATATTCCAACTCTTGCATTTCATGAAAGAATTCAAAATGAACTTTGAAAAATCAAGAGAATGTAACTGTGACATAGTAAACCACGACAAAGCACAACAAAAACACTACTGAAATATTCCAACTCTTGCATTTCAACGAAAAAAAATTTAAAATTAACTTTGAAAAATGAAGAGAATGTAATAATCCAAAATGAACTTTGAAAAAACAAGAGAATGTAACTGTGACAAGGTAAACCATAACAAAACACTACTGAAATATTCCAACTCTTGCATTTCAACGAAAGAAATCCAAAAATTAACTTTGAAAAATCAAGAGAATGTAACTGTGACAAGGTAAACCACGATAAAACACTATTGAAATATTCCAACTCTTGCATTTCATGAAAGAAATTCAAAAACCAACTTTGAAAAATCAAGATAATGTAACTGTGACAAGGTAAACCATAACAAAACACTACAAAATATTCCAACTCTTGCATTTCAACGAAAGAAATCCAAAAATGAACTTTGAAAAATCAAGAGAATGTAACTGTGACAAGGTAAACCATGACAAAAAACTACTGAAATATTCCAACTCTTGCATTTCAAGGAAAGAAATCTAAAATGAACTTGTGAAAAATCAAGAGAATGTAACTGTGACAAGGTAAACCACGATAAAACACTACTGAAATATTCCAACTCTTGCATTTCAAGGAAAGAAATCCAAAATGAACTTTGAAAAATCAAGAAAATGTAACTGTGACAAGGTAAACCACGATAAAACACTATTGAAATATTCCAACTCGTGCATTTCACGAAAGAAATTCAAAATGAACTTTGAAAAATCAAGAGAATGTAACTGTGAGATGGAAAACAACGACAAAACACTACTGAAATATTCCAACTCTTGCATTTCAATGAAAGAAATTCAATATGAACTTTGAAAAATCAAGAGAATGTAAAAATCCAAAATGAACTTTAAAAAACAAGAGAATGTAACTGTGACAAGGTAAACCATAACAAAACACTACTGAAATATTCCAACTCTTGCATTTCACCGAAAGAAATCCAAAAATGAACTTTGAAAAATCAAGAGAATGTAACTGTGACAAGGTAAACCACGATAAAACACTATTGAAATATTCCAACTCTTGCATTTCACGAAAGAAATCCAAAAATGAACTTTGAAAAATCAAGAGAATGTAACTGTGACAAGGTAAACCATGACAAAACACTACTGAAATATTCCAACTCTTGCATTTCAAGGAAAAAAGTCTAAAATGAACTTTGAAAAATCAAGAGAATGTAACTGTGACAAGGTAAACCACGACAAAACACTACTGAAATATTCCAGCTCTTGCATTTCAAGAAAAGAAATCCAAAATGAACATTGAAAAATCAAGAGAATGTAACTGTGACAAGGTAAACCACGATAAAACCCTATTGAAATATTCCAACTCTTGCATTTCACGAAAGAAATTCAAAATGAACTTTGAAAAATCAAGAGAATATAACTGTGAGATGGTAAACCACGACAAAACACTACTGAAATATTCCAACTCTTGCATTTCACAAAAGAAATTCAAAATGAACTTTGAAAAATCAAGAGAATGTAAAAATCCAAAATGAACTTTGAAAAATCAAGAGAATGTAACTATGACAAGGTAAACCACGATAAAAAACTATTGAAATATTCCAACTCTTGCATTTCATGAAAGAAATTCAAAATGAACTTTGAAATATCAAGAGAATGTAAAAATCCAAAATGAACTTTGAAAAATCAAGAGGATGTAACTGTGACAAGGTAAACCATACAAAACACTACTGAAATATTCCAACTCTTGCATTTCAACGAAAGAAATCCAAAAATGAACTTTGAAAAATCAAGAGAATGTAACTGTGACAAGGTAAACCACGATAAAACACACTATTGAAATATTCAAACTCTTGCATTTCACGAAAGAAATTCAAAATGAACTTCGAAAAATCAAGAGAATGTAACTGTGACATGGTAAACCACGACAAAACATTACTGAAATATTCCAACTCTTGCATTTCACGAAAGAAATTCAAAATGAACTTTGAAAAATCAAGAGAATGTAAAAATCCAAAATGAACTTTGAAAAATCAAGAGAATTTAACTGTGACAAGGTAAACCATGACAAAACACTACTAAAATATTCCAACTCTTGCATTTCAACGAAAGAAATCCAAAAATGAACTTTGAAAAATCAAGAGAATGTAACTGTGACAAGGTAAACCACGATAAAAACCCTATTGAAATATTCCAACTCTTGCTTTTCACGAAAGAAATTCAAAATGAACTTTGAAAAATCAAGAGAATGTAACTGTGACAAGGTAAACCACGATAAAACACTACTGAAATATTCCACTCTTGCATTTCAACGAAAGAAATCCAAAAATGAACTTTTGAAAAATCAAGAGAATGTAACTGTGACAAGGTAAACCACGACAAAACACTACTGAAATATTCCAACTCTTGCATTTCATGGAAAGAAATCCAAAATGAACTTTGAAAAAATCAAGTGAATGTAACTGTGACAAGGTAAACCACGACAAAACACTACTGAAATATTCCAACTCTTGCATTTCAAGGAAAGAAATCCAAAATGAACATTGAAAAATCAAGAGAATGTAACTGTGACAAGGTAAACCACGATAAAACACTATTGAAATATTCCAACTCTTGCATTTCACGAAAGAAATTCAAAATGAACTTTGAAAAATCAAGAGAATGTAACTGTGAGACGGTAAACCACGACAAAACACTACTGAAATATTCCAACTCTTGCATTTCACGAAAGACATTCAAATGAACTTTGAAAAATCAAGAGAATGTAAAAATCCAAAATGAACTTTGAAAACTCAAGAGAATGTAACTATGACAAGGTAAACCACGATAAAACACTATTGAAATATTCCAACTCTTGCATTTCACGAAAGAAATTCAAAATGAACTTTGAAAAATCAAGAGAATGTAACTTTGAGATGGTAAACCACGACAAAACACTACTGAAATATTCCAACTCTTGCATTTCACGAAAGAAATTCAAAATGAACTTTGAAAAATCAAGAGAATGTAAAAAATCCGAAATGAACTTTGAAAAATCAAGAGGATGTAACTGTGACAAGGTAAACCACGATAAAACACTATTGAAATATTCCAACTCTTGCATTTCACGAAAGAAATTCAAAATGAACTTCGAAAAATCAAGAGAATGTAACTGTGACATGGTAAACCACGACAAAACACTACTGAAATATTCCAACTCTTGCATTTCACGAAAGAAATTCAAAATGAACTTTGAAAAATCAAGAGAATGTAAAAATCAAAAATGAACTTTGAAAAATCAAGAGAATTTAACTGTGACAAGGTAAACCATGACAAAACACTACTGAAATATTCCAACTCTAGCATTTCAAGGGAAAAAAAAAATCCAAAATGAACTTTGAAAAAACAAGAGAATGTAACTGTGACAAGGTAAACCATAACAAAACACTACTGAAATATTCCAACTCTTGCATTTCAGGAAAGAAATCCAAAAATGAACTTCGAAAAATCAAGAGAATGTAACTGTGACAAGGTAAACCACGATAAAACACTATTGAAATATTCCAACTCTTGCATTTCACGAAAGAAATTCAAAATGAACTTCGAAAAAATCAAGAGAATGTAACTGTGACATGGTAAACCACGACAAAACACTACTGAAATATTCCAACTCTTGCATTTCACGAAAGAAATTCAAAATGAACTTTGAAAAATCAAGAGAATGTAAAAATCAAAAATGAACTTTGAAAAATCAGAGAATTTAACTGTGACAAGGTAAACCATGACAAAACACTACTGAAATATTCCAACTCTAGCATTTCAAGGGAAAAAAAAATCCAAAATGAACTTTGAAAAAAAACAAGAGAATGTAACTGTGACAAGGTAAACCATAACAAAACACTACTGAAATATTCCAACTCTTGCATTTCAACGAAAGAAATCCAAAAATGAACTTTGAAAAATCAAGAGAATGTAACTGTGACAAGGTAAACCACGATAAAACACTATTGAAATATTCCAACTCTTGCATTTCACGAAAGAAATTCAAAATGAACTTTGAAAAATCAAGAGAATGTAACTGTGACAAGGTAAACCACGATAAAACACGACTGAAATATTCCAACTCTTGCATTTCAACGAAAGAAATCCAAAAATGAACTTTTGAAAAATCAAAGAGAGTGTAACTGTGACAAGGTAAACCACGACAAAACACTATTGAAATATTCCAACTCTTGCATTTCAACGAAAGAAATCCAAAAATGAACTTTTGAAAAATCAAGAGTGTAACTGTGACAAGGTAAACCACGATAAAACACTACTGAAATATTCCAACTCTTGCATTTCATGAAAGAAATTCAAAATGAACTTTGAAAAATCAAGAGAATGTAACTGTGACATAGTAAACCACGACAAAGCGCAACAAAACACTACTGAAATATTCCAACTCTTGCATTTCAACGAAAAAAAATTTAAAATTAACTTTGAAAAATGAAGAGAATGTAATAATCAAAAATGAACTTTGAAAAAACAAGAGAATGTAACTGTGACAAGGTAAACCATAACAAAACACTACTGAAATATTCCAACTCTTGCATTTCAACGAAAGAAATCCAAAAATTAACTTTGAAAAATCAAGAGAATGTAACTGTGACAAGGTAAACCACGATAAAACACTATTGAAATATTCCAACTCTTGCATTTCATGAAAGAAATTCAAAAACCAACTTTGAAAAATCAAGATAATGTAACTGTGACAAGGTAAACCATAACAAAACACTACAAAATATTCCAACTCTTGCATTTCAACGAAAGAAATCCAAAAAGAACTTTGAAAAATCAAGAGAATGTAACTGTGACAAGGTAAACCATGACAAAAAACTACTGAAATATTCCAATTCTTGCATTTCAAGGAAAGAAATCTAAAATGAACTTTGAAAAATCAAGAGAATGTAACTGTGACAAGGTAAACCACGACAAAACACTACTGAAATATTCCAACTCTTGCATTTCAAGGAAAGAAATCCAAAATGAACTTTGAAAAATCAAGAAAATGTAACTGTGACAAGGTAAACCACGATAAAACACTATTGAAATATTTCAACTCGTGCATTTCACGAAAGAAATTCAAAATGAACTTTGAAAAATCAAGAGAATGTAACTGTGAGATGGAAAACAACGACAAAACACTACTGAAATATTCCAACTCTTGCATTTCACGAAAGAAATTCAAAAATGAACTTTGAAAAAATCAAGAGAATGTAAAAATCCAAATGATATTTGAAAAATCAAGAGGATGTAACTGTGACAAGGTAAACCATAACAAAACACTACTGAAATAATCCAACTCTTGCATTTCAATGAAAAAAATTTAAAATGAACTTTGAAAAATCAAGAGAATGTAAAAATCCAAAATGAACTTTGAAAAAACAAGAGAATGTAACTGTGACAAGGTAAACCATAACAAAACACTACTGAAATATTCCAACTCTTGCATTTCAACAAAAGAAATCCAAAAATGAACTTTGAAAAATCAAGAGAATGTAACTGTGACAAGGTAAACCACGAATAAAAACACTACTAAAATATTCCAACTCTTGCATTTCAAGGAAAGAAATCCAAAATGAACTTTGAAAAATCAAGAGAATGTAACTGTGACAAAGTAAACCACGACAAAACACTATTGAAATATTCCAACTCTTGCATTTCACGAAATAAATTCAAAATGAACTTTGAAAAATCAAGAGAATGTAACTGTGACAAGGTAAACCACGATAAAACACTATTGAAATATTCAAACTCTTGCATTTCACGAAAGAAATTCAAAATGAACTTCGAAAAATCAGAGAATGTAACTGTGACATGGTAAACCACGACAAAACATTACTGAAATATTCCAACTCTTGCATTTCACACGAAAGAAATTCAAAATGAACTTTGAAAAATCAAGAGAATGTAAAAATCCAAAATGAACTTTGAAAAAATCAAGAGAATTTAACTGTGACAAGGTAAACCATGACAAAACACTACTAAAATATTCCAACTCTTGCATTTCAACGAAAGAAATCCAAAAATGAAACTTTGAAAAATCAAGAGAATGTAACTGTGACAAGGTAAACCACGATAAAACCCTATTGAAATATTCCAACTCTTGCTTTTCACGAAAGAAATTCAAAAATGAACTTTGAAAAATCAAGAGAATGTAACTGTGACAAGGTAAACCACGATAAAACACTACTGAAATATTCCAACTCTTGCATTTCAACGAAAGAAATCCAAAAATGAACTTTTGAAAAATCAAGAGAATGTAACTGTGACAAGGTAAACCACGACAAAACACTACTGAAATATTCCAACTCTTGCATTTCATGGAAAGAAATCAAAAATGAACTTTGAAAAATCAAGTGAATGTAACTGTGACAAGGTAAACCACGACAAAACACTACTGAAATATTCCAACTCTTGCATTTCAAGGAAAGAAATCCAAAATGAACATTGAAAAATCAAGAGAATGTAACTGTGACAAGGTAAACCACGATAAAACACTATTGAAATATTCCAACTCTTGCATTTCACGAAAGAAATCAAAATGAACTTTGAAAAAAAATCAAGAGAATGTAACTGTGAGACGGTAAACCACGACAAAACACTACTGAAATATTCCAACTCTTGCATTTCACGAAAGACATTCAAAATGAACTTTGAAAAATCAAGAGAATGTAAAAATCCAAAATGAACTTTGAAAACTCAAGAGAATGTAACTATGACAAGGTAAACCACGATAAAACACTATTGAAATATTCCAACTCTTGCATTTCACGAAAGAAATTCAAAATGAACTTTGAAAAATCAAGAGAATGTAACTTTGAGATGGTAAACCACGACAAAACACTACTGAAATATTCCAACTCTTGCATTTCACGAAAGAAATTCAAAATGAACTTTGAAAAATCAAGAGAATGTAAAAAATCCGAAATGAACTTTGAAAAATCAAGAGGATGTAACTGTGACAAGATAAACCATAACAAACACTACTGAAATATTCCAACTCTTGCATTTCAAGGAAAGAAATCCAAAAATGAACTTCGAAAAAATCAAGAGAATGTAACTGTGACAAGGTAAACCACGATAAAACACTATTGAAATATTCCAACTCTTGCATTTCACGAAAGAAATTCAAAATGAACTTCGAAAAATCAAGAGAATGTAACTGTGACATGGTAAACCACGACAAAACACTACTGAAATATTCCAACTCTTGCATTTCACGAAAGAAATTCAAAATGAACTTTGAAAAATCAAGAGAATGTAAAAATCAAAAATGAACTTTGAAAAATCAAGAGAATTTAACTGTGACAAGGTAAACCATGACAAAACACTACTGAAATATTCCAACTCTAGCATTTCAAGGGAAAAAAATCCAAAATGAACTTTGAAAAAACAAAGAGAATGTAACTGTGACAAGGTAAACCATAACAAAACACTACTGAAATATTCCAACTCTTGCATTTCAACGAAAGAAATCCAAAAATGAACTTTGAAAAAATCAAGAGAATGTAACTGTGACAAGGTAAAACCACGATAAAACACTATTGAAATATTCCAACTCTTGCATTTCACGAAAGAAATTCAAAATGAACTTTGAAAAATCAAGAGAATGTAACTGTGACAAGGTAAACCACGATAAAACACGACTGAAATATTCCAACTCTTGCATTTCAACGAAAGAAATCCAAAAATGAACTTTTGAAAAATCAAGAGTGTAACTGTGACAAGGTAAAACCACGACAAAACACTATTGAAATATTCCAACTCTTGCATTTCAACGAAAGAAATCCAAAAATGAACTTTTGAAAAAATCAAGAGTGTAACTGTGACAAGGTAAACCACGATAAAACACTACTGAAATATTCCAACTCTTGCATTTCATGAAAGAAATTCAAAATGAACTTTGAAAAATCAAGAGAATGTAACTGTGACATAGTAAACCACGACAAAGCGCAACAAAACACTACTGAAATATTCCAACTCTTGCATTTCAACGAAAAAAATTTAAAATTAACTTTGAAAAATGAAGAGAATGTAATAATCAAAATGAACTTTGAAAAAAACAAGAGAATGTAACTGTGACAAGGTAAACCATAACAAAACACTACTGAAATATTCCAACTCTTGCATTTCAACGAAAGAAATCCAAAAATTAACTTTGAAAAATCAAGAGAATGTAACTGTGACAAGGTAAACCACGATAAAACACTATTGAAATATTCCAACTCTTGCATTTCATGAAAGAAATTCAAAAACCAACTTTGAAAAATCAAGATAATGTAACTGTGACAAGGTAAACCATAACAAAACACTACAAAATATTCCAACTCTTGCATTTCAACGAAAGAAATCCAAAAAATGAACTTTGAAAAATCAAGAGAATGTAACTGTGACAAGGTAAACCATGACAAAAAACTACTGAAATATTCCAATTCTTGCATTTCAAGGAAAGAAATCTAAAATGAACTTTGAAAAATCAAGAGAATGTAACTGTGACAAGGTAAACCACGACAAAACACTACTGAAATATTCCAACTCTTGCATTTCAAGGAAAGAAATCCAAAATGAACTTTGAAAAATCAAGAAAATGTAACTGTGACAAGGTAAACCACGATAAAACACTATTGAAATATTCCAACTCGTGCATTTCACGAAAGAAATTCAAAATGAACTTTGAAAAATCAAGAGAATGTAACTGTGAGATGGAAAACAACGACAAAACACTACTGAAATATTCCAACTCTTGCATTTCACGAAAGAAATTCAAAATGAACTTTGAAAAATCAAGAGAATGTAAAAATCCAAAATGATATTTGAAAAATCAAGAGGATTAACTGTGACAAGGTAAACCATAACAAAACACTACTGGAATATTCCAACTCTTGCATTTCAACGAAAGAAATCCAAAAATGAACGTTGAAAAATCAAGAGAATGTAAAAATCAAAAATAAACTTTGAAAAATCAAGAGAATTTAACTGTGACAAGGTAAATCATAACAAAACACTACTGAAATATTCCAACTCTTGCATTTCAACGAGAGAAATCCAAAAATGAACTTTGAAAAATCAAGAGAATGTAACTGTGACAAGGTAAACCACGATAAAACACTACTGAAATATTCCAACTCTTGCATTTCAACGAAAAGAAATCCAAAAATGAATTTTTGAAAAATCAAGAGAATGTAACTGTGACAAGGTAAACCACGACAAAACACTACTGAAATATTCCAACTCTTGCATTTCATGAAATAAATTCAAAATGAACTTTGAAAAATCAAGAGAATGTAACTGTGACATGGTAAACCACGACGAAGCACAACAAAAACACTACTGAAATATTCCAACTCTTGCATTTCAACTAAAGAAATCCAAAATGAACTTTGGAAAAATCAAGAGAATGTAACTGTGACAAGGTAATGCACAACAAGACACTACTGAAATATTCCAACTCTTGCATTTCAACGAAAAAAAATTTAAATGAACTTTGAAAAATTAAGAGAATGTTACTGTGACAAGGTAAACCACGACAAAACACTACTGAAATAATCCCAACTCTTGCATTTCAATGAAAAAAATTTAAAATGAACTTTGAAAAATCAAGAGAATGTAAAAATCCAAAATGAACTTTGAAAAAACAAGAGAATGTAACTGTGACAAGGTAAACCATAACAAAACACTACTGAAATATTTCCAACTCTTGCATTTCAACAAAAGAAAATCCAAAAATGAACTTTGAAAAATCAAGAGAATGTAACTGTGACAAGGTAAACCACGATAAAACACTATTGAAATATTCCAACTCTTGCATTTCACGAAAGAAATCCAAAATGAACTTTGAAAAATCAAGAGAATGTAACTGTGACAAGGTAAACCATAACAAAACACTAAAAAATATTCCAACTCTTGCATTTCAATGAAAGAAATCCAAAATGAACTTTGAAAAATCAAGAGAATGTAACTGTGACAAGGTAAAACCATGACAAAACACTACTGAAATATTCCAACTCTTGCATTTCAAGGAAAGAAATCTAAAATGAACTTTGAAAAATCAAGAGAATGTAACTGTGACAAGGTAAACCACGAATAAACACTACTAAAATATTCCAACTCTTGCATTTCAAGGAAAGAAATCCAAAATGAACTTTGAAAAATCAAGAGAATGTAACTGTGACAAAGTAAACCACGACAAAACACTATTGAAATATTCCAACTCTTGCATTTCACGAAATAAATTCAAAATGAACTTTGAAAAATCAGGAGAATGTAACTGTGAGATGGTAAACCACGACAAAAACACTACTGAAATATTCCAACTCTTGCATTTCACGAAAGAAATTCAAAATGAACTTTGAAAAATCAAGAGAATGTTAAAATCCAAAATAAACTTTGAAAAATCAAGAGGATGCAACTGTGACAAGGTAAACCATAACAAAACACTACTGAAATATTCCAACTCTTGCATTTCAACGAAAAAAATCCAAAAATGAACTTTGAAAAATCAAGAGAATGTAACTGTGACAAGGTAAACCACGATAAAACACTATTGAAATATTCCAACTCTTGCATTTCACGAGAGAAATTCAAAATGAACTTCGA
Source organism: Artemia sinica (assembly GCA_027921565.1). Taxonomy (NCBI): domain Eukaryota; kingdom Metazoa; phylum Arthropoda; class Branchiopoda; order Anostraca; family Artemiidae; genus Artemia; species Artemia sinica. The sequence continues at coordinate 6,145,521 of CM051274.1, forward strand.
AAAATCAAGAGAATGTAACTGTGATATGGTAAACCACGACAAAACACTACTGAAATATTCCAACTCTTGCATTTCACGAAAGAAATTCAAAATGAACTTTGAAAAAATCAAGAGAATGTAAAAATCCAAAATGAACCTTGAAAAATAAAGAGAATTTAACTGTGACAAGGTAAACCATGACAAAACACTACTGAAATATTCCAACTCTTGCATTTCAAGGAAAAAAAAAAAATCCAAAATGAACTTTGAAAAAAACAAGAGAATGTAACTGTGACAAGGTAAACCATAACAAACACTACTGAAATATTCCAACTCTTGCATTTCAACGAAAGAAATCCAAAAATAAACTTTGAAAAATCAAGAGAATGTAACTGTAACAAGGTAAACCACGATAAAACACTATTGAAATATTCCAACTCTTGTATTTCACGAAAGAAATTCAAAATGAACTTTGAAAAATCAAAAGAATGTAACTGTGACATGGTAAACCACGACAAAACACTACTGAAATATTCCAACTCTTGCATTTCATGAAAGAAATTCAAAATGAACTTTGAAAAATCAAGAGAATGTAACTGTGACATGGTAAGCCACGACAAAGCACAACAAAACACTACTGAAATATTCCAACTCTTGCATTTCAACGAAAGAAATCCAAAATGAACTTTGGAAAAAATCAAGAGAATGTAACTGCGACAAGGTAATGCACAACAAGACACTACTGAAATATTCCAACTCTTGCATTTCAACGAAAAAAAATTCAAAATGAACTTTGAAAAATTAAGAGAATGTAACTGTGACAAGGTAATCCACGACAAAACACTACTGAAATAATCCAACTCTTGCATTTCAATGAAAGAAATTCAAAATGAACTTTGAAAAATCAAGAGAATGTAAAAATCCAAAATGAATTTTGAAAAAAAAAAAAAAACAAGAGAATGTAACTGTGACAAGGTAAACCATAACAAAACACTACTGAAATATTCCAACTCTTGCATTTCAACTAAAGAAATCCAAAAATGAACTTTGAAAAATCAAGAGAATGTAACTGTGACAAGGTAAACCACGATAAAACACTATTGAAATATTCCAACTCTTGCATTTCACGAAAGAAATTCAAAATGAACTTTGAAAATCAAGAGAATGTAACTGTGACAAGGTAAACCACGATAAAACACTATTGAAATATTCCAACTCTTGCATTTCACGAAAGAAATTCAAAATGAACTTTGAAAAAATCAAGAGAATGTAACTGTGACATGGTAAACCACGACAAAAAACTACTGAAATATTTCAACTCTTGCATTTCACGAAAGAAATTCAAAATGAACTTTGAAAAATCAAGAGAATGTAAAAATCCAAAATGAACTTTGAAAAATCAAGAGAATTTAACTGTGACAAGGTAAACCATGACAAAACACTACTGAAATATTCCAACTCTTGCATTTCAAGGAAAAAAAATCCAAAATGAACTTTGAAAAAAACAAGAGAATGTAACTGTGACAAGGTAAACCATAACAAAACACTACTGAAATATTCCAACTCTTGCATTTCAACGAAAGAAATCCAAAATGAACTTTGAAAAAAATCAAGAGAATGTAACTGTGACAAGGTAAAGCACATCAAAACAATACTGAAATATTCAAACTCTTGCATTTCAATGAAAGAAATCCAAAATAAACTTTGAAAAAAATCAAGAGAATGTAACTGTGACAAGGTAAACCACGACAAAACACTACTGAATTTAAGTATGTTTCATCTCATTCGAAGACATGTAAAAAAAAAGTTGAAAAAAATATATCATGTTAAAAAAAAAATCAAAAAAAAAAGAGGAGGGGGAGGGGCCAAAAAAAGTTGGAGGGAGTTGGAGGGAGGGCCGCCCTTCGAGTTTGGGGATAGGGGACCTATGGAGGGTTGATGTCTCTGCTGGTTAGGGTCATTGGTGCTTATAATCCTTGATGGTTCGTACTCACATACACCTTACTACTTGATTTTGCAAGGATTTCTATGGTTTGTTCTGAATTTCTTTATTAAAATTATTTTCTTGCCATCGACATCTCTCTTAGTATCAACTTTTCAGTATACTATAATGTTGGACCCTATTTTAAACTGACAACATTGTTCAAAACACATCTTGTGCATTATACAGAAACACATTGAAGAAGTAAAGCTAGGTCAACTCACAATGTCATTCTATCATCATTAACCATTTTCATAGATTTATGTTGTCCCAAATTTATAACAAAATGCCTGAGTTAACAAGCCCTCGTTACACTCTATATTAAACTGACAACCCTGTTCAAACATCACTTGTGTATTATACAGAACACATTGAAGTATTCGCAAATGCTAAACCTTTTTTTTTCACCTTAATAGGATCAAATTTGCAAATGCTAAACCCTTTTTTTTTTTTTTTAGAGCTATGATCGCAACGATTGGTACCTGTTATCAGACAAAAAATGCCAATTGCCAAAAAAATAAAAAAGAAAAAGAAAAATAAAACACGCCATGCTAAATGTGCTTTCAAAAACCCATCTGCTTGAAAACATGTTTGTTATCGATAACCATTTCCAAAGATGTAAGAAAATTATGGAAAATACAATTCTCTGGTTTAAATCTGAAACTTTAGTCTATTTTTTGGCTCGAAAAACAGCCTGGTTGAAAAACTTGGAGTTGAAACAAATTTGTGTGGGGAATCTCCGTTAGTACTGTTATCTTTTTTGCAATGTTTAGGAACAGGTGGGGAATCCCCGCTCGCTTGGGAAGGTACCAACAGGACATAAGCAAATAGAACGTAGTTTCATAACGTGTTTAATCACGTTAGAGGTCCCATAGAATAACAATGGAAGGAACATAGCGCTATAGAATAGCATGGAAGGGAACATAAACCCTTATAATAGCATGGGGGGGGAACATAAGCCTTTAAAATAGCATGGGAGGGAATATAAACCCTTAGAATAACATGGGAGGGAACATAAGCCCTTATAATAGCATGGGAGGGAACATAAACCCTTAGAATAGCATGGGAGGGAACATAAGCCCTTAAAATAGCATGGGAAGGAACATAAACCCCTAGAATAGCTTAGGAAGGAACATAAGCCCTTATAATAGCATAGAAAGAAACATAAGCCCTTATAATAGCATAGGAAGGAACAAAAGCTCCTGTAATAGCATAGGAAGGAACATAATCCACCCAAATCCTTAGGTACATGCTCTGGAAAGACACCAAGGAACATAAGGCAAGCAAATCATAAGTACATGCTCTGGAAATGTTTTTCCTATACGTCTCTGCAAATAGCATGGTAATTCCTATATGTCTAGGCAAAGTATAAGTTAGCAGTCTACTATTATGGTTAATCGTGGGCATTCATGTTTATAAATAAATACTAAAAACGTACAACAATAAGCGTCCTTCTTAAGGCATCGATACAGTCCGTCTTATCCCCCTCCCCAAAGGTCTGACTCAGGTACAGCAATCCTTATAGGTGATTTAATTCCCCCCCCCCCGTCCAAAAAAATAAGAAGAAAAAACACTTATATTTCTCAGAAACAACTAATGCCCCATCATCTAAAAAAAAAAATACCCTGGAGATAGCCTTGTCCAGTCAACCAAAGAAAATCTTATGACTATTATATAGATATAGTCACACAATAGCCTAACACTGAATATGGTACGTCAGCTTTATCGAATTCCCACATAAAATAGCCATGCATAACAATAATTAGGAATAATAATTAAAAAATTGAGCATCTGCATACTAGCTTTGAAAAAAAAACGCTAGAGGGAGCAAATATACTATAAGATGACCTTAGTTATTATGGCCATCTTCAAATTAAGTGCAATAATTTAATCTAAATGTAATGAATTTTCCCATGCATTTCATAACCAAAAACTAAAAAAGAAATTTATATTTACAGCTAAACCACACTCATTTTTAAGTCACACTTTTCCAAAACATTAATTCCAACCTATTTTGGGGTGGGTGGGTGGGTATTTCCCTAGCCCCTCTCAGTCCAGGTAAGCAGGATTGCTTATGCATTATGTATTATATGCTTCATCTACAATCTTATAACGTCTCTCCTGATATACTAAATAGTTTCTAAATCTTGGCAATTACGAGCCACTGAAGGGATACTATACTGTAGACAGGGTTGTCTTCAGGGAGGGGATGTCCAGTCCCCCCCCCCCGAAATTTCGTCAAACCTTTACAAAGGTAAACAAAACGCATGTACACGAATTTATGTTGCGTCTTCTAAAGTTTATTTTCCTGACCCCCCCCCTGAAAGAAAATCCTGAATACATTCTACGCTGTAGAATATATAGAAAAAAATAGTATATTAAAGACTAAATTGTAATAGCAAAGTACAATCAATCTTTAAATGCCTCGTCAGGAGCCGGGGGTTATTACATATATAACTGAAAACCTTCATCTGAGCCCCTTCCACTACTACTACTACTACTAACAACTGACCGCAACATCAAGCCACCTGAGGCCAACATAGCTACACACGCTCCTCCTCCATCCAAAAAAAAAAAAACAGTTCCTCCGCCTAAAAACACTAAATTATATTCTTTCGGTGGCATATCTTAGAATTTTTTAGTGCTTCCTGATAATCCCACAAATAATTGAAAACAAATCCCTCATCTCTCCTATTCCCACTCTAGGTAGAAATTTAAATTACCACAATACATATCACTATCAAGGCCGTACCAGGATACTAGGAATTTTGTTATTCAACACAATTTCATAGATTTTCAAGAAAATTTATATAAGAAATTCAAGAAAATTTAATTAAAAGAGAATTTCTCGCTAAAAAAAAATATCAATTTGCATTACCACAATACATATCACTATCAAGGCTGTACCAAGGATTTTTTTCGGAGGGGGTTTTAGTAAAACCCCCTCCTAATTTTTTTGGAGGGGGGGGGGGGGGGTACACAAAAAACCTCCAAAAAACGCATACAAAATTTGTTTATGTCAATTTTTGTTATGTTTTTTTACGGGTCAGACAAACGTTTCGGTGGGGGGAGGGGTTCAAACCCCCCTAAACCCCCTGGATACGGCCTTGATCACTATATCACAGTTTAATATATCACAAGTGATAAAGTGCATTCATGCAAAATTATGTTTAGTTTTCCCTTCTGATTTTGTGGTCCTACAAAATTGCTCCTGCACTATCTCGGATGTTTTCAATTTTTAAACTGACCTTAACGACTTTCAGTCCTATTTCGACCACATCAATAAATTATCTTATTATGTGTGGACATTCACCGCTGAATTTTTATGCCTATAATATAATAAAAACCACTTGTATTTTAAGGGCACAGGAAGTTTTATATTTTTGGCTTGGGGGAGATCCTTGCCAAAATACCTGCATTGCTACGCATCTCTTATTTCTTATTTCGAATTTTCTTTCTCTGTTTCGGATCTCGGAGATGGTTGTTGTTCTGTATTTTCGTTTCTTCTTCGTTTTTCATTCCTGTATCTAATATAGATTATTATCGCGAAATGTCCGTATATGGTCAAGATTTCTGTTCTTTTTCGGGGTGCCTATATACAACAGGGAGAAAAAATACCCCCCCCCCCACCCAAGATTTAGAAAAAATACCTTTTATGGTATTTCCATTGAAAAAAACACACGTAAAAAAAACTGTTACCTCAGGTTTTGAAAAGTGTATTTTTGCTTCTTCATTAAAAAAAAATCCTAGTCCCCCCCCCCCGTATATTTCTTGAATTGACAATCTTGGTTCGATATGCAAATTCTAGGTATCTTACTATACTCTAGTCCAACGGTTTTTTTTATTATGGCGACAATTTTGGAAACATTTGGTAACAGATTCAATTTTATCCATCTACCGAATTTACTTTTTGAAATGTATTTTCAATTTATCAAACAGTTCGTGGTAACGAACTGTAAGTAAGGAGCGACCCGGCTCAATGGTAACCGAAACTCTAGAAAAACGGGTTTTTGATACCAATAGATATATCAAAAGAATCAGATTTCAATGCTGATTTCAAATATATAACTTTCATCAAGTTTAGAGCTACCCATCAAAAGTTACGCGCCTGAGAAAATTTGGCTGATTTTCAAAAAAAGGGGGAAAGACCCCCTAAAAGTTATAGAACCTTAATGAAAATCACACCATCATATTCAGCGTATCAGAGAACCCTTGTTCTCTGATACGCTTGTTGTTTGTTTTTTTTTTCCCAGGGGTGATCGTATCGACCCAGTGGTCCTAGAATATCGTGGGAGGGCTCATTGGAACGGAAATTAAAAGTTCTAGTGCCCTTTTTAAGTGACCAAAAAAAATGGAGGGCAACTAGGCCCCCTCCCACGCTCATTTTTTTCCCAAAGTCACCCGATCAAAATTTTGAGATAGCCATTTTGTTCAGCATGGTCGAAAATATGATAAAAATGTCTTTTAGGATGACTTGATCCCCCAAAGTCCCCAGGGGGAGGGCTGAAAGTTATGAACTTTACTCAATGTTAACATATAGTATTGGTTATTGGGAAGTATACAGACTTTTTCAGAGGAGATTTTTTCTGGTAGGTGGGGGAAGGAGAGGGTCGGGGGCTATATGGAAGGATCTTTCCATGAAGGAAGTTTTCATGGGGGAAGGGACATTGCTATGAAGGGGGCGCCGGATTTCCCAGCATTATTAAAGAAAAAGATCAGGAATTAAATAAAAAAAAACAAGTTTTTCAACTGATCAACTGATTGTGATTAAGAGGTCATTTTTAAAGAACTGGAAAAAAATTCGAACTATAGTTTAAAGAGCAGGGTATTGACTAGGGGGCGAACCCCCTAATATACGTGTTAAAAATTTATGAATATAGAAGTTCGTTACGTAAGTTAATTCTAAGTTACGTATATTTATTACTAATAAAAACGTTCGTAAATAAAATTAAAACAAGTTTCGAGAAAGCCATTTAACCAAATATAATATGCAAATTTTGTTTTAATTATTCATGTACGGTGAGCCAAAATCAAAACCTGCATTAATTCAAAAACGTTCAAAAATTAAATAAAAAAAACAAGTTTTTTTTAACTGAAAGTAAGGAACGACGTTAAAACTTAAAACGAACAGAAATTATTCCGTATATGAAGGGGGCTGTCCCCTCCTCAACGCCTCGCTCTTTACGCTAAAGTTTGACTTTCTCACAACTCTATTTTTTTTAAACAATAAAAAAACTTTAGCGTAAAGAGCGAGGCGTTGAGGAGGGGACAGCCCCCTTCATATACGGAATAATTTCTGTTCGTTTTAAGTTTTAACGTCGTTCCTTACTTTCAGTTAAAAAAACTTGTTTTTTTTTATTTAATTTTAGAAAAAACCATCGAAAATACGTCAGACCATCGAAAAAAACCATCGTTAAAATTTTGGGGGGAGGGGGTTACAAAAAAAAACTCTAAAAAAGCACCAAAAATTTGTTTATATTCTTTTTTGTTACGTTTTTACGGGTCGGACAAATATTTCAGGGGGGAAGGAATTCAAACTCCCTAAGCAAACCCTGGAAAGGGCCTTGTAAGGGATAAAAGCTCCTTTGCGTCATTTAAGAAAAGAGTAAAGAACGATTAATTAAATTTAAAAAAGAATTGTTAAGCTATATTGCGATAAATAAATAGTTTAAGAACAATCTAAATACAATAGATCTAAGTTCTAAATGCAAAAATTATACGAAATTTTGAATTATAATGAATTAATTACTTTTTGTATTTTTTATGGAGCAGTTTCCCCAGGGGCTAGAAGCAGGAAGGTATTTGGTTAGCTTTTCGAAATTGAGAGGTAAGGTTACGTCTGAGAGTAAGAGCAGTGACCACTCGGCGCGTTATTTATAAAATATAGATATTGAGGCTCTCGGCGTTCAAGAATGAACTGAGTATTTTGATTTATTTTTTATTACTTAAATTTGATTATTAAATTTCATTGCTAGATTTAAAATTCAATTATTAATTCATTTGTTTACTTTAATATTAACTAATCATTTAATTATTAAATTAAATTAAGTCTAAATTAACTTAATTCAATTAAATTTTATTAAATGTTTTTATTATTAATAAGCCCATCTTGATCAAACAACACAAGTATGCTGTTCTTTTTCTGCAGCTTACAGCTGCAGACTTGTAACAAAATGGCACGTTTCATAGATAACATAAATCATAAGTCCATCAAAAAACCATCTCATGGTCACCCTGTTACTTTCTATTCATCAACTTAAGAAGCCTCGCCCATTGAAATTACCAAAAATTCGTTCTAATAGCCAGGACAGAAATTGCAAGAAATTATAAAGACTTCTGGACACTGGACAAAATAGAAACATTTTTTGGAGCTAATTAGAGGTTTACTATTACGTTTTGCGGTTGTCCTCTGATTAGTGACAAAACATTGCTGCTTAAAAAGAGCAGCTATTAAATTTTTTACCACAAATATTAGGGAAATGCTATAAAAACGTAGCAAAGAAGCAGAGCCAAGCAAAGAAGCAGAACCTAGTTATTGAATTGATCATGCTATTTAATTTGAGGGGTTACCCGCTTTTAAAAATTATGTACACCATTTGACGCATGGCACACGTGGAAGAAGTGTAAAACCCGTGGCAAGGGTAGGCGCGGCCGTGTGAAAGTGTGCCTACACATGGTAAAATAAATTGCGCTCTGAGACGTAAATAATGTGGCGGAGTGCGGACGATCCTTCGATTTAGTCCTTGTTTATTTAAGAATCTCGCTGATTGGTGCGTCCTTCGGTAACAAAAATATATTTACTTTTAGTAAAGAGCAAATGATGCTCTAGTTTTAGAATGTTCTGGGACCAGAAGTCCCACTCGTGTTTGTAGTAATTTCTATTCGATTCAAGTTTAACTGGATTATTTATTTTAATTGCTACTAGTTTTAGGAGTATATCTCCTAAACTAGGAATATGCTACTAGTTCAGGAGATCATCTATAGCAATATCTGTCCTCTCGATGTTTTAATGTTATAATTTGCTTGAATTTCTGTTCATTTCAGTGTGAATTATTCCAGGACTTTATTTCTTCTCTTCTTCGGTTTTCAATACAGCTGTTCACTTTTTTTTTTGAAAAACCTTCTTTTAAATTAACCATTCTTTCTATTTCCAGAATGTACGAAGACATCTTAAAAAAAAGAAGAAAAAATACATAAAACAATAGTTCTCTAAATAATAATGGATTTTAACATCATCAATAAATGTTCGAGGATGGCCATTACAAAGAGGGTTATTTAAAGCTGAAATTCATTTTCTGTAATTGTTCTCAATTAAAAAAAAAAAAAAATTATGCCTTACCCCCCCCCCCGATTTGGAAAATACCTCTTGTGGTCATAAAAGATTTTTAAAAATTCTCCCTCCCCCCCCCCGTATATTTTCGTGAACTGGCGACCCTGCACACAGCTTACAATTATTTTCACATAACTAGAATCGGTACTTACGCGTTATATGGACCACACCAAAGACGTGAAGTTAGTTTAATCATAATGAAACAAACCAAAATATGACGAAAATATAACACTTTAGTAACAAAATCATGGAAACTGCAACAAACCCCTTATCTTGCACAGGCTATACTGCTTATCTACCAGTAGAGACAAAAAACCGGTTTCATTACAGATCAAGAACAAAATGTGGTCGCTATAACACGTAAGTACCCTATAATCTAATGTTTTGCTTGTTCCACGTTGATTTTCATGTAAAATTAACTCAGTGGCGTCAATTCATTAAAATTGAGGGGAAGGAAAAAAATGTTTTTCAAAATCTAGGGGGGGGGAGGAATTTTGTCCTTTTTTCAATCAAAATATCAAACAAAAATCATATTAAAATGAAAATACACCCCCCCCCCCAAAGGTAAACAAGGGGTGGAAAGGGGTAAGGGGCGGAACGGGGTAAGCGATTTTTAGAGGACAAGAAAGGTGTTGCGCCAAGCGGCAGTAGCTTCAACTACTCCAGCTCGGCACAGCTTAACTGCGGCATCCATGTTTGTTTAGTTTCCTTTCGTTTGATGAGAGAACCAGTTGCCGTATAGTTATTTGCTGTTCGATTTAAACTTTTATTGATTTTGTAATCAAGGTAAGGTTAACACGCTTCTTTGCATTACATCTGCAGCTAGTCATATTTGTAATACGCTCAATGGGCTTTGTTTTAGTCACCTTATTGTTTCTTTACTTGAAGCTTTTGCGTGGCCATAACCTCCAAATAGTAAGGCGTGTTCTTGGGGTGGAACGGGTGGGGCGGAATTGGGAAGTACTCCATTCCGCCCCACACTATTTTAATCTGACCAGTCGTTAAAACTGGGTCAGTAACTTTCCTTAATTTATTTTCAGATGGTCCGTGTGTATAAGAGAAAGACAAAGAGACAATCCTGGTCTACTGAGGCGATGAACAATGGTGTTGTAGCGGTCATTTCTGGACGATGTGGCTGCCTGAATGCTTCTAGTGAGTTAGAGGTTCCCCAAACTACTCTTGAAAGATACGTTAATAAAAAAAGGAAAATCCTGAGTATCTGATTGATAAAACTGCTTGGAAATTTCAAACCGTTTTTACCCAAGAACAGGAGCTTGAGCTTGTGACTTACTTGAAAACTATGGAGTCGCGGTTATTTGGCCTGACGATGAGGGACTTACGTACCTTAGCTTACCAATTAGCTCAAAGAAATGGCATAGCTCATAGATTTCAAAATGAAATAGCTGGTCAAGACTGGGTCAACGGATTTTATAAGAGAAATCCTACTCTGTCTATACGTAAGCCAGAGTCAACATCTGGTGCAAGAGCTATGAGATTTAATAGAGTGGCTGTGGATAGTTTTTTTCGCTACTCACTCAATTGGTGGATAAGCACAAACTTACAGCGTCGCAGATATTTAATCGTGATGAAACTGGTGTTTCAGTGAACCTAAGAACCATTCAAAAATCATTGCTTGTAAGGGTAAACGACAAGTTGGTGCAATAACTTCTGCAAACAGGGGGGAGACCGTAACCTGCCTTATTTGCATGTCTCCAAGTGGATCATACAAACCCCCGATGTTAGTTTTTCCGAGGAAGAAAATGCAGAAGGAGTTTGAGCTGGGACTACCTCCAGGGAGTTGGGCTGAGGTTCACAGCACTGGATGGATGACAGCTGAGCTATTCTTAGCATGGTGTAGAAAATTTGTAGTATTTTCTAAGGCATCAAAGGACTTTCCGGTTCTCCTCATATTAGACGGACATTCCACCCAAACCAAGAACCTAGAGGTCATAGATTACGCAAGAGATAATGGCGTTTCGTTGCTTTGTTTACCCTCGCACTGTTCTCACAAGTTACAACCGCTTGATGTGTCTTTCATAAAGCCTCTGAGCCTTCACTACGCTGACGAGCTTCGAAAGTGGCTCCGTTGCAACCCAGGGAAATCGTGACGCTGTTTCAAATTTCAACGCTCTTCGGATCAGCGTTTATCGAAAGCGCCTCTATGAATACTGCAATTAAGGGGTTTAAAGCAACAGGAATTTGGCCACCTAACCCAGCCATATTCTTTGATTCAGATTTCCTACCAGCTGACACTACTGACATTAAACAAGCTGAACCTTCAACCCAAAAAGTGATTGAGGAACCTCCAACTACAGAGAAAGAACCAGTGGGAAAATCTTCGTCTGGCTCATCTGTTGATAAAGAAAATCCCCGGACTTGGACTTGTAGTGAAAGGGGTGAAGATAATACAGTTTCTAGCCCTACCGTTGGTGTTAATGGTACCCCAGCTAAAACGGTTCAATTTAATATCGATGACAAGGCTACTCCTGGATGCTCACTTGGATGACAACTGACATAAATCACTCTCCAACTGCATTTATTGTTTCACCTGAAAATTCAATTCCCATTCCAAAAGTCAGAGGAAGTGCAAAAAGGACGAATCGAAGGAGGAGAAGACTGCAGTTATAACTGATTCACCATACAAAAATGAGTTAGAGGATGCTATAAAAGAAAAACAAGAAAAAGAGATTGCCAAGACAGAAAGAGCACTGAAGATAATTTTTAAGAAAGAAAACAAAACGGAAACTTTAAAAACAAAGGGAAAGTGCCTGAATAAGAGTGAAAAAGTGCCAAGAAAAAAAAACAAGAAGATAAAGAAACAACCTGAAACTTACGGCAGTGATTCCGACGAGTTTTCCGACTGTGAAAGTTTACATTGTTGTGAGTTTTACTCAAGGTCAACTGAGGGTTGGGTTGCCTGTTCCATATGTAAAAAATGGGCTATCAATTCCTGTGCAGGAATTGATAGCGAGGACGATGAAGGACGAAACAGGACGATCCTTGTATGTGAATTTTGCAATTCAGAAATGAGATTAATTTCATGAAAAAATATGTTTAAACTAGTTTTGTTGGCTTAAGCAAAATGGAAAAAAAAAAAAGCCAAATTATAGTTTTATTTTTATTAATCAGATTAATTATTAATTTAATTAATCATAATCAGATTAATTCGATGAAAGAATATGTTTAAAATAGAGTTTTTTCCTTAATCAAAATAAATAAAAAGCCAAATAACAGTTTTACTTAGTTAGATATACTGTTTTAACTACCACCCTGTTCTCCCCGGATACGGGGCAGAACGGAATATTTGACATTTTTTTATATTTTAATATATTTATATATATAATATATAATATATATATATATATATATATATATATATATATATATATATATATATATATATATATATATATATATATATATATATATATATATTTATATAATAATATATAATAATATAAATATAATATATATATTTAATATATAATATATTTTATTTATATATACTGTTTTTTAACTACCACCCTGTTCTCCCCCGGATACGGGGCAGAACGGAATATTTGACATTTTTTTATATTTTAATTAAATAAATAATAATTGTGTTCACTTCTTACAATATGGGTTTGAAACTTGTTTACAGCAATACAAGGTACTTTTATGAAATTTTGTAGCCTTTATATTGACTCCTTCTAATTAATAAAAATCCTTTTAAAGATAGTACACCCCGTTCCACCCCGTGTTCCCTATATACTAAAATCAAGGAGAGGAGGTAAAAAAAATTTATGCTCTTCCCCAATCATAGAGATACTGGGGATATTTCAATAAATAAGAAATTAATCTTTAATCTCCCTTCATCTCCAGGAATATGTTTGAACTAAGTCTGTAATACGTACTGTAATTTCAAATGCCTGTAATTCTTAACATTAAAGTTGAATTTGTTTAGTTATAAGGTTTGTGGTGTTGATTAGGATGTGCGGTTTGCATTACTTGTTTTATAATTTATTTAGTCCTGAATTATTTTTACTGTATTTGTACCAGCCTTTTCGATAAGTTTTCTTTTATTTCTCGGGGTGGCTGTTAACACTGATGTTTTTTTTTTTTTTTTTAACACGAATATATCCTATCTATATGGGCTGCGGGGTGAAAGCTCCTCTCCTATTCCACAAAATAAAAATTGTGTAACATAAAAGGTTGTGTTCATCTACATACCGGTAAAAAGGTGGAGAAGTTGGGGGGGGGGGGCATTATGAGTGCTGTCTTTTAGGAAAATAATACCAAAATCTTTAGGTGAAATAATTGAAAAAATACATATATTAACTATAGATTAATCTAAAATCTCCCTTCATTGCCAGGTATATTCTTGGACTAAGTCTGTAATATGGGATTTGCGGGGTGAAAACTCCTCTCTAATTGGAGAAAGAAATTTTCTATGACGATAAATAAAAGTTCAAATAGGGATAAAATCATTTTAATAGACAGTGATGATGATAACAGTGATAGAAATTCACAAAAATACCAGATATTTCGGTCACATATGCAGTGACCGTCATCAGTACTAAAACTGTTTTCATCACTGTCTATTAAAAGGATTTTATCCCTATTTGAACTTTTATTTATCGTCATGGAAAGGAAGTATGGTCTCCGAAATTATCTACGTCAAATTTTCTATGTAACATAAAAGATTACATTCATATGTATACCGGCACAAAAGGGGGGGGGGGAATTGGGGGAGGGTACCATGAGCGCTAGCAGTAAAATGGCTTACAAGAATCTTGTAGCGAAACAATAAAATGAAACATAAAAAATAAAGACATCATTTGAAACGGGGATGCTGGGAATTTGTAATTCAAGAAAATTTAACTAAAAGAGACTTTTTCGCTAAAAAAATATCATTTTGACGTCTTAATACAAAGCGAATCAAAAGACAGGCTGCATCCGTATTTAATTTATATGTGCCAAGACCATTCTGGTGTGGCAATTTGAAATGGTTGGAATTTTGATTAAAAAAAAAAAAAAAACAGTTTACTAATTAGCAATCAGGAGCCAAAGAAAAGAAGGAAATCGAGCAAAACATGACATAACTTAAAGACTGATTCTTCACTATATGGTAGTTCTTACTTAAAACTAAAAATCCTTATCTTAACGTACTAAGGACATCAAACAGTGGCGTTAATAACCCCCCCCCCCCATTTTTTTTAAAACACCTCTTCATTGGATAAAGTTCCATTGTGGTATTTGAATTGGAAAAATTACCCCCCCCCACTTAGATTTTCAAAATTAGATTCCCCATAGACTTTGAAAATTAAACTCCCCCCTGGTTTCTGAAAATTACATTTTTGATCTCTCCTCCCCCCCCTAATGTAGGGGGGATCTAATGTAGGGGGTAAGAATGCGATGCCGCGTTCTTACCCCCTCCCCTTCCTTACATTCTCCCTGTACTTTACGCTCAAGTTTCAACATATTAAAGATATTTATTATAGACACTAAGGTATAAATCTAGCTTCAACGCTAAGACCGGATGTTTAGGGATGCGACCCCCCCCCCCCTCATATATAGGACTATTTAATCCCGCTTCGAGTATTAATGACCCTCACAAAATTTTGACAAAACTGAAATCGCCTCTTTGGTAACTAAGTGAGGCTTCATTGGATCGCTGGAGCTCGTAATTTTGATTCCCAAAGAGAGATACAGTAAGGTCAGCCCATGTAATTTGCCACGTGGCAGAAATCGTCTGGAATAGCCTCCCGGGCAGCATTAAGGGCTCTAAACCGGTTCATTGATTCGAATCACAGGTCAAAAAGTTTTCCCCTTAGTTGAGATCCAGGGTAAGAACGGGTCCCTTGTAAAGTTCGTGTTGTTTTTTTTTTCTTTTCGTGATCTTAGCTTTTGTGTTATTGATATGATTTGATTAATTAATTGAGTCACTGCGCAAACGTCCCTTGACATGGAAAATTTATAAAAATAAAGGAACCTACCTAGATATCTAATTAGTTGAACATGAAAACACTTTTTCATCCTTAAAAATTCCAACATCAACAACCCATTGATACACAACTTCAAGTACATCTTAAAATGATCAAGTATACCTTAATCTGTTAGTTGGCGTACGTTTTTAGCGGAATTTTTGCTGATTTTCCGCCATGTCAAATTTGGCGCGCGCTAATTCCAAAAACCACTAACTGACATAAAAACCGCATAACTGCACATGGAATTTCTTTCAATAAAGAATAATTTTCTTTTTTCTATATTTCAATATAAATGCGGTTGCGCAAATTTCCACTTAACCAATTCAAAGCATCAGCTTGTATTTTCACTGTCTAGGTACTTGGTTCATTTTTAAACCCAGGAAACTCAGGAAAACCCAGGAAAAAGAGGAGTTTAACAAATTTAAAACCTTTTCAAGATAAAAAAAAGAAGATATGATCTACTGAAAAAAAGGTTAAAGCCCTTAATAATAAAAAAAAAACAGTTTCAAAGTAATGTAAAATACACTTACACTAATTATACCTGGTAGATCAACTAGTACCATCCTCTGAAGACCTGGACCCTTGACAGTCAATGAAATGACTTCAAAACTAACCGTTCTTCCATCCCGAACGCTGTTCTTCATTCGAATTTCAATTTCACGCCTCAATTCGGCTAGGTCTTCTTCTTTAGTCAGGTCGAACTCATTGCACTGTCCTTGAATTGTGCTATATGATACGGTCCTTCACTTAGGGTAACTTTTACTGGGGCACGTGTCATCATTTCACCAGCACCTCTTAAAACAAACATTAGAGAATTTAAATCTGGAACCTCAACCTCAACGCCGGTATAAGCATTGAAATCCCCCATCAAAACGCACTCAAAATCACTATAACTTTCTTGTATTAGCGACAATTCATCATCTAAAATTTCCCAAGTATTTTCTCGATTATAAGAACTATTTTGTGGAGGGATATACACAACGCCCAAAATTAATCTCTTCCCACATTTAAAACAAATACGCAGCCAAAGTAAATTTTCAGATCTACTATTAACTCTTTCATAACCATCAATAGCTGATGATTTAATCAAAACCAAAATACCACCATAATGTCTACTATTTTTTGCTGGTTTACGCACAACCTGTTCAACCAAATACCCTGGGAGAGGTGATATAGGAGAATGATCGTTCCATGTTTCAATAAACGAAATCACATCAAACGAAAGTAATTCATCATATAAATAAGGTAGCTTATCACGTAGTCCTTGTATATTCCATGACACTAAACTCAGTATATGGCTCTTTATTTCCTATGCGTCTATGCTTTCTGTCAGTGCAATAATATCACTAGCCATTTCTTCGAGATCCTCGTTCCTGGTCTCTGTCGAAGAAAAGGCAAAATGGTAATACTCACGACTGCGACTATTAATATCTGTTAGCACTCGCTGACTATTATCAACAAAATTACGGGAAAAAAACCACTGCGAGGTCTTCTGTTAAGTCCTTTTCTTGGAGAATGGTTTCCTCTGGGTGCAACGTTACGAGTGCCTGGTCGATGTACGTCATTATGGCTTATAACAGCACTAGCAGGTCTTTTAGTTGCCGATACTGCCTGAGAATAGGCTGTTGATGGTATCACTGTCTCGGCATCGCTATTACTGGCATCACTATCTAGCCCCATCGGGATAACAGCAGGGTAATTTGGGAGTCTAGCACTAGGGGGTGGACCATATTTTTTAAACTGGCGCCAAGTTACATTTAACCTCAATCACAGCCTTCCCATCGTACCTGAATAGTCGGCCTTGGATAAACAGCTTGTCACCTCGTAGCATTGCATCACGGCCGTCGTTCTGTGCAAGATTCATAATTTCCTTTAAGTGTTTACGGGCTTCTCTTTGTTTAGCTGTGTAATCTGGGGCCACCGATAGACCTCCCTTTCCCAATAAGGAACTATTTCTTAAGATATAGTCTCTGATTTCGACCGAGTTTAGCTTCACTACTACTGGCCCTGATTTCAATCTAAAAATGTCACGTACATCACATCGACTTATTTTGAGAGAAGGCATAGCACGGTTTAATAAATCCATTATTTCTTGCTTCACAGTATACTCGCCATGGTGTTGCGGAGTATAATTATAAATAATCAAATTTGTTCTTTTCTGCTCTGTTTCGAGCTAGTTGGCTCGTTCAGATATGATTACTAGGTCTGATTTCACATTTTCCAGCTCTTTTTTAATTTCTTCATTTGTCTCAACATTTCTAGATAGCTGTGTACTAATGTTATTCATCTGTACTTGTAAGGCAGCAATGCTATCCGAAAGTCCAGGAATTGCATTAACTTTCTCCGAAAGCGCTGGTAATAAATCCAATTTGAAATTTATTTCTCGCAAAAACTGGGCATTTTGCATTTTCTCGGCCTCTAATGTTTGGTTTGCCATTTTCACACTTTGGATCTTGTCAATGTACAAATGTAGTCCTTAATTGATCTAGTATTGTAACAAAGCAATAAGTTATTTTTCTTGTTTTCGAAAAAGATATTCACAATTTTGGCACAAAGCCACACACAGGTAAAAAATTGGTTACGCAAGCTGTCCAGATTTAATCCTTTATTTTATCCGATTGAAATGCTCTTAACTCTCTGAACTCTGAATCAATACTGTATTGATTCAGTATATACGGGTATATACTGTATCGGGAAACACTAAAGGAAACCAGTCAAACGGGTATTTTCAATAGAGAAATGGATCACAAAGCGTGGTTTCTCATAGCGTTTACAATATTAAAACTATTGTTTTTTGGGGTTTAGGGGGGGGGGGAAGTACCTAGGTTAAGTTACGTATTTAATGTATGCTATGCTTTACCCCCCCCCACCCCATCCCCTAAATTGCAATTATATAGCCCAAACTTGTTTCTAAACTATTATATTTGCATCCTATTTTATTTTATTTCATTAGCATTAACCAAACTTCGCTTCTTTCGTGTGTAAGTTATAATGCATTAGTACCTCGGTGACTATATTGTAATTATGAGGTGGCCAAAAGAAAGGATAGCATAGTAGAAAGAAACAATGAAAAACTGTATATTCTGAGGAGGTATTTTCCGCGGGGGGGGGGGGGGTGTTTATTTTCGAGGGTATTTTTAGCGGGGTACATTCCGTGGGGGGTATTTCCCACGGCGGTACTTTCCGCGGGGAGTATTTTCTGCAGGGGGTATTTTTGTGAGAGGGGAGGGGATTATTTTCTGTTTTTTACGTGGGATATTTCTATGGGGGGGAGGGGTAAAGACTTAAGGGCTTAGAATCAGCAAGTGACACCAATAATGTGTCAATTGTCGTAAAAATTCCCTTTTTAATTTAAATTTAAATTTACTTGTTCTTGTTACTTGTTAATTTAATTCTTGTTTGTTTAAAGTATTAATGTTGCCCCATGCTTATAGGTTTAATTTTGTCTATTTAACTTACCTATGTAGAAACCTAAAACAATATTTGCTTTTGTTTTTTAAATATTATTAATGAATTACTGAGATTAATGACTTAATGAAAAATTGCTACTGGTATTTACAGTTCACATGTGTACACTATTTTTTTTAATTTGAAAACAATTTTGAAGTTCTAAACAATTTTGATATATATATATAATAAGCGTTTTCAGCTATGGGTTCCAATCCTTTGCTGTGGCTCTAAGACCTACTCTGTAAAAGGCTTGATTTACTATGCGGATCCAAGCCCTACTTGAGCCTGAAAACGAAGCTAAAACTTCTTGGCTCCTAAATTTTTCACTACGAAATTTCATTTTTTTTCCCAAAAAATCACCGAATCTTGAAGACTTGTCCCCGAATTTTATATATTCGAGAGTGGAAGCCCTGATGCCAGGTGTCTGACATTATTTAGCGCACCAAGGGAAACGAAAATGCGCCATCGGCGCATTTTTGGGTGCAGTTTGAGATTCATGGTAAATTAGATCTTGCAGGGATGAGTGCAAAAAAAATTCAGAGACAACGTTACCAGATAAGCGCAAATTGTGTGAATTTTGCTTTTCAGAAAACTAGAACTCAAAATTGGTAGGATTCAGTCTTCATTGACAGATTTCGGCACCATATTCCGAAATCTGAAACAGTGAAGCATTTTTCGACTGATTACATGCACTTTTGTGGTCGAAATTTTCTGTTCTCAGTCTCTGGCTTGAGAAGAAAGATATTTTCCTCAGTTCTCTGGTATGTCAGAGAATTAAATAAAAGAGGGAATTAAAGATTTTGATTCTTGACTTTATTTCTGACCATTTTTGGCTTAATAGAGCTCTTTACTTTTCTTTGAAAACTTATTATGTGGAATTTTTTTTAAATTAATACAAATATATGACACCGTCATTCAGCCAGGAGGGGGGTGGGGCTAGCGCCCCCCTTACCCCCCTTATAGGCACCCATGTACCAGCATACTACTGACGTCCTTTGCAAAAACTAAAATAAGGCTCTTAACAAATGTTCTCAAACTTCTGACCTATCAAAATCGTTTTTGTTAAGCCAAAATATACCAGGATGCTAATTTTCTCAAAAAAATATGGAGTCGTTTTCGAGAAAAAATACATTAATGCATAAATAAATCAATGTGTAATTATTGCTTGTTCACAAAGGTAGTATATATATATATATATATATATATATATATATATATATTATATATATATATATATATATATATATATATATATATATATATATATATATATATATATATATATACAGAGAACCCTACTGTTGAGGTTTCAATCTATCTGCAAAAAAATGTAATTTTGTATTGTTTGCCAGAAGAAAGATCACGGATGCGTATTTCCTTTTTTTTCCAGGAGGGATCATATCGAACCAATTGTCCTTGAACATCGGGAAAAGGCTTATTTGGACGGGAATTAAAAGTTCTGGTGGTCTTTTCAAGTGATCAAAAAGACTGGAAGGCAACTAGCCCCCCTATCACACCTCTTTTTTTCCCAGAAATTGTTCGATAAAAAAATATTGAAATTTTGTTGAGCCGTTTTGCTCCGCAAAACTATGTCTTTGAAGATAACATGACCCCCCCCCCCCTCCCAGGGCCATTGGGATAGGTCTTTAAGGTATAAAATTGGCCCATTGTTTATGTATAGTATTTGTTATTGGGAAGTATACTGACATTTTTTGCTTGGGTTTTTTTTTGCTTAGGGTGGGTTTCCACGGGGATAATTTTCCATGGGAAATAAAATTTTCCTGGGGTGAGCTTTCAAGGAAATTTTACACCGGGGGATTTGACGGAATTCCTATTTTAAATTCTTTTTATTTGTCTTGCTTTCTCTTTGCCAACTCAATTTTGCATGCGAATATATTCCAGGGGAATTGTCCGGGGAAATTTTCAGCTTGTTTCGATTTCCGAGAAAAAAATTTCATGGAAGGGGGATTTCCGGAGTGATCAGAAAAACAATTAGATCTTAAAATTTTTTTTCAAATGAGAGTATGCTAAGAATAATATTTCAGGCTGAATCGTCTGCAAGAAATTCTACGGATGGGGGGAAGGGATTTTCAGCGAAGATCGAGTTGTCCGGAAGGAATTTTAAGCCGCGTGTATTTTTCGTGAGAGGAGCTTTCTACGGAGGAGTTTCCTGTGAAGGGAGGGAACTTTTCATAAAGGGTGAGACAGATTTACCGGTATTATTTTGAAAAAATATTAGAAATTAGACAAAAAAAAAGTTTTTTCAACTGAAAGTAAGGAGCAACATTAAAACTCAAAACGAAGAGAAATTATTCCGCATATGGAGTGGTTGCATCCTCCTCAATACCTTGCTCTTTACGCCAAAGTTTGACTATTTATCCCAATTTTTTAAGAACGACTCCTGAAACACAAGGGCCATTTAATTTGAATAGAAAAGATTTTTTTAATGGCTAAAAACTTGTGCTGAAGCTGCCTGGGGGCCCAGGACCATAAGTTATTTAAGTTGCCATTGCTTACAGGTGGATTTATAGGTGGTCTAAAAGGAGGGAACGCTTGATCTCGGTCTTCCTTTCAGCTTGACACTTACAGGCTTGTTTCCTGGGCCAAGAGGATTATTCTTATTTACTGGAAGATTGAGGATGTTAGGGAAATAGACCAAAAACTTTTTTTGTCCTTGATTAGTCTGAAGCTTACAACTGAAAGTCCCTGGGCCAAGGGGAAACTAATGTACAGAAAACTGGGTTCGGGGCACAGGTCGTCCAAAACACACCACAAAACTGTTTTTACGATTGGCTTGAAGCTGTCCCAAATGGGGGCACTTTCAACTTAAATGCAAAAAAAAGGAAGGAACTATTGCTTATCTAAAAATCAGGCCAAAAAAGAGCTAAAAAAAAAAATTTGGTTTCCGAACGGCTTGAAACTTACTCATGTATGATTCTAGGCTAAGGGGACCCTATTGCACAAAAAAAATAGGTTTTTGGGCAAGGGCCCCATATTATGTACTAAAGAATTATCTGTACGATTGGGTTTGAAATTTTGTGGCAGAAAGTCCCTGGGCGAAGAGGACCGAAAAATTGGAAAAATGTGGGCTCACCTAGAAACGAGGCCCGAAAAAGGGCCAAAAACTTTTCTTTCCGAACGGCGTGTAGCTTAAACCGATAGTCCCTGGACAAAGGGAACCGCAAAAAATAGTTTGGGGTACGGGCCCACCCAAAAAACGAGCCTAGAAAAAGAGCCAAACGACTTTTTTTTCCCCAATCGGGATGAAAATTACACCCTTAAGTCTTTGGGCCAATGGGATCCTAATGTGTAATACAAAAAATGTGGTTCTCCAAAAAATGGTTTAAAAAAAAAAAAAAGGTCTAAAAAAAATGTTTCTCCAGAATGGCTTGGCACTTATATCCGTAGCTTCCTGGGCCAAAGGCACCTTAATATACAAAAAGAATGAGGGAACTAACGCCCTAATATGGCACCACAAAGGCATCCTAATATAAAAATAGAGTGGGAGAACTACCCCCCCCCCACCCACTGAAAAAATGGGGCAGAAAAAAGGGCGAAAATATTTCTGATTGGATTTTATGTCTATAAGAAATATTTGTTCACCTGAAAATAGGGTCCGAAAGAAACTTTTTCGGAGCGGCTCTAAACTTATATCGGTACTTATTAAGAATCCAGAAAACACGCGAGGAACCGATTCTAGAATCTAATGAAATTCTAATGAAAAACAGGTTTCCGCTGCCTTGTGAGGTATTGCTCGCTCGGTAAAAAATGCTTAAACTTAATTTTTTGGGGGTTGAAGGGGCAAAAATAGGTACCTAGGTTAGGTTACTTATTTAATAGTTCTAAGCGTTTACCCCCCCCCCCCTGCGGAAAATACCCCCCTCCTCCGTGGAAATTTAGGCTTTCCAAATTTTAGAGTTTTATTTGAGTTTTTTATTTTTTGAATTTCCATTGGGGGAAGGAATTTCGGAACTTGTGTATTATGGGCAACTCGCTCAAGTTTACGCTGTGTAAAATTCTAGAACAAAACTGGTTTCTTCGTTAGTTTTTTTCCAGCTTAGCACGAGACAAGACAAAGACAAGTGACAGAATATGGAAAATACATAATTTGGGCTATATATTTGCACATAAGGGGGGGGTAAAGTATTTGGATAGTTTGAAGTCATAAAACAATTCTTACTTCACAATATGCAGAATAATTGTACCTACTTTACCCCCCCCCCCCCCTCCCTACTGTGCAAATATATAGCCCTAATTTTGTCTCTGGGCTATATATTTGCACATAGGGGGGGGGAGGGTAAGTATTTGGATAGTTTGAAGTCAGAAAACAATTCTTTCTGGGTATATGGCCACTAAAATTACAGAAGAATAGCGAGGTATCTGGAAATTTTGTTAACTAAAAAAAAATAAAAAATTCCAGTGTAAAGTAAATGTAATGTTTCATTTAAGTGTTTTTTTTTTTCAATTGTTAAGTGTTTTTTTTTTTCAATGACCGTTTTTTCCAAGTATTAAGTACTATTATTAGGTTAATGTAGTGTTTCATTTAAGTGTTTTATGATGATCGCTGATCAAAGTTTATGTTATTTGTGCCTTTCATTTATGTTATTTTACCGTGTCCATGGCCGTATATTATGCTTTAAAAATACACTTATCTATCCATCTAATATGCAGAATAATTGTGCCAAACACATTTTGCATGCAGACCCACTATAATTTACCCCTCCCCCTCCTAATATGCAAATATATAGCCCAAATTTATGTCTAAAGAAAAGAAGAAACTAACGAAAAAACCGGTGTGTTCTCGAATTTTACACAGCGTAAACTTGAGTGAGTGGCTCATAATACACAAGTTCCAAAATTTCTTCCCCAATGGAAATTAAAAAATAAAACTCAAATAAAATTCTCAAATTTGGAAAGCCTAATTTTCCACAGGGGGATATTTTCCAAGGGGGGGGGGTAATCACCGGGAGGGGTAAACGCCGGCCACCATTTCTTTGCCCCCAAACCCCCCCCCCCAAAAAAAAAAAAATTAATATTGTAAACGCAGTGATGAATCACTGTTTGCAATCCTCGGCATAGGAATTGTCCTTTGAAAGAAATCTGTTTGACTAGTTTCTTTAGCATGTCAAATGTACAATATCGCGCGTGTCTTACAGATAATATTAAATAAAAAAAACAAGTTTTTTTTAACTGAAAGTAGGCTAAGGAACGACGTTAAAACTTAAAACGAACAGAAATTATTCCGTATATGAAAGGGGCTGTCCCCTCCACAACGCCTCGCTCTTTAAAATAAAAGTTTTTATTTAAAAAAAATAGAGTTGTGAAAAAGTCAAACTTTAGCGTAAAGAGCGAGGCGTTGAAGAGGGGACAGCCCCTTTCATATACGGAATAATTTCTGTTCGTTATAAGTTTTAACGTCGTTCCTTACTTTCAGTTAAAAAAAAACTTGTTTTTTTAAATTTAATTTTGAACATTTTTGAATTAATGCAGGTTTTGATTTTTGCTCACCGTACATGAATAATTAAAACAAAATTTGAATATTAATTTTACTTTTATTTGGTTAAATGGCTTTCTCGAAACTTGTTTAATTTTATTACGAACGTTTTTATTAGTAATAAATATACATAATTTACGAATTAACTTACGTAACGAACTTCTATATTCATATATTTTTAATACGTATATTAGGGGGTTCGCCCCCTAGTCAATACCTTGCTCTTTAAGCTAAAGTTCGAATTTTGTTCCAATTCTTTAAAAATGACCGCTTAATCACAAAGGCCGTTAATTAGAATAAATAGCTCTTATGAAAGTATTAAAAAATCTTTGGCTTAAAGAGCGAGGTATTGACTAGGGGTAAACCCAGTCATATACGTAATATTTTCTGTTCGTTTTAAGTTTTGATGTTGCTGCTTACTTTCAGTTGAAAACTTTTTTTTTATTTTAATTTCTGATCTTTTTTTAATAATTCTGGAAATCTGGCGTCCCCTTCATAGCAATGTCCCTTCCCCCATGAAAATTTCCTTCATTGAAAGATCCTCCCACATGACCCCCCGACCCACCCCCACTGCCAGAAAAAATCCCCCCTGAAAACGTCTGTATACTTCCCATTAACCAATACTATAGATTAACATTGGGTAAAGTTCAAAACTTTCAGCCCTCCCCCGAGGACTTCGGGGATTAAGTCATCCTAAATGACATAGTTATCATATTTTTGACCATGCTGAACAAAATAGCTATCTCAAAATTTTGATCGTGAGACTTTGGGAAAAAATGAGCGTGGGAGGGGGCCTAGTTGTCCTCCATTTTTTTTTGTCACTTCAAAGAGGACTAGAACGTTTAATTTCCGTTCCAATGAGCCCTATCATGATATTCTAGGACCACTGGGTCGATACGATCACCCTGGGGAAAGAAAAGAAAAAAAATAAAATAAACACGCATCCGTGATCTTTCTTCAGGCAAAAAAACAAAATTCCACATTTTTGTAGATACGAGCTTGAAACCTCTACAGTAGGGTTCTCTAATATGCTGAATTTGATGGTGTGATTTTCATTAAGATTCTATAATTTTTAGGGGGTCTTTCCCCCTTTTTTTGGAAAATCAGCCAATTTTCTCAGGCGCGTGACTTTTGATGGGTAAGACTAAACTTGATGAAACTTATATATTTGAAATCAGCATAAAATCTGATTCTTTTGATGTATCTATTGATATCAAAGTCCCGTCTTCTAGAGTTTCGGTTACCATTGAGCCGGGTCGCTCCTTACTTACAGTTCGTTACCACGAACTGTTTGACAACAGTGCCGAATTTTTTAACGACCAAGTAATCCTTTGTATAAAGTATTGACTAGCATTGGCCTGGTATATATCAAAATCTTTTCATTTTCAACCTTTTATTTTTTTTTTTCATTTGTACTAATAATTTTTACGCAATTAATGTTATCGTTGATCAGCCGAAGATCAAATGCTCTTTAAACGTAAGATATCATTATGACTAAACTGTCATAGACGGAGCAATTGCTATTAAAAAAAATACAAAAGTGCAAAACCCAAAGAATAACACGGTTTTTTATAACTAGTTTATACAAGAAGGTACTCCAGCTATTTGCAACCGGAAAAAAAAAAAAAATAGTTTTCACTAACAGTATACACATCAAAGAAAATAGGTTTTTATGTTAATTCCAAACTACATGTTGTTTCTGCTTTCATATTTCAAAGATATGCATTTTAATAATTACAAGTCCTTTTGCGTAGTGAATTTTCTAATATGGTAAAATGAAAAAAAATTATCTAAAATTATGTTATTGTGAGATGAATATTTTAACTATTTTATGCATTATTATTTGTTAAAAACGATTTGAAGTTCGAAATTATTTTTTATCTAAAAGGACTATAAGTTTATTGTGAAACTATATTTTTGATATACAATTTTCATAAGAATATAAACAATTTTTGAAAAGCTGACGCGCCTCGAAAGATGGTAACTCTGATTTCAGGTTTACCTGAAATCAGAAAAATCCAAATATTTTCTTTTGTTAACTTTTCATTTTCAGTTCGTAATACTTGATAAAAAAAATAGATGTTTTTGCCTGACTATTGGAAGCCAGGAAACGATTGTTATCGAAAAAAGGTGACTGCTTGCCTATTACTTTTCTTGGAGGCGCCCACCTCACCTGCCCAGAGTCTCAGGCAAGTGGCCCTAAATTAGGAAAAGTGGAAATTTGCTCAGAATGTGAGGCTGAGCTTAGACAACGAATAGGTACTATTTGAAAGATAAAGATGGCTTTAAAACGATTGTTTTCCTGTTATTTCAAGCAAATTAATGGTCCTGTGTCAATTCTAAATTCTTGGTCAACCTTCTTAAGACAATAGGCGGTCGTGCCTTGTTTGCCTCTCATTACAGGCAATCTAACGGTCTTATCTCAATTTTAGATTCTTGGTCAACATGCCTGAGGCTCTAGGCAGGCATGCCTTAACAAAAAACTAACAACAAGTATGTGTCCGATAAGAGAGTCATGCATACTCCCGCCATTTACCGTGCCCCAGCCATTTAAACATTTGCCTCTCAATTACTTGGACTATCTGTCTAGGGTTTTCTCTGTCTACAATTAGCCATATCTTGATGTAACCTATGCAACCTACTGCAAAATACTTGATAACTTCAATTCAATATATATAGAACTTATATGTATAAGTTAAGAACTTATAAGTATATATATATATATATATTATATATATATATATATATATATATATATATATATATATATATATTATATATATATATATATATATATATATATATATATAATATATATATATATATATATATATATATATATATATATATATATATATATATATATCTATATATATATGTATATATATATATATATATATATATATATATATATATATATATATATTATATATATATATATATATATATATATATATATATATATATATATATATGTATATATATGTATATATATATATATATATATATATATATATATATATATATATATATATATATATAGAACTTGCCTATATATATAGAACTTCATCTATTCTGCATTGCTTCTCATCCAGGGAATGTATTTCCGCACGGCTGACATGGCTCTGTGTTTTAGGTCTTAGGTTAAGATGCCAGCAGAGTAGTGCTGATTTAAGGGAATATACTTGTGAAGTTTCTCATTCTAATTGCTACAAGGAATTTCATTGCTGTTTGGATCGAGGCAAAAGACTTCAATTTAATGCAGATCTATCCATTTTGATATATTTGACAGATCTCCTGGCCCAATCTTTTTGTGGCCTAAGCTAGGCTAAGTCTAGAATTGGGGCTGTTGCGAAAAAATCATGTTAGAAAAACAATTTATACTTTGTAATATGCAGATTAGCCTGGTTGTATTGGTATATACCTAGAGAAGGAAATATGTTAAGAAAACAGTTTCATATTTGATAATATACAGAAATAACTGTTGCCGACATCTTGCTTGTAGCTGTGCTATACATTACCCCTAGGCCCTTCCCCTTAATGTGCAAATACATAACTGAAATTCGTTCAGTGTACCAGTAAATTTAATCAACTGTGACAAAAGAAGAACCAGAAAAAAGGATGGGTGGCAGAATGCATTGGGAATATATAATTTGGCTATAATATTTGCACATTAGGGGGGGGGGAGTTAAGGGTAAAGTATATCTGGGATGCATACGATATGTGTTAGCTACAATTATTCTGCATATTATGAATTGCCATATTTCCTTCTCAACATGTCCTTCTCTAGACTATTGTAATTGACACTTTTTACTGCAAGTTTACTACACTTTACCCCTCCCCCCCCCCCATAACATGAAAATATATAGTCTGAATTATATATGGTACAATTCTAGACAAGCTACTTTTTGCTATCTTAGGAAAGGGTTAGGTTACGAAAATGAAACTTTGTGGGATGGGTTTACAGACTAAAGTATGTCCTGGGAATATATTTTGAATTAGCCAATCCATCTCTACTCCTTTTTCCTACAGAGGGCACTGACCTTTGATGACCTTTAAAAAATCTTCTTTTTTTATAAAAGTGAAACCTTGCAGAACAGATCTTCTGCTTAAAAAAAGTAAAAGAGAAGTGTTTTCAGCCTCACAACTTTGCTCAATCCAAATCTGTGAAGTTTCAGAAATGTGGAAATACATTTCCTAAATTTAGGAAAAAACCTTTGATATGGTTTAAAATTCTACTCTAATAAACAGGAATTGTATTTTCGAACTAAAACCAGAGAAAAGGAAACTCAAAATTAAGGTATGATGTTGTTTTGTCAAAATTCCAAGACTTAGAAATAAGAAAGGGGTTGACATAGTAGAAAGGCAATACCTACCAAGAGAATGTTTTGGTCCTGGATTCATCACTGAAAGTTTTTGTTTTCCTATCCTAACTCTGAAAAAATGCTGACCAATTTCATCTTTTGAAGAGCTGAAGGGTTTGATACTAAGTCTCCTGCGTAGGATACTCCGCTCAACTGCAGTGTCTGTAACGGTTAGTTAACACGGACTTCGAAGTCGATTATTTGCCGCCAGATCAAGTTGATTACGGACATGAGTTCCTGATTGAACTGGCGAAATCTAAGTTTTCAGATACACAGAAGAGCGAAATCAAAATACTGTGTTTGCTGTTCGTGAAAACTGCGGCTAAAGCGGTGCTTAAACGAATGCCTCCTGCTGTGGATTCGCTCCTCAAACTGAAATTTTTATCCCCTGTGATTTGCTTGTCACAGTTTTGACTCCAATGTGGAGACTTGCCATTGAGTATTGTTGTTACCACTGATCTCAGTACATTGGAGAAACAGTGGAGGAAACTGTTGGACATCATTTGTTCATTTGTGTGTGGAAGAACAATCTCCAAAGACTCCTCTCATTTCTCGATAGTTTTTTACATTATCTTGATGCCGTTGGGGCATCCACTTTTCTTTAATAGGCCAGGTGGGTATTGACCCTGTTGATTTTGAAAATTAGCAATGCGAAAGTGGAACGGTCCTTTTCTATGATTATCAAAAAAACTTTTTGCACAAAATAAGTTTTTAAAAAAAAGTAAAGAGCTCCATCAAACAAAAAATAAACAAAAAAAAAATCAAATAATCTACCAAGCATACAACTAACACAAATCAGTATAAATAAATAAATGAAACCCAAAACAAACATAAAATTAAATAAGTCAAACTCAAAACGAGCAGAAATTAATCTGAGTAGGGTTCTAAACCCTATGCTATCTGAAAGTCAGAATATAATTTGTACTTTACTGAAAAAATAGAATGAATTTACTGAAAAAAATGTGCATTGTTATTTTATTTATGCTGATATTTATTCCTTAAAATCTCAAATTAATTTTTGTTTTCTTAAAGTTATAAGTGAAAACATTTAAAAGAATGTTTTTTTTTGTTCAATACAGTACAAATTATATTCAGGCTTTTTAGAAAGCATAGGGTTTTAAAACCCTACTCAGATTAATTTCTGCTCGTTTTGAGTTTGACTTATTTTAATTTCTGTTTGTTTTTGGGTTTCATTTATTTAATGATACTAATTAGTGGTAGTTGGCTGCTTGGTAGATTATTTGATTCTATTTTGTTCAATTTTGTTTAATGGAGTTCTTTACTTTTTTTTGAAAAACTTATTTTGTGCAAAAGTTTTTTTGATTAATTTCTTCTCGTTTTATATTGACATAGTCTTTTTCAGGGAGAAAGACTGAGTCTCTTCTGAAGTTAAACAACCATCCCCTCCATAAAAACCTTTAATACCCCCCTGGGCATAACTTACAACCCATGCCCCTTATCTCTGGGGTTTCTTTCAACCCCAAAAGCCTTGTTTATATGATATTTATACTATTTTGAATAGAATGGCTATCTCAAAATGTATACTAGACGCATTTCGGGACAATATGACGTGTGTGTAGGGGTGAGAGGGTAGCTGCCCTCTGATCAATTTGACTCTTAAAAAGAGTACTAGAGCATCTTATTACCAATCCAATGAGCCCCCTTTGAAGTTTATATGACCACACTTTCTATAAAAACCCTATATGTCCCAAGGGCACAACTTACAACCCTTGCCCTGAGGGTTGGGGGGATTTTTTATCCTCAAAGACATAATTTCCAGACCTTTTTGATAGACTTAACAAAATGGCAATATCAAAATTTTGATTGGAAGTGTTTGGGGAAATGATAGGCGCGGAGGGAGAAATTTGCCCTCTGATCACTTTCGACTAGTAAAAAAGGCGCTAGTCCTCTCAATTTCCAATCAAATGAGCCCTTTTTGAAGCTTCTAGGACAAAACTTTCTATAAAAACGTTATATGCCCAAGGGCATAACTTACGACCCTTATCATGAAGGCTACGGGAGGGGGGAGGGTTGTTATCCTCAAAGACATAATTTCCAGACCTTTTAACTACGTTGAACAAAACTGCCATATCAAATGTTGATACAAAATTTTGGGGGAAATGATGGGCGTTGGGGGTGGGGGCAATTATCCCCCGGACTACTTTCGACTATTAAAAAGGGCACTAGCCCTTTCAATTTCCAATTGAGTGAGCCCTTTTTGAAGTTTCTACGACAAAGCTATCTATAAAAACCTTATATGGCCCAGGGCATAGTTTACAGTCTCTGCCATGATGGGTGTGGGGGGTTTGTAATTCTCAAAGACATAATTTCCAGAACTTTCAACTACGTTGAACAAAATGGCTATCTCAAAGTTTTGATTGGATGTGTTTGGGGAAATCGTGGGCGTCAGAGGGAGGTTAGTTGCCCTTCAATCACTTTCGACTGTTAAAAAGGGCACTAGCCCTTTCAATTTCCATCGAATGAGCTCTTTTTGAATTTTCCACGAGAACTCTTTCTATAAAAAACCTTATAGGCCCCCAAGGTACAACTTACAACCCTTACCCTGAGGGCCATGGGGAGGGGGGGGGGTTTATCATCCTCAAAGACCTAATTTCCAGAATTTTCAACTACGTTGAACAAAATAGATATATCAAAATTTTGATTGGATGTGCTTGGGGAATGGTGGGCGTGAGAGGGGGATACTTGCCCTGCAATCACTTTCGACTATTGAAAAGAGCACTAGCCCTTTCAACTTCCAATCGAATGAGCCCATTTTTGAAGTCTCTACGAAAACGCTTTCTATAAAAACCTTATATGCCCCCGGGGCATAACTTACAACCCTTGCCCTGAGGGGTTAGGGGAGTTTGTCATCCTCAATATAATAATTTCCAGAACTTTCAACTACGTTGAACAAAATGGCTATCTCAAAATTTTAATTGAATGTGTTTGGGAAATGGTGGGCGTGAGAGGAGGGTTAGTTGTTCTCCATTCACTTTCGACTATTAAAAGGGGCACTAGCACTTTCAATTTCAATAAAATGAGCCCTTTTTGAAGTTACTACGACAACACTTTCTATAAAAACCTTATATGCCCCCAGGGTATAACTTAAAACCCTTGCCCTGAGGGCTCTGAGGGGGTTGTCATCCTAAAAATACTAACTTCCAGAACTTTTAACTACGTTGAATAAAATGAATATCTTAAAATTTTGATTGGATGTGTTTGAGGAAATGGTGGCGCGAGAGGGGGGTTAGTTGCCCTCCAATTACTTTCAACTATTACAAAGGGCTCTATCCCTTTCAATTTTCAATCGAATGAGCTCTTTTTGAAGTTTTACGACAACGCTTTCTATAAAAACCTCATCCCCAGGGCATAACTTACAACCCTTTCCCTGAGGGCTGTGGGGGGGTTGTCATCCTCAAAGACATAATTTCATAATTTCCAGAACTTTGAACTATGTTAAAAAATGGCTATCTCAAAATTTTGATTGTATGTGTTTGGGAAAATGAGGGGCGTGAGAGGGGGTTAGTTACCCTCCAGTTACTTTCGACTATTAAAAAGGCCACTAGCCATTCAATTTCCAATGGAATAAGCCCTTTTTGCAGTTTCTATGACAAGTTTCTACGACTAATAAAAGAGGCACTAGTCCTCTCAATTTCCCAATCGAATGAGCCCTTTTTGAAGCTTCTACGACAAAACTTTCTGTAAAAACCTTATATGCACCCAGGGCATAGCTTACAAACCCTTGACCTGAGGGATGTGGGGGGGGGGGTTGTCATCCTTAAAGACCTAATTTCCAAAACTTTCAACTACGTTGAACAAGATGGCTATCTAAAATTTTGATTTATGTTTTGGGGGAAAGGTGGGCTTGAGAGGGGGATTAGTTGCCCTCCAATCACTTTCGACTGTTAAAAAGGGCACTAGCCTTGTTAATTTTCAATCGAATGCGCTCTTTTTTCAAGTTTCTACGACAAAGCTTTCAATAAAACCTTATATGCCCCCAGGGTATAATTTATAACCGTTGGCCTGAGGGATCTGAGGGGGTATCATCCACAAAGACCTAATTTCCAGAACTTTCAACTACTTTGAAAAAAATGGGTATCTCAAAATTTTGATTGGATGTGTTTGGATAAATGGTGGGCGTGGAAGGGGTGTTAGTTGCCTTTCAATCACTATCGACTATTAAAAGGGCACTAGCCATTTCAATTTCCAATCGAATGAGCTGTTTTTGAAGTATTACGGCAACGCTTTCTATAAAAACCTCATATGCCCCAGGGTACAACTTACAACCCTTGCCCTGAGGACTGTGGAGGGTTGTCATCCTCAAAGACATAATTTCCAGAACTTTCAACTATGTTGGAAAAAATGGCTATCTCAAATTTTGATTGGATGTGTTTGGAGAAAAGGTGGGCGTGAGAGAGGGTTAGTTTGCGCTTCAATCACTTTCGACTATTAAAAAGGGCACTAGCCCTTGAACTATGTTGACAAAAATGGCTATCTCAAAATTTTGACATTATGTGTTTGGAAAGTGGTGGGCGTGAGGGGGGGGGGGGGGGTAGGTGCCCTCCAACTACTTTCGACTATTAATAAGGCCACTAGCCATTTCAATTTCCAATGGAATAAGCCCATTTTGAAGTTTCTACGACACGTTTTCTACGACTAATAAAAAAAGTCACTAGTCCTCTCAATTTCCAATCGAATGAGCCCTTTTTGAAGCTTCTACGACAAACTTTCTATAAAAACCTTATATGCCCCCAGGGCATAACTTTCAACCCTTGACCTGAGGGCTGTGGGGGGGGGGAAAGGTTATCATCTTTAAAGACCTAATTTCCAAAACTTTTCAAAAATACGTTGAACAAAATGGCTATCTAAAATTTTGATTGTATGTGTTTGGGGAAAAGGTGGGCGTGAGAGGGGGGTTAGTTGCCCTCCAATCACTTTCAACTGTTAAAAAGGGCACTAGCTCTATGAATTTTCAATCGAATGAGCTTTCAATGAGCTTTCTACGACAAAGCTTTCAATAAAAACCTTATATGCCCCCAGGGTATAACTTATAACCCTTGCCCTGAGGGCTCTGAGGGGGTATCATCCTCAAAAACCTAATTCCAGAACATTCAACTACGTTGAACAACATAGCTATCTCAAAATTTTGATTGGATATGTTTGGATTAATGGTGGGCGTGGAAGGGGTGTTAGTTGCCTTCCAATCACTTTCGACTATTAATTTCAATTTTCAATCGAATGAGCCCCTTTTGAAGTTTCTACGACAACACTTTCTATGAAAACCTTATATGCCCCAGGACACAACTTATAACCCTTACCCCAAGAGCTGTGGAGGGGTTGTCATCCTCAAAGACCTAGTTTTCAGAACTTTCAACTACGTTGAACAAAATGGCTATCTCAAAATTTTGATAGGATGTGTTTGGGGAAAAGGTGGGCGTGAGAGGGGTTTAGTTGCCCTCCAATCACTTTCGACTATTAAAAAGGGCACTAGCCCTTTGAATTTCCAATCGATGAGCCTTTTTTGAAGTTTCTATGACAACACTTTCTATAAAAATATTATATGCTCCCAGGTTATAACTTACAAGCCCTTGCCCTGAGGGCTGTAGGGGAGTGTCCTCCTCAAAAACATAATTTCTATTTGGAAATCAGCTACGCTGGACAAAATGGATATCTCAAAATTTTGATTGGATGTGTTTGGGGAAATATTGGGCGTGGAAGTGATGTTAGTTCCAATCACTTTCGAGTATTAAAAGGGCACTAGCCACTCCAATTTCCAATCGAATGAGGTCTTTTTGAAGTTTCTACGACAACTCTTTCGATACGAAATGCCCTGGTCTAGAACAAAAAAAAAAAAATAAAATGTGCCAACATCGTTCGCTACTTAGGCAGAGCGATTGCGCTGCCTATGATGAATATCTTTAAGAGCAAACTTTGAAACGGTATGCTCTGGCCCTTGTTGAATTCAATACTTGTGTTCAGGCTGTGACCTAATTTGGTGAAAATGACATTTTCATTACAAAAATATGTATCCAACTGGGAAATATTCTATTGTATGTCATACATTTGCAAAATATGTCCTTTTATGTCCAAATTTCTAAACTATATCCCTTTTTTGCCCTATTATGTCACTGTGTCCCGGCACATAGGAACAGTGTTACCAACACCTCAAAACAAAATGTACCACAAATTGCATGAAAAATGTACCAAAGATAAAAAAATTGTACCATATCCCAAATTTTTCCCGCGTGTTACGCTTCGCGTAACACGCGGATCGTCTGTGACATAAAGTACTATCTATGAAAATTTTGCATAAGAAATTTTCATAAAGATAATTTCTTAAACCACATTGGCCTGACATAACCACAAAGAAAGAAAAACGAGGAAAATGGGGTTTTTAAAGGCCAAATGAAAATACTGAAAACACAGAACAATGCGAATAATTTTTTGGATTTTGTGCAAATCGTGGATATTGGCGAATAACTCGCTTTTATGGTTGTTAGGTATTTGGTTTTATAAGTCTTATAACTTTTGGCTTTTTTGAATTTTATTCTTCTTTTAAGTTTTTTGTTTTTTTTCATTGGTTTTTTGGTTCTTTTCACATTGATTTTCCGCGCTTGTTTTTTGTTGTTTTTTTCTACGGCACTTTTCCTCGGATACATTATTTCGTTTTGCGCTGAAAAGAGAGGCATTTGTCCTCTCGAAATATTCGCTTGGTTGTGTTTTTTTCAGTATTTTCCTTTGCCTTTAAAAACCCAATTTTTGCTAGTTTTTCCTTTCTTTATGAGACATTTTCATTCACTTTTCTCTCTCCATTCTTTTGTTTTTCTTTCTCTTCTAATACAGTACATTACTCCTGACATTACTTGAAGAAATTGTTCGGAGTAACATATATACTAAGAAACATTTTGCTACAGGCCAACAAAAGTCGTTTCGGCCATTTACGACCATTTATAGTACCGCTTGAAATTGATCCCAAATGACGATTATAACACAAATCAGGGGCTAAAATTGCATTTAACCTTGTATTCTTACAGCATATTGCCGAAAAGCATTTGCTGAGACCTGATTTTCCATTGAATAGTTTGCATAAAAATCCCTCTTTTTCCTTTTATGAAGATCTCGATAGAGGGGAGGATCGTTCCTGTAGCCTTCCCCTAATATAAGCTACCGACTACAAACAATACAGGAAAAAATTCTTTTTAAATTGAGACTGATTAAAGAATGACTTTGGGGGCTATGGTCTGGTCTGGAAAGTATCAAACAATCCCATTTTTCGAGATAACGCATAATAACTGGAAGTCGAGAAAGCCACCTAGTTGTGACATGGCGCAGAATTCTGTGTTCTTCAAGCTCCATGAACTTCTGCATTTCGACAAAACTCACCAGCCCTTTTGGGGCTTCTGCCAATGTAATTGTAGAGGTCTTGACAGAATTCTTCTACGTCTGAAGGTAGCTTATGACTTGCTGCACTGGCACACAAATGGATGGAGTGGTATGTACACCCAAGAACAAATAGGTTTGGTAAATCCAGCAAAAGCTTTGCTTGCACACCACCTTGTACTCCCATCATCACAGATGCATTATCTGATGCAAAACCAATCAGATTCTGCTTTGGCACTCCAATCTCTTTAAACAGAAGTTTTGTTAACACTGTATATATATCTTTAGCTGTGCACTGCTGTACTTCAACCAATTGCAAGAATGAGTCCTTCACAACTTTCTTCATCCACCATTCTTAGCTTCTTTACTTCATCGACATGACGAATAACAACAACTAGGCTTTTTGAAATACTCACATCAGTACTTTCATCAATGATTACCGAAAAAACAGTTCTTTCTCATCAGGTTGCACAAGTCCACATAAGCTACTTCTCCAATAATTTTATTCATCACATGTGTAGTTTTTGTACGGCCACACTGAACCCCTTTGCAATGTCCGAGTCAGGAAATGCTCTTTTTTAAGGTTTCGGGAAGCTCTTTCATAATATTGATTGCCAAGTTATGCCTTGCCAGAAATCCACTTAAAATCAGTTCGACCTGCCTGATTTTCTGACTTCTTAGAAGCCTGTCATTCCTTTCTATACTATTTATTGAGAACTGTACCACGGGAGCAGTACTAAGTGTTGCAGACACCTTTTTTAAATGAGTAGGATTTCTCAGGTGGCGCCTAATATGAAA
>CM051274.1:6187262-6204762 GCA_027921565.1 Artemia sinica
CTCATTCGATTGGAAATTCAAAGGGCTAGTGCCCTTTTTAATAGTCTAAAGTGATTGGAGGGAAACTAGTGCCCCCCCCCCACGCCCATCATTCCCCCAAACACATCCAATCAAAATTTTGAGATAGCCATTTTTTGAGCGTAGTTGATTTCCAGATAGAAAAATATGTTTTAGAGGCTCATTCGATTTGAAATTCAAAGGACTAGGGCCCTTTTTAATAGTCGAAAGTGTTTTGAGCGCAATTAACCCCCTCTAACGCCCATCTTTCCCCCCAAACATATCCAATCCAAATTTTGAGACAGTCATTTTATTAACGTAGTTTTAAGTTCTAAAAATTAGGTCTTTGAGGATGACAACTCCCCCACAGCCCTCAGCGCAAGGGTTGTAAGTTATGCCCTGGAGGCATATAAGGTTTTGTATAGACAACGTTGTCATAGAAACTTCAGAAAGGGCTCATTCGATTGAAATTTAAATGGCTAGTTCCCTTTTTAATAGTCGAAAGTGATTCTAAGGCAACTGACACCCCTTCCACTCCCACCATTTCCCCAAAACACATTCAATCAAAATTTTGATATATCCATTTTGTTCAAAGTAGTTGAAAGTTCTGGAAATTATATATTTGAGCAGGGCACTCCCCCTCACAGTCTTCGGGGGCAAGGGTTATAAGTTATGCCCTGGGGGCATAATGGTTCTTATGGAAGGAATGCTTGTATAAACTTCAGAGAGGACTCATTTGGTTGGAAATTGAAAGTTCTAGTTGACTTTATAAGCGTCAAAAGGTATTGGAGGGCACCTAGCTCCCCCCCCCTCCACGTCCTTTTTTTTTTCCTCAAACCTATCCGATAAGAGCTTTGAGATAGTTTTTTTTAAATAGTTCAAAGACCATATAACAAAAACTCAGGGGTCAACACAGCCCCCCAGGGCCTGAGGGCAGGTGTTGTAAGTTATGCCCTTGGGGAATATATGGTTCTTATTGAAGGGATGCTCGTAAAAAATTCAGAGATGGCTCATTTGCTTGGAAATTGAAAGTTCTAGTTAATTTTTTTCGAGTCAAAAGAGATTTGAGGGCAACTAGCCTCTCCCCCCACGCCCCTTTTTCCGCAAATGCATCCAATGAAATTTTGAGATAGGCATTAAGTTAAATTTTGAGATAGGCAAAAATTTCTCAAAAGTCAGATAACAAAAAACTCAGGTGTCATCATAACCCCCAGGGCCCGGGGGGCCGGCGTTGTAAGTTATGCCTTTCAATTTCCAATCAAATGAGCCCTCTATTAAGTTTATACGAGCATCTCTTCCATAAAAATCATATATGCTCCCAGGGCATAGCTTACAACGCCTACCCTTGGGCACTGGAGTGCTGTGTCGACACTGGAGTTTTTGTTATCTGAACTTTGAACCTCAGAGCATTACTTACAATGGCTTCCTCCGGGCCATGGGGTTTTGTGTCGACTCAGGAGCTTTTCTGATCTGATCTTTGAATTATTTTTAATGAAATGGCTATTTTAAAATTTTTAACGGATAGGCTTGGGGAAAAAAGGGAAGTTTATACGAGTATCCCTTTCATAAGAACCATATATGCCTCAGGGCCTAACTTACAACGCCTGCCCCGGGCCCTGGAGGGTTGTGTCGACTCCTGAGTTTTTGTTATCTGGCTTTTGAACAATTTGTAATTTAATAGCTATCTCAAAATTTGTATCGGATGCAGTTGGGAAAAAAGGGGCGTGAGGGGGGGGGGGCTAGTTGCCCCCCAATCTCTTTTGACTCTCAAAAACTGAACTAGAATTTTCAATTTCCAATCAAATTAGCCCTCTCTGAAGGTTTTACGAGCATTCCTTTCATAAGAACTATATATTTTCCAGGGCGTAACTTACAACGCCTAACTTCGGGCCCGGTAGGGCTGTGTCGATCCCGGAGTTTTCGTTATATGGTCTTTGAACTATTTTTTAAAAAATGGCTATCTCAAAGTTCTTATCAGATGGGTTTTAGAAATAAATGGCGTGGATGGGGGGGGGGGGGGAGAGCTAGTTGCCCTCTAATCTCTTCTGACACTTAAAAAATGAACTAAAACTTTTAATTTCCAATCAAATGAGCCCTCTTCGAAGTTTATACGGGCATCAATTTCATAAGAACCTTATATGCCTCCAGGGCACAAATTCAACACCTGCCCCCGGGGCCTGGTTGGTTTTGTCAACACCAGAGTTTTCGTTATATGATCTTTGAACTATTTTTAACAAAATAGCTATTTCAAAATTTTTATCGGATGCATTGGGAAAAAAAAGGGCGTGGGGGGGGGGGTACCCTCCAATATCATTTGACGCTTAAAAAGTGAACTAGAACTTTCAATTTTCAATCAACTAGCACTCTCTGAAGTTTATACGAGCATTCCTTCCATAAGAACCATATATGCCACCAGGGCATAACTTATAACCCTTGCCCTGAAGACCTTGGGGGGGATGTCATGCTCAAAGATATAATTTCCAGAACTTTCAACCACGTTGAAGAAAATGGCTTTCTCTAAATATTGATTGGATGTTTTTGAGGAAATGGTGGGCGTGGAAGGGTATGTTAGTTACCTTCCAATCACTTTCGACTATTAAAAAGGGCACTAGCCATTTAAATTTCCAATCAAATTAGGGGGTTTCATCATCAAAGACCTAATTTCCAGAATTTTAAACCACGTTGAACAAAAATGGCTATCTCAAAATTTTGACTAGATTTGTTTGGGGAAAAGGTGGGCGTGAGAGGGGGGTTAGTTGCCCTCCAATCACTTTCGACTATTAAAAAGGGCACTAGCCCTTTGAATTTCCAATTGAATGAGCCCTTTTTGAAATTTCTACGACAAAGCTTTCTATAAAAAGCTTATATGCCTCCAGGGCATAACTTACAACCCTTGCCCTGAGGGCTCTTGGGGGGGGGGGTGGGTTGTCATCATCAAAGACCTAATTTCCAGAATTTCAACCACTTTCAACAAAATGGCTATCTCAAAATCTATATCGTGAGATCAGAGGCAACGCTATAGCGTTGCCTACAGTAAAGGCCATACGACTCCAATGTTTTATTATTATTTATTATTTATTTTTCTTTCCCAGAGGCACTTCATACGGAAGGGGTCGTCGTAGAAACTTCAAAGGGGGCTCATTCGTTTGGAAATCCAAATTGATTGGAGGGCAACTAGCCCCCCCCCCACGCCCATCATTCCCCCAAACACACCCAATCAAAATTTTGAGATAGCCATTTTGTTCAGCGTAGTTGATTTCCAAATAGAAAATATTTTGAGGAGGACACTCCCCAGAACCCTCAGGCCAAGAGTTTTAAGTTATGCCCTGGGGGCATATAAGGTTTTTATAGAAGGCGTTGTCGTAGAAACTTCAAAACAGGCTCATTCGATTGGAAATTCAAAGGGCTGGTGCCCTTTTTAATAGTCGAAAGTGATTGGAGGGCAACTAGCCCCCCCCCCACGCCGATCATTTCCCCAAAACACATCCAATCAAAATTTTGAGATAGCCATTTCGTTCAGCGTAGTTGTTTACCAGATAGAAAATATGTTTTTGAGGAGGACACGCCCCACAACCGTCAGGGCAAGGGTTTTGAGTTATGCCTTGGGGGCATATATAAGGTTTTTATAGAAGGCGCTGTCGTAGAAACTTCAAAAAAGGCTCATTCGATTGGAAATTCAAAGGGATAGTGCCCTTTTTAATAGTCGAAAGCGATTGGAGGGCAACTAGACCCCCTCACGCCCATCATTCCCCCAAACACGTCCAACCACAATTTTGAGAGAGCCATTTTGTTCAGCGTAGTTGATTTCAAGATAGAAAATATGTTTTTGAGGAGGTCTCTCCCCCACAACCCTTAGGGTAAGGGTTTTAAGTTATGCCCTGGGGGCATATAATGTTTTTATAGAAGGCGTCGTCGTAGAAACTTCAAAAAAAGGCTCATTCGATTGGAAATTCAAAGGGATAGTGCCCTTTTAATAGTCGAAAGTGATTGGAGAACAACTAACCCCCCTCTCACGCCCACCTTTTCCCAAACACATCCAATCAAAATTTTGAGACAGCAATTTTATTAAACGTAGTTTTAAGTTCTGGAAATTAGGTTTTTGGGGATGACAACGTTTAATAAAATGGCTGTCTCAAAATTTAGAGATAACCCTTTTGTTAAAAATAGTTCAAACATCAGATAATAAAA
The DNA here is from genome assembly GCA_027921565.1 of Artemia sinica. Lineage (NCBI taxonomy): Eukaryota > Metazoa > Arthropoda > Branchiopoda > Anostraca > Artemiidae > Artemia > Artemia sinica. Next base: position 6,191,448 of record CM051274.1, read on the forward strand.
ACTCCGAGGCTGACACAAACCCATTTCTTCACTTTGATATTGTTACTTTGATACAACTTTTGATGCTTTGATGAGCATTTGATTTTTTGAAGAAAAGTTTTGATTTTGAAATAAGGAATTTTATAAAAACTCTAAATTTTTTGCAAACAAAACCCAACAAAAATTAAATAAATTTTTTTTTCGAAAAATAAGTTTTTCAAAGAAAAGTAAAGGTCATTTTAAACTTAAGCTCAGCAGATACAAACACCTGTTAAAATTCAAACTCAAAACGACCAGAAATTACTATTAAAGAATAAATGCAACCCAAAACGAACAGAAATTAAATAAACAATCATAGCAAAAAACATACAACAAATAATAATATAAATTAATAAGTAGAACTTAAAGCGAGTAATGCTTAGATTGAATATCAAATTCAAGCTTAAAACGAAAAAAAAAAAATTTCCTATTGAAGTATAAATGAAACTTAAAACGAACAGAAATTAAATAAACAATCAATGCAAACAGACAAAGATCCATCCGTTCAAGAATTTATTTCACTATAATTTTATTTTATTTTCAATGCTGTAAGAACTGGAAAAGAAAATATTTGTAATATAATTCGTTTTCAGTTAAGCGCCAATATCAAACAATATCAAAGTGAAAAAATGGGTTTGTGTCAACCTCGGAGTTTTTATTATCTGATGTTTGAACTATTTTTAACAAAATTGCTATCTCAAAATTTTATCGGATGGGTTTGGGGAAAAAGGGCGTGGGGGACTACATTAAGCTTCGGTCTCTTTTGACTCTTTAAAAGTGAAGTAGAACTTTCTATTTCAATCAAATGAGCCCTCTCTAAAGTTTATACGAGTATCTCTTCTATAAAAAACCATATAAATCCCCAGAGAGAATAACTTACAACGCCTGTCCCTCGGCCCTGGGAGATTGTGTCGACCCTGGAGTTTCAATATCTGATGGTTGAACTATTTTTAACAAAATGTTCACCTGAAATTTTTATCGGATGGGTATATCCATCGAATACACCAAAGGCGTCGAGGACGGGATGGGCTAGTTGCCCTCCAATCTTTTATACTCTGAGAAAATGAACTACAACTTTTAATTTCCATTCAAATGAACCCTCTTTGAAGTTTATACGAGTATACCTTCCATAAGAACCATATTTTGTCCCCAGAGCAATACATACAACGCCTACCCCGGCCCTGGGGGGGGGGGTTGTGTCGACACAGGAGTTTTTCTTATCTGACCTTTGGACTATTTTTAGCGAAATGACCATAAGTAAAGCAGTTTTGTTATATGATCTTTGAACTATTTTTAACAAAATGGCTACCTCAAATTTTTTATCAGATGTATTTTGGGGGAAAAGGGCTTGGGGGGCCAGTTACCCTCTGATCACTTTTGACTCTTAAAAAGGGATGGATTTCAATATCCAATCAAATGAGCCCTCTCTAAAGTTTATTTAATGCCTATCTCCAAATTTTTTATTGGATGCATTTGGGGAAAAGGGGCGTGGGGGGCTAGTTGCCCTCCAATATCTTTTGACTGGAAAAAACTTAACTAGAAACTTGCAACTTCCAATCAAATGAACCATCTCTGAATTTTTTACGAGCATCCCTTCAATAAGAACCTTATATTCCCCAAGGGCATAACTTACAACACCTGCCCTCGGGCCTTGGGGGGCTGTGTTGACCCTGAGTTTTCGTTATATGGTATTTGAAAACTATTTAAAAAAGTTATCGCAAAGTTCTTATCGGATGGGCGGAGGTTATCGGAGGTTGACACAAACCCATTTCTTCACTTTGATATTGTTATTTTGATACAACTTTTGATACTTTGATGAACATTTGATTTTTTAAACAAAAGTTTGATTTTGAAATAGGGAATTTTTAAAAACTTGAAATTTTGTTCGTTTCAAGCCTGATTTGCATATTCAATTTAATTTTCACTCGTTTAAAGATTTATTTACTAATTTACATTAATATCTATTGCATGTCTGTTTGCATTGATTGTTTATTTAATTTCTCTTCGTTTTAAGTTTCATTTATACTTCAATAGGAAATATTTTTTTTTTCGTTTTAAGCTCGAATTTGATATTCTATCTAAGCATTACTCGCTTTATTTCTACTTATTCATTTGTATTATTATTTGTTGTATGTGTTTTTTGGTATGATTGTTTATTTAATTTCTGTTCGTCTTGGGTTTCATTTATTCTTTAATAGTAATTTCTGGTCGTTTTGAGTTTGAATTTTAACAGGTGTTTGTATCTGCTGAGCTTATGTTTAAAATAACCTTTACTTTTCTTTGAAAAACTTATTTTTCGATTTTTTTTTATTTAATTTTTGTTGGGTTTTGATTGCAAAAAATTTCAAGTTTTTAAATTTTTATCGGATGGGTTTTGGGAAAAGGGGCGTGGTGGGCGGGACTAATTAAACTTTGGTCTCTTTTGACTCTTTAAAAGTGAACTAAAATTGTCTATTTTCAATCAAATGAGCCCACTCTGAAATTTATACGAGCATCCCTTCTATAAGAACCATATATATCCCCAGAGTATAACTTTCAATGCCTGTCCCTGAACTAATTGCCCTTCGATCTCTTTTGACTATATAAAAGGGCTAATTGCTAATTCCCTGGGCTAATTGCCCTTTGATCTGTTTTGGGACTATATAAAATTTGAATTTTAAATCAAATGAGCCCTCTCTGAAATTTATACGAGCATCCCTTCTATAAGAACCATATATATCCCCAGAGTATAACTTACAATGCCTGTCCCTGGGCTAATTGCCCTTCGATCTCTTTTGACTATATAAAAGTGAACTAGAACTTTAAATTTTAAATCAAATGAGCCCTCTCTGAAATTTATACGAGCATCCCTTCTATAAGAACTATATATATCCCCAGAGTATAACTTACAATGCCTGTCCCTGGGCTAATTGCCCTTCGATCTCTTTTGACTATATAAAAGTGAACTAGAACTTTAAATTTTAAATCAAATGAGCCCTCTCTGAAATTTTTACGAGCATCCCTTCTATAAGAACCATATATATCCCCAGAGTATAACTTACAATGCCTGTCCCTGGGCTAATTGCCCTTCGATCTCTTTTGACTATATAAAAGTGAACTAGAACTTTAAATTTTAAATCAAATGATCCCTCTCTGAAGTTTATACAATCATCACTTCTAGAAGAGCCATATATCCCCCCAGGGCATAATTTACAACGCCTGTCCCCGGGCCCTGGGGGGTTGTGTCAACCCAGATGTTTAAATATCTGATGTTTGAACCATTTTTTGTTTGATTTGATTTCATTTATGCATTACATTTTTTATTTAATGTATTTGGGGGAAAAGGGCGGGGAGGGGGGGGGGGGCTAGTTGCCCTCCGATCTCTTTTGACTCTTAAAAAGTGAACTAAAAATTACACTTTCCAAAAAAAGAGCCCTCTTTGAAGTCTATACGGCCATCCCTTCCATAAGAACCATAAATGCCCCCAGGGCATAACTCACAACGCCTGTCCCAAGGCCCTGGGGGGTTTTTTCGACACCAGAGGTTTTTTTATCGAACCTTTTAACTATTTTTAACAAAAAGAATATCTCAAAAATTTTATTTGATGCATTTGGGGAAAAATGGCGTGGAGGGGGGGGGGAGGATAGTTGCCCTCTGATCTCTTTTGACTCTTAAAAAGTGAATTAGAACTTTCACTTTCCAAACAAATGAGCCCTCTCTGAAGTATATATGCGCATCCCTTCAATAAGAACCATATATCCCCCAGGGTATAACTTATAACACCTGTCCCCAGGTCCTGGAGGGATGTTTCGACACGGGAAATTTTGTTATCTGGCCCTTGAACTATTATTAGGAAAATGGCCATCTAAAAATTTTTATTTGATGCATTTGGGGGAAAAGGACGTGGAGGGGGAACTAGCTGCCCTCCGATTCCTTTTGACTCTTGAAAATTGAACTACAACTTTCATTTTCCAATCAAATGAGCCCTCTATGAAGTTTATACGAGCATCCCTTCCATAACAACCATATACCCCCAGGGCATAACTTACAACGCCTGCACCCGGGCTCTGTGGGGCTGTATTGACACCGGTGTTTTTTAATCTGAACTTTAAACTATTTTTAACAAAATGTCTATCTCAAATATTTTATCTGATGAATTTGGGGGAAAGGGGTGGGGGAGAAGGCTAGCTCCTTTTCGATCACTTTTGACTTGTCAAAAGTGAACTAGAACTTTTAATTACCAATCAAATGAGCCCTCTTTAAAGCTTATACGAGCATCCCTTCCGTGGGAACCTTATATGCCCCGGCTGCTATATATACTAGCTGCCCTTTGATCACTTTTGATTTATAAAAAGTGAACTAGAACTTTCAATTTCCAATCAAATGAGCCCTTTTTGAAGTTTATAGGAGCATCCCCTAAATAATAATTTTATCTGATGCAATGGCTATCTCAAATTTTCTATCAGATATATTTGTGGAAAAAAAGCTGTAGGGGGGGGGCTAGTTGCCCTCTGATCACCTTTGACTCTTACAAAGGGCCTTAGAACTCTCGATTTACAATCGAATGAGCCCCCTTTTGAAGTTTATTCGACGACCCCTTCTATATGAAGTGCCTCTGGGAAAAAAAAAAAATAAATATAGTGTGGGGGGAGGCTAGCTGTCCTCCGATCACTTTTTACTCATAAAAAAAGAATTACAACTTTCAATTTCACACCAAATGAGCCCTCTATAAAGTTTATACGTGCATCCCTTCCATAAGAGCCATGTATATCCTCAGGGCATAGCTTACAACGCCTACACCCGGGCCCTGGGGGGCTTTGTCGACACCGGAGTTTTTGATGCTGAACTTTGAACTATTTTTAACAAAATGTGTATCTCAAAATTTTCATCTGATTCATTTAGGGCGTGGAGGGGCGGGGCTAGTTGCTATCCCATCTCTTTTGAATCTTAAAAATGAGCGAGAACTTTCAATTTCCATTCAAATTTACCCTCTCTGAAGTTTATACGAGCATCTTTTTCATAAGAAACATATATGCCCCAGGGCATAACTTACAACGCCTGCCCCCGGGCCCTGGGGGGTTGTGACGACACCTGAGTTTTGTTATCTGACTTTTGAACAATTTTTAACTCAATGGCTATCTCAAAATTTTATTGGATTTATTTGGAGAAAAAGGGGCGTGGGGTAGGGCTAGTTGCCCTCCAATCTCTTTTGACTCTAAAAAACTGAATTAGAACTTACAATTTCCAATCAAATTAGCCCTCTGAAGTTTTTATGAGCATCCCTTCAATAAGAACCATATATTCCCCCAGGGCATAGCTTGCAACACCTGTCCTCGGGCCCTGGGGGGCTTTGTATTCCCCGAAGTTTTTGTTATATGGTCATGGAACTATTTAAAAAAATGGCTATCTCAAAGTTCTTATCGGATGGGTTTGAGGGAAACGAGCGTGGGGGGGATAGTGGCCCTCCGATCTCTTTTGACTCTTAAAAAGTTAACTAGAACTTTCAATTTCCAATCAAATGAGCCCTCTTTGCAGTTAATAAGAGCATCTTTTCCATGAGACCCATATATGCCCCCAGGTCAGAAACTTACAACGCCTTCCCCCTGGCCCTGGGGGGTTGTGTCGACACCAGAATTTTTTTTTATGATCTTTGAACTATTTTTAACAAAATAGCTATCTCAAAATTTTTATCGGGTGCATTTGGGAAAAAAGGGTTTAGAGGGGGGGGGAGCTGGTTACCCTCCTATATCTTTTGACGCTTAAAAAGTGAACTAGAACTTTCAATTTCCAATCAAATGAGCCCTCTCTGAAGTTTATACGAGTATTCCCTGCCATAAGAACCATACATGCCCCCAGGGCATGACTTATAACCCTTGCCCTGAAGACTGTGGGGGAGTGTCCTGATCAAACATAAATTTCCAGAACTTTCAACTACGTGGAACAAAATGGCTATATCAAAATTTTGATTGGATGTGTTTGGGGAAATGGTGGTCGTGGATGGGGTGTTAGATGCCTTCCAATCACTTTCGACTATTAAAAAGGGAACTAGCCATTTAATTTTCCAATCGAATGAGCCCTTTCTGAAGTTTCTACGACAACACTTTCTATAAAAAAACTTATATACCCCCAGGGCATAACTTACAACCCTTGCCCTGAGGGCTGTGGGGGGGGGGGGGGGTGTCATCCTCAAAGACCTAATTTCCTGAATTTTCAACTACGTTGAACAAAATGGCTATCTCAAAATTTTGATTAGATGTGTTTGAGGATAAGGTGGGCGTGAGAAGGGGGTTAGTTGCCCTCCAATCACTTTTGACTATTAAAAAGGGCACTAGCCCTTTGAATTTCCAATCGAATAAGTCCTTTTTGAAATTTATACGACAAAGCTTTCTATAAAAACCGTATATGCCCCCTGGGCATAACTCACAACCTTTGCCCTGAGGGCTGTGGGGGAGTGTCCTCCTCAAAAACATAATTTCTATGCAGAAATCAACTACGTTCAACAAAATGGCTATCTCCAAATATTTATTGGATTTGTTTGGAGAATTGGTGGGCGTGGAAGGGGTGTTAGTTGCCTTCCAAATCACTTTTGATCCTTAAAAAGGGCACTAAAACCCTCGATTCCCAATCGAATGAGCCCCCTTTGAACTTTCTACGACTCCTTCCATATGAAGTGCCTCTGGGGACAAAACAAATAATAAAACATTGGATCCGTATGGTCTTTACAATAGGCAACGCTATTGTAACGGTGTTGCCTAAAATTTAGAAATTTTGTGTGCACGTATAAATGGTATTAACCCATTCTGTTTTCTATTTTTATCAGTTTTATCATGCAGCACTAGGAGATTTAGCTTTGCTTGTGAAGGGAAATATAGACATAAAAACGATATTCAGTTGTATGTTCCGAGGGGGTATTTTCCGCAGGGGGTTGGGTATTTTCCGGGTTGTATTTTCCATGGGGGGTGTTTTCAACGGGGGAGTATTTTTCTGCAAGGGTTTTTTTTTGTGGGGAGGGGGTATTTTCCGTTTTTTCACGGGGAGAATTTTCCGAGGGGGGGGGGTTAACATCTAGAACCTTAGAATCAGCATAAAAATACCAATAATACGTCAATTGTCGTCAAATTTTCTTTTTGATTTAAGTTTAAATTTACTTTTTTAATTTAGTTCCTGTTTGTTTTAAGTTTTAATGTTGCCGCTTACTAATAGATTGAATTTCGTCCATTTAATTTACGTATCTAGAAATCGCAAACAATATTTGTTTTTGTTTTTAAATATTATTAACAAATTACTGAGATTAATGACTTAATGAAAAATCGCTAATGGTATTTACAATTCACATGTGTTCGCTATTTTTTATTTTAAATTGAGAACAATTTTGAAATCAGCAATGGTGGCCGGTGTTTACCCTCCCGGCGTTAACCCCCCCCCCCTGTGAAATAACCCCGGGAAAATACTCCCCCGGAAAATACCTCCCAGAAAATACCAATCCGGATAATACCCCTCCTGTGGAAAATACCTCTCCGCGGAAAATACACATCGTAAACTTGAGCGAGTGGCTTATAATACACGAGTACGTGTATAATACACGAGAGAGAGCATAATTCTGGTATTATTTTCCGGTAGTATTTAAAAACGATCAGAAATTAAATTAACAAACAAGTTTCTTCAACTGAAAGTAAGGAGCAACATCAAAAATGAAAACGAACAGAAATGATCACATATATAAAAAGGAGTTGCCCCTTTCACAAGACCTTGCTCTTTTGACTTTTTGCCCTAATTCTTCAAGAACGATTCCTGAACCACAATGTTCGCTTAATTAGAATTATAAGCTTTGTTATTAAAATAAAATAAATGCTTTAAGAGTGAGGTCTTGAGGAGGAGGCAACCCCTTTCATATACATAATAATTTCTGTTCGTTTATAAGTTTTGATGTTGCTCCTTAGTTTCAGTTGATTTTTTTTTTAATTTAATTTCTTATCGTTTTTTAAATAATACCGGGTAATCCGACTCTTTCTTCATGAAAAATCCCCCGACTCTTTCTTCATGAAAAATCCCGGTACAAGTATATTATTAAATAATTTTTTTTTTTTAACTTAAAGTAAGGAGCGACATTAAAACTTAAAACGAACATATATTATATCGTATATGAAAGGGGTTGTCCCCAGTAGTGTGATAATAATTACCGCGAATTGCACATACAATTACACATGAATTGCACAAGAAAAACCCATGCCTTTGACACTGTATTTACACGTGAACATTTTGAAAATCTGCCAAGGTTTCTGTTATTGTTGTCAATTGCACAATGAATGTATCGTTTGACGTAGACATTTTTTATGAGCCAATTAGAGGTTGTTCAATATACGATAACTTGATTTGTGGTTTGGGATTTGAATAAAAGGAATGGTTTTCACAACAATTCATATTAGTAAGAGAATTGAATTCAGAGAGAATAGTTTATTTGAGAGGATATTAGTAGAGAAAAAAATGAGTGGTGCATTTACATTATTGGAGATTAATGATGGAACCGACAGCAGCAGCAATGATATACGAGTGCCCAATGTGGCTGTGGAAATAGTCGCTGGCTGTAGACTATGCCTTGAATGGGACAGTATGTATGCTAGATACGTGATATCATTAAGCAAGTTTAAGCAGGAGGAGCAACTATGTTTTGCTGGAAAAGTGAATATTCTCCATATAAATAAACTTCGGTCAGCATTAGATGTCCTATCGAAATATATTGATGAGAATACAATGCGTCAGTGAATATTATTATTGTAATTATGTTCAATAAAATTGTTTCTAAATCAAAGGTATTTTTCTTTCTATAGTAGACTAGCGTATATTTTCTAGAGTAGAAAAAATTCTGGTTAGTCTGTAGTTGGTTTTGAGAGAGTTAGGACTCTAAAAAATGGATAGATTTGAGAAAGAGCGAATCATGGGGAATCTAGGGAATCTAGTGCTTATGGAAAAAACGTTTGATTCTAGATGACGATTTTCTAGAGTTGTCTATTCAAAGGAAGATATTTTCTCGGGGAATGCTTGTCGATATAATGAAAACTGATTCTCCATCATTAGACTATTGTATGAAGCTTCTACGTCGTGGTCCAAATGCATTTACACAATTTATTGATATATTGATCACGACAAGGCAAAATGATATTGTAGATATGCTTTTAAACACTAGTCTAGAAATTTAGGACTTTTTTTCATGAGAAAGATGGTGCTCAAGGATGATTTACTCCTCTCTCTCTCTATCTCAGACAATTTTTGTTGTTGCTAGCTCAGTTTCATTGTGGCAGTGAGAGTGTCAACACATGAAAAAATGTTCCATACATGTCCCCTATGTATGTACACACTGGGCAGCTGGTCATCATGTGAGAATTGCACAATGATTGATGAGTATGATGAAAAGTGTAGATTATGCAACCCGTGTAAATTGCATAGAGGATATGCTGTACAAATTAAAGGTTGTAATTCCTGTCTTGAAAAGGTGTGTGACTCTCATCTTAGGGGCCACCTATGCTCCAATTGCCATTATTATAAATGTAATCAGTGGGAGAATACATATCCCGGTATGATTGGAAGGAATCCTAACCGTGATTTTAGTTAATTGCTACGAGATTGGTATCGCCTTGGTTTTAGATTGTTCTGGGAGGAGGAACCGGGTCAGCGATTCAACTGTTGGAACAACAAAAGAATATGGTTTCTACGTCATCGTTGTGAAGATAATGGGTCTTATGATTATAAGCCCACTGATTTTTATTTGGCTGTGACGGAATGTGATTCGACACTTGAGGACACTGTTTGTGAAATTGCTTCAAATAAGCAAATTGAAACATGTGAATTCTATAGAACGAATGAAAATAGTATCATCGACTATACAAAGAGATATGACAAGAGTGAAGTTACACTCTACTGTAGAAAATGTGACCCTGACATTGCAGTACATCAGGATCAGTACACTGTGAATTCAGATAATCTACCTGCAATAGTTGTTGTCGACAAATACCTATACCTAGTAGAAGATGAAATCTAAAGAGTAGAAAAGTCGTTATATCATGTATATAAATTTTTTTTTATTAATAAACAATTTCACATGCATTTTTAGAACATTTTATTCGTAGGGCACTAAAATCAATATTAAATACGCTTGTAAGTATATTTTCCACTAGAAAGTCGTTCAATCGAGGTAAGTCAACGTAGATGTCAAGAAACTGCTTGTAGGTGTAGCCACGACATCTGAACATGAAAAAGATGTCCTAGTCGTTAAATCCTGTACTCTTTGTTGATTTTGAATAATGGTTTTCCCACTGCTTTCAATAAAGTTGCTGATGTCTTGCGTGTAGAATTTATACGATAGGCCAAGAGGATCAAAAACTTCAATATTCTTCGCTGTTTGAAAGATGCCTAGCCAATGACCGGTCTTCAAAGTCGATGGACTGCTATTAACAAAGATTAAGGTATTGTTAACACTTGGAATTTTTTCAATGAAGTCCGAAGGTATGCAATAGGACTTGTACTGGGACATGTATGGATCCATACTAAATACGCTGATTATTTGGTTTGTGTTCATGGTGCTAGGTCTAGTAGAACACTGCCGTCGGGCGTGATTTCCCAATAGGTTTCAAATTGACTCAATGATATTAGCGTGATACTCTCAGTCAGAGCATCGGCAAATGTACACTCTAAACGTACATTCCCTGTTCGTACTATGCTCATATCCTGAGTCCCCGACAAGTCCAGAACAATTACCCCATGATTTTTTAAAAACATTGAATCGGTTATTCCATTTTCAAATAGTTGAGAGTCATGATCTAGGGATTGCATGGTCAACTCGTACAGAGTTCTATAGGATTTTTTGTCAAAAGATAGAGTGTACAGTGGAATACCATTCACTTTGCACACAAGGCTAGATAGACCGAATAAATTAAAATCATGGGGGGATTCAGTCCAGGATCCAACGGCACTGCCACTCTTTACAAAGGCCAAAGCCAATTTTGATGGGATTTCTCCATTGATAAATGATGAATCGCTATAGCTACGAGAGCCAGTGGCAATGTGACGTTGATCGGTGATCGTATGGGGGACAAGAAGTTTAATGTTGTTGCCATTGGCTCTTAGCTTTTCCACTGCCAATGCAACAGAGCTCATAACCTGTTGTTTTCGGACGTGGAGAATTGCCAATGTGATAATGACATTTGCATCGGGTGCTGCAGGAAGTGTTTTTCTCAAAATGAAATTCGATGGGGCCATCTGTAACTTTATGTCAATCTTGACATTGGGGGGTAGCCATTGGGATATATTGAATATCTCATGATTTAATTTTCCAACCAGATGATACTCCTGGGTCACTGCAGTAGTCAACTCACCGTCAGTATCAACACCTGTTCGATATTCATAGCCCAATGATTGTCCTCTCAACTCCTTGTATGCCTTTGGTGTCATCTTCATAAATTGTATGTAGCTTGCATAGTTGGATAAATTATTGCTAGTGCTCACCAAAGTACCATTAATAAATACATTAATTTTTTTGAATAGGTTGTGTAGAATACAGTTCTCGTAGGAGAGACCATCGCCAGCTTTTGGAGTTGTATTATCTGACTTTTTCTTCACCGCAACATTTAAATCAATAAATGTTGATGACAAATCATTGAAATAGTCTTCATTGGAAAATATTTGAAAGTGTATATTTTCCGAGAGGGGTTGTTGGGGATGAAATTGTTCATAGTAGCCATACTTGACACTGACATCAACATTTTCAGCATTGAATAGATTCAATGAGGAACTAATTGATGGATATGATTCCTTGTGGGGGAGATAAGTCATCTTAAGAGAAGAAATCCTTCTTTGATCTAACAATCTTTTTCTTTTTCTTCTTCTGCTTATTGGTCTTCCTTGTTTTATTCCTCAAAGTCCTTGTTAATGTCCTTTGCTTCCCGCCTGGGTGGAGACTGATGAGTGAATGACGCGCACGCATCCTTTTCAATCCCTCCCCATTTTGTCGAGTTTTTAGTTGCTCTCCAACGGCTCTTGCTGAAGATCTAATATTTTCCTTAACACTCTCCTTGAAATTCTTGCCCGACCCCCAGTCCTATAGTGTGGAGGCAGCAAAATTCGATGCAGCAGGCACAAGATATTTTCTGGCAAGGGGTAGTGCAGAACAAAATAGCCTAGCAAACCAGCTACCAAGACCATAGCCAGACATTGTAGTACGCCCCTTGTAGTAGTCCAATCCATTGCCTATTTGACTTGGACTCAAAGCACCAACATAGCAATCGATATCGGGACAGACAAATGGAATTCTCCTATTGTTCATTTTAGGTGATTTGTGCTATCGCCAACAATGGGTCAAAAATGACATGTAATCACTGCTAAGCCTTTTGTTATTGCTAGAGAGGATCGCCCAATTCACTTCTTAGTGTTAACTGACAGAGTTCCAAATACGAAGTGTTTACAGGAACATACTGAAGATGCTTTATATTATAGTGATGAACAAGTTCATGAGATGTTTTTCGTTCAAGAACACGTAGGAGGGGGACATTTGAATTACCAACTCTCGATGTTTCCACAAAGGATGCATAGAGAAATATGCAAGAGTCCGAGGCAAAACCAGGTGGATAATCAGCAAAAATAATTTGATTCATCCCGTAAACGGTGCCAGCATTTTTCCCATTGATCATATTCTGTTTAAAGCCAAGAACGTCTCTCAGATTATCATTGAGAATAATTATTTCAGTGTCAACAGGTGAGGTAATGTAAATCCTATCATGTTCCAATGAATAATTAAAATAGAATTTACCATTCCTACGATATGAGATTTTTCTATCGATTGTACGACACAAATCTGTCATATTATCGTATTCAATATATTTCAATTTGGCATGTGGATAGTCACTAGATTTAAGTGCTTCAACCCATTCATAGTCGACTTAGCTCAACCCATTCATAGTCCAATCGAATGGTATAACTTTTATATCATACTCACGATCCTTTCTCAGGATGTCATAGGTATTTTGAGAATACAGTCGACAAGAGCTACTTCATATGCACCGTCAAATTTGATGGCGGGGGAGAGTTTTGTCCAAAAATCACTTGTTGTATTCAAGTTGTTGTAGAGAGGATCGGAAACATTGGACATGAAAGTTACATAGAAATCATTGGGCATTGTCAATATCTTCAACACCGATCCAAGAATCAAAATCAGAGTTGCACCTAGCCACCGAACAAGTAACTGTTTCTTACCCCTGCGAGTACGTGTCTTTAATATCTTTTCAATTTGATAGATTTCACTATTATTTTTAACTTTTTGTAGTTCATA
>CM051274.1:6209762-6251053 GCA_027921565.1 Artemia sinica
TCTCTGACCAATCACAGAGCACAATTGTTAGAATCGTAAGCATATTTTTGACATTTTAAGATATTTACAAAAAGAAAAAAAAAAAAATAAAGTTGAAAAAATTTCGAAGTTTTAAAAAAGTTTGAATTAAACGCTTTTAGGATACCGAGTGTCCTTACTGAAAACTACTGCATTAAAAAATAAATTAAATTGATCATACGACCTAAATTATTTCATCAGATACGCCTACGAAAATCTAAAAAACTTAGGTCTGAAAACCTCAAACAGCCAATTAACTATTCTAATGCATGATTTCAGTCACGTCAAACCACAAAATACTAAAGTAAAACTTCTCATATAATAAACCCCAGGAGCCAAACACCACACGAAAATCTAATAACATAGGTCTGAAAACCCTAAACAGCTAATTAACTATTCTAATTCATGATTTCAGGCACGTTAAACCGCAAAATACTAAAGTTAACTTCTCAAATAATAAACCCCAGGAGTCAAACACACACGAAAACCTAAAAAACCTAGGTCTGAAAATCCTCAAACAGCCAATTAAATATTCTAATTCATGATTTCAGGCAAGTCAAACCACGAAATACTAAAGTTAACTTCTGAAATAATAAGTGAACCTAGATCAACTCAACTTTATTTCGTTTTTAATGGGTACCAGGTAAAGAAAACCACACGGAATCAGGCAACCGAGTCTCTCAAACTCCTTAAAGCTCTTTTAACAGATACAAAACTACTTATTTAACACAAAAAAACTTCGTTTTAATGAGCACTAAGTAAAGAAAAACCACACGGAATCAGGCAACTGAGTCTCTCAGACCCCTTAAAGCTCTTTAAAAAGATACAGAAACTACTTATTTAACACAAAAATTTCGTTTTTAATGGGCACCAAGTAAAGAAAAACCATATGGAATCAGGCAACTAAGTCTCTCAAAACCCCTTAAAGCTCTTTTAAAGATACAAAAACTACTTATTTAACACAAAACTTTCGTTTTTAATGGGCACCAAGTAAAGAAAACCACATGGAATCAGGCAACTGAGTCTCTCAAACCCCGTAAAGCTCTTTTAAAAGATACAAGAACTACTTATTTAAAGTAAAGTGTAACTCGCCCCGAAAGTAACCATAACTCTAAAAACAGAATTTTAATAATTATAGATACATGAAAATGATTGGCTTTATACGCTGATTCCAAATACATAAATTTCCTTAGGTTTAATGTTATCCGTCAAAAGCTAAAACCTTGAGAATATTAAGCCCTTTAGAAGAAAAACTAAATCTTTAGCTATTAAGAAATTTCAACGACCATCCGGTTTCAGAATTCCTATCAAGTCGAACAATAAAGCAAAAACGAAAACAACTACAAGACACATTAGACATTCATACCAACAAAGACAAATACTTGGGCATGCAAACACCAATCCAGACATGCATACAAATAGAATCAGACACACAAACAGAGAAAACAAAGACAGTTTAGACATTCAAACCAACAAAAACAAATTCTTGGACTTGCAAACGCCAACCCAGACATGCAAACAAATAGAATCAGACACACAAACAGAGAAAGACACACACTTTAGACATTCAAACCAACAAAGACAAATTCTTGGACTTGCAAACACCAACCCAAACATGCAAACAAATAGAATCAGACACACACACAGAGAAAGACAGATACTTTAGACATTCGAACAAAAAAAGACAAATACTTGGACTTGCAAACAACAACCCAGACATGCAAACAAATAGAATCAGACACAGAAACAGAGAAAGACAGACACTTTAGACATTCAAACCAACAAAGACAAATTATCGGACTTGCAAACACCAACCCAGACATGCAAACAAATAGAATCAGACACACAAACAGAGAAATTCAGACAGTTTAGACATTCAAACCAACATAGACAAATACTTGGACTTGCAAACACCAACCCAGACATGCAAACAAGTAGAATCAGACACACAAACAGAGAAAGACAGACACTTTAGACATTCAAACCAACAAAGACAAATTCTCGGACTTGCAAACACCAACCCAGACATGCAAACAAATAGAATCAGACACACAAACAGAGAAAGACAGACACTTTAGACATTCAAACCAACAAAGACAAAGACTTGGACTTGCAAACACCAACCCAGACATGCAAACAAAAAGAATCAGACATGCGAAAAGAGAAAGACAGACACTTTAGACATTCAAACCAACAAAGACAAATGCTTGGACTTGCAAACATCAGTCGAGACATGCAAACAAATAGAATCAGACACACAAACAGAGAAAGACAGACACTTTAGACATTCAAACCCACAAATACAAAATTCTCGGACTTGTAAACACCAACCCAGACATGCAAACAAATAGAATCAGACACACAAACAGAGATTGACAGACAGTTTAGACATTCAAACTAACATAGACAAACACTTGGACTTGCAAACACCAACCCAGACATGCAAGCAAGTAAAATCAGACACACAAACAGAGAAAGAAAGATACTTTACACATTCAAACCAACAAAGACAAATTTTCGGACTTGCAAACACCAACCCAGACATGCGAACAAATAGAATCAGACACACAAACAGAGAAAGACAGACACTTTAGACATTCAAAGCAACAAAGACAAATACTTGGACTTGCAAACACCAACCCGGACATGCAAACAAAAAGAATCAGACATGTAAACAGAGAAAGACAGGCACTTTAGACATTCAAACCAACAAAGACAAATTCTTCGACTTGCAAACATCAGCCCAGGCCTTTCCCTTGAGGTAGATCCCGTTTATTTTCGATTCTGAGTATTTTTGGTTTTCCTTCCAAAATTGACCCCCCCCCCCTGCCCCTGCCCTCAGAAATGGAGGAATGAAGGGCCTCTGAGCCTTCCCCTTGAGGCAGATCCCATTTATTTTCGATTCCGAGTATTTTTGGTTTTCCGTCCAAAATTGACCTCCCCCCCTCCCCTGCCCTCAGAAATGGAGGAACGAAGGACCTCTGAGCCTTGCCCTTGAGGCAGATCCCATTTATTTTCGATTATGAGTATTTTTGTTTTTTCCCTCCAAAATTGACCTCCCCCTCCCCTCCCCTCAGAAATGGAGGAAGGAGGGGCCTTTGAGCCTTGCCCTTGAGGCAGATCCCATTTATTTTCTATTCTGAGTATTTTTTGGTTTTCCCTCCAAAACTGACCCCCCCCCCCTCCCCAGCTCTCAGAAATGGGGGAACGAAGGGAACGTTAGATCCTATTTTAAATTGACAATACTTTTCAAACATCACTTGTGTATTATACAGGCCACATTGGAGAGGTAAAGCTAGGTCAAGTCACAATGTCATTCTATCGTCGTTAGCCATTTTCATAGACTGATGTTGTTTCAAATTTATAACAAATTACCTGAGTTAACAACTCCTTCGGGGTTACCTTAACTGCTAATCAGTTTAATCCTTTTTTCTCCACCTTCATACAATCCAATCATTAATTAGAATCATTCACACTCCTATTATTCAAAACATTAATTAATATCGTTCATAGTGTCCAATTTGCGAATTCCTTATCTATTCTACTCTTTGAAAGAGTTATTCAAACTGTGAAATGCTACAACACGACAGTCTATTTCATAGGCAAAATATTTGAATTCCTTTTATTCAAATCCAATCACCTATCAAGTTATCAAAAAATATTTGAATATATTAAGTTATAGGCAATACTGGTTTAGAAAAAACTAGAATAGTGACATAATTTCACTTTATCGATCCTCAAATTCCATTTAGGTTGCCGTGACCAGAAGTATAATGCTATGTGAGAGTTTACTCACTCTCTTTGAAAAGGTGTAGAGGCGTACGCAAATAACATAGATTCCTAGGGCCGTACGCAAAGTATAAGGCCATGTGAGGGAGTTCTGAATCTCTTTGAATATGTGTAGAGGCGTACGCAAATAACATAGAGATTCCTAGAGCCGTACGCAAATAGCATGGTTCTATGGCCGTACGCAAATAGCATAGTCCTAGTGCCGTACGCAAATAGCATGGAGATTCCTAGTGCCGTACGTAAATTCCATATGTACTATCTACTCCCATTTACCAATACTATATGTAAACAATGGGCAAAGTTCATAACTTGCAGCCCTTCCCCCCGGAACTGTGGGGGATTAAATCATCCTTAAAGACATATTTATTAGATTTTCGACAATGCTGAACAAAATGGCTATCTTAAAATTTTGATTGGGTGACTTCGGGAAAAAAATGAGCGTGGTAGCGGGCCAAGTTGCCCTCCAATTTTTTGGTCACTTAAAATGGGCACTAGAACTTTTAATTTCAGTTTAGATGAGCCCTCTCACAGTATTCTAGGACTACTGGATCGATACGATCACCCCTGGGAAAAAAAAAAAAAAAAAACGACAAATAAACACGCATCCGTGATCTTTCTTCTGGCAAAAAAATACAAAATTCCACATTTTTGGAGATAGGAGCTTGAAACTTCTATAGTAGGGTTCTCTAATACGCTGAATCTGATGGTGTGATTTTCATTAAAGTTCTATGATTTTTAGGAGCTGTTTCCCCCTTTTTTGAAAATAAGGCAAATTTTCTCAGGCGCGTAACTTTTGATCGGTAAGACTAAATTTAATGAAACTTATATATTTGAAATCAGCATAAATACAATTCTATTGATATCTCTATTGGTATCAAAATTACGGTTTTTAGAGTTTTGGTTACTATTGAGCCGGGTCGCTCCTTACTCACAGTTCGTTACCACGAACTGTTGATACACAAACTCGCTTAAGTTTACGATGTGTAAAACTCGAGAACATACCGGTTTCTTGGTTACTTTAGAAACAAATATGGACTATATATTTACACATTAGGAGAGGGGATAAAGTATAGCGGGTCTGCATGCAAAGTGTGTTAGGTACAATTATTCTGCATATAGTTGAAGTCAGGAATTGTTTTCTAACTTAAAACTGTTTAAACATTCCCCTCCCTCCCCCCGCCTCTTATGTGCAAACATATAGCTTAAATTATATATTTCCCGTCTATTCTGTCACTTATCTTTGTCTTGTCTCTCGCTAAGCTGAAAGAAACTAACAAAAAAAAAACCGGTTTGTTCTCGAGTTTTACAACAGCGTAAACTTGAGTGAGTGGCGTATAATAACACAAGTACCAAAAATTCCTCCCCCCTACGGAAAAAAAAAAAAAGCTCAAATAAAATTCTCAAAGTTGGAACGGTTTATTTTCCATAGGGGTGGTATTTTCCGGGGGGGGGTATTTTCCTCAGGGGTTATTTTCCACGGGGGGTATTTTCCAGGGTGGGTGGGTGGTTAAACGCCTAGAACCATAAGAGTTTTCAGCTATGGGTTCCAATCCCGTGCTTTGGGATTGAAAAAACGTACGTACTCTGTGTACGTACTCTGTGTAAAAGGGTACATGTGTACTAGCCAGAAAACAGGCGAGAAATTGTATAGCAAACACGATACAAAAAAAAAACTAGTCAAGCAGCTTCTTTATCAAGAAAATTCCTTTGAAACAAGGGTTTATCACTCCGTGAACAAAATTTTAACTTTAGGTTTTTGGGGTTGCGGGTCAAAAAAAGGTTAGGTTAGATTACGTATTTATTATATGCTAGGCTTTACCCCCATCCCAACCCCTAATGTGCAAATATATAGCCCAAATTTGTTTCTAAACTATTATATTTTCATCCTATTTTGTTTTATTTCTTTAGCATTAACCAAACTTCACTTCTCGCGTGTTTTTAGCTAATACACAAAGTATAAACACATACTGAACAAGTACTGACAAAACCTATCCTCTCCACACAAAAAAAGTGACCCTTTGTCCGCATCTCCGGAGACGATTCCATGCCTATGCGAACCTGGTGACTAAATCACAAGTTCCGTAGGTGATTATGCTTGTTCCGTATATGAAGGGGGCTGTCCCCTCCTCAACGCCTCGCTCTTTACGCTAAAGTTTTTTTTTTATTGTTTAAAAAAATAGAGTTGTGAGAAAGTCAAACTTTAGCGTAAAGAGCGAGGCGTTGAGGAGGGGACAGCCCCCTTCATATACGGAATAATTTCTGTTCGTTTTAAGTTTTAACGTCGTTCCTTACTTTCAGTTAAAAAAAACTTGTTTTTTTATTTAATTTTTGAACGTTTTTGAATTAATGCAGGTTTTGATTTTGGCTCACCGTACATGAATAATTAAAACAAAATTTGCATATTATATTTGGTTAAATGGCTTTCTCGAAACTGTTTTAATTTTATTTACGAACGTTTTTATTAGTAATAAATATACGTAACTTAGAATTAACTTACGTAACGAACTTCTATATTCATAAATTTTTAAGGGGGGTTCGCCCCCTAGTCAATACCCTGCTCTTCAAACTATAGTTTGAATTTTTTTCCAGTTCTTTAAAAATGACCTCTTAATCACAATCAGTTGATCAGTTTTTTTTTATTTAATTCCTGATCTTTTTCTTTAATAATGCTGGGAAATCCGGCGTCCCCTTCATAGTAATGTCCCTTCCCCCATGAAAACTTCCTTCATGGAAAGATCCTTCCATATAGCCCCCGACCCTCTCCTTCCCCCACCTACCAGAAAAAATCTCCTCTGAAAAAGTCTGTATACTTCCCAATAACCAATACTATATGTTAACATTGAGTAAAGTTCATAACTTTCAGCCCTCCCCCTGGGGACTTTGGGGGATCAAGTCATCCTAAAAGACATTTTTATCATATTTTCGACCATGCTGAACAAAATGGCTATCTCAAAATTTTGATCGGGTGACTTTGGGAAAAAAAAAATGAGCGTGGGAGGGGGCCTAGTTGCCCTCCATTTTTTTTGGTCACTTAAAAAGGGCACTAGAACTTTTAATTTCCGTTCCAATGAGCCCTCCCACGATATTCTAGGACCACTGGGTCGATACGATCACCCCTGGGAAAAAAAAAAAAACAAACAAACAAGCGTATCAGAGAACAAGGGTTCTCTGATACGCTGAATATGATGGTGTGATTTTCATTAAGATTCTATAACTTTTAGGGGGTCTTTCCCCCTTTTTTCGAAAATCAGCCAAATTTTCTCAGGCACGTAACTTTTGATGGGTAAGATTAAACTTAATGAAACTTATATATTTGAAATCAGAATTGAAATCTGATTCTTTTGATGCATCTATTGGTATCAAAATCCCGTTTTTTAGAGTTTCGGTTACCATTGAGCCGGGTCGCTCCTTACTGAGGTACGCGGGGTTACTTTTGGAAAGTTTTGACTGTACTTGTTCAGTAGATGATTATACTTTGCTAATACTTAAGTCCCGAAACCAGTTTCCCTTCCTAGATCCGTTGCTTATTAGATGATTTGCTTATTTTGAGTGAGAAAACTACGATGCATGCATATTTTTATTAAATATTTAATTTAATCAAATACAGGTGGTTTGGGGTTAGGATAGTTTAGGTTAAGTATTTAATATAATAACTTCTTCGCGGCGTGCTTTCCATAATTCTTTGAAGTAGTTTCCATAATTTTGTTTCTAAAGTATTATATTATCATCATATTTTGGTATATATTTTATTAGGGCTTTACTTATTGAGTGCGTTCCGTTTAACAGACAAGTACCACTATGGAAATCGAACATAGAAATAATAAATAATAATAATAAATAATAAAGTAAGAATTAATAAAAATCAGAATTTAAGGTAACATGATTGAGGTTCCCTTTCTTGAATACGTTTAAGATAAAATGTGATTAGCTTAAAATACAACACAAGAGTAAACCTTTGACACTGCGGAATCAGTATAAAGCAAGCTCAGCTTTTCTTATTGGTACTCCAATAAGATACACAGAGAATACCTGTCTAAGACGCGATAGGATTTTTATCGAAGTTGTAATTCTTTATTTTAGCTTTTTTGTCAATTATGCAATTTTCATATAAATTAATCTTTTTATAGAATAGCCTACATCTTGCAAAATATAATCACGAAAAAAAAAAATTGTCATGCTACAGTTGCGATGTGTGTATAATATACAAGTGCCGGAATTGTTCATGGAGAGAGAGCCGGATTACACGGTGTTATTTAAAAACGATAAGAGATTGAATTTAAAAAAAAAATGAACTGAAAGTAAGAAGTAACATCAAAGCTTATAAACGAACAGAAATTATTATTACGTATATGAAAAGGGTTTTCCCCTCCTCAAGACCTCGCTCTTTAAGCAACTTTTTTTTAGAATTTAAAAACAAAGCTTATTATTATTAAAAATATTGAATAAAACTTTTTATTTGATTATCTGAACCTTAGTTTAATGTTTTACTTTGAACAAACTACTTTGATAATGCGTTACTTTTTATAAACACTGAGTCTAAAGTCATTAAATATTTAGGTGTTTGAAAACCAAGTTCAAAAAACTGTCGATATTGTTAAAAAAATTAGGTCCAACGCTTCGGCATTGCTCAATAGAATTAAATGCTGGGAGTTTATATCTTAGTTTTTGTAAGTAGGCTATTGTTTTGTGTATATTTTGTAATGACTTACTTTTTTTTCATTTTTATATATTTTACTTTAATTGAAATACTTTTTCGATTGCCTTTAGACAAATGTTTGTCTCTAAGCTGCATTAAATAAAAAAAAAAAAAAAAAAAAAACTGAAATTAAGGACCAACATTTAAAACTTAAAACGAACAGAAATTATTATTTATAGGAGAGGTACTACCCCTTGCTCAACACCTCGATCTTCACACTACAGTTTTTCGGCACTTAAAAAAAATTACTTATCGTTCTAATTAAACGGTAAAGTTCTACGAAATCATATTATTGAGTTAGGACTAAAGTGAATACACCATTCGATGCCTTTTTTTATGCTGATTACGGATATAATAAGCATTTCTATAGGAAATGAATTTCAGCCCCCCCCCCCCCTATATAGGCTATACCCTATACCTAACCTAACCTAACCCTGAATTGGCATATATAGGGGGGGGGGGGGGCTGAAATTTAATTTCCGATAGAAATGCTTATTATATTCATAATCAGCATAAAAAAAGGCATCGAATAGTGTATTCACTTTAGTGCTAACTCAATAATATGATTTCGTAGAACTTTACCAATTAAACAACCATTGTGTTTCAGGGGTCGTTTTTAAAAAATTGGGACAAAATTTAAACTTTAGCGTAAAGAGTGAGGAGGAGGGGGCAATCCCCGTCATATAAGTAATGATTTCTGTTCGTTTTAAGTTTTAATGTTACTCCTTACTTTCAGTTGAAAAAACTTGTTTTTTAACTTAATTTTGAATCGTTTTTTAAATAAAATTAGGATATCTGGCTCCACCTCCACGGAAAAATCCCCCTCCTTCACAGAAATAGCATCTGGACAATTCGATCCTGGTGAAAATTTACCCCGGGCAATTACACTTAACACCTCCACGCTTAATATTGAATCGGTAAAGAGAAAGCAAGACATATAAAGAAATTTCGTATAGGAATTCTGGCAAATTCACCCAGTGTTATGTTCCCCCTGAAAACTTCCCTCACTATGAAAAATTCTCCCCATGCAAAATCCTACCGGCAGAAAATTCGTCCTCCCCTCCCCATCCGAAAATTGTAAGCATACTTCCTAATAACAAATATTATGCGTAAACAATGGGCAAATTTTAGAACTTAAAACCTTTTTCTGGGGCTTTAGGGGGCCATTTTTTTTATCTACAAAGACATAATTATTGCATCTTTCAACTATTCTGAACAAAATATCTGTCTGAAAATTTTGATTGAACAATTTTGGAAAAAAAGGGGCGTGGTAAGGGATCTAGTTGCCCTCAAATTTTTTGGTCACTTAAAAAGGGTTTTCATTTCCATTAGAATGAGCCATCTCCCGATATTCTAGGCCCACTGAGTCGATACGATCACCCTTGGAAAAAAACAACAACAAATAAACATGCATTCGTGACCTTTATTCTGGCAAAAATTACAAAATTGTACATTTTTGCAGATATGAGCTTGAAACCTTTACAGTAGGGCTCTTTGATACGCTTGACCTGATGGTATGATTTTCTTGATTATGATTGATGGTATGACTTCTAGGGTGTCTTTCCCTCTTTTTTCAAAAATCAGACAAATTTTCTCAGACTCGTAGCTTTATGAGTAAGACTAAATCAATGAAACATATATTTGGAATCAGCATAATAATCCAAAGTAAGGACCTAAGAAGGAGACAGTCCCCTTCATATAAAGAATAATCTGTTCAAATAGGTTTCAAATCTGTTCCTTACTTTCGGTTGAAAAGCTTTTTTTTAATTCAATTTCTGATTGTTTTACGTATCATACCCAGGCCTAACCAAGATATAATTTGAGGTACCGGTCCCTTGAATCCATGGTTAATTGCTTTTAAAATATGTAAATCAGTAAGTGTATGTTGATTAGTACGTACACCTACGTTTATATTTGCAATTCAGTTTTGGATAAAATTTGAATATACTTAAATAATTGGTGATGAATAGTAATTTTGGTAAAAAGTTCTTGCTAATATTACTACTAAAGAATTTCGGTTGGATGAAAAGAAGTATTATTGCTTGTATGGATGGAAATTCCGTGAGGCTTTTGATCTTCTACATAACTGAAGCCATCACAACCTTTACAATAGGATTTTCTTATCGATAAATACACTGCATACATTTGAGTAAATACATTGAAGTACTTCATATAAATCGAAAAAGGGAAATATTACCATTTAAATTGCTGAAAACTAAGTTCTTAGCAATATTTGCCAATCCTAAGAAATTTCCTGGTGGGGCTGATGATGGCCTGCCTTGCCTTTTCCATCTCTGAGCTGGTAGATATGGGAATGTAATAATTTAGCTGTATAAAGAAATATTTTAATTAATTCCTACTCTCCCCTACATCTTTCAACATTTATCTGAAGCTTTGTGAAGAGTAAGCAGTTGGTCCAATAAAATGTACTTTTTAGGAATCTACCCTATCCCAGGGGCGGATCCAGGATTTTTTTTTAGGGGGGGGGGGCGCAAATTAGGTTGATCTGATAAACTTGCGTTAGGAGCAAGTTTAATAAACGCAAACTTGCGTTAATTAAGTAAATTACACTACTTTAGACTACGCTAGGGGCCCGCACGCCCCCCTCGTCCCCTGGATCTGCCACTGCCCTATCCCCACCTTAGCAATGAATCACCCCCCTCATTATAGCTGACACAATCACCCCTGGGAAAAAGTAAAACAAATACACAGGCAACGACGATGTTTCTTCTGAAAAACAATGCGAAGCTCCACATTTTGTTTCAATTTGCATCCAATTTAATCGCTCTTTTTGTTCGAGAGTTTTTTCCTAAACGTATTTAAAATAAACTTATTCCTATGAAAAAATATCCTGAAATATATTCCCTGTCACCCAACCACCACTACTATTTTGGCGTCTGCCCCCCTGGAAAAAGTTCTGCCGGCGCCCTTGCCGGCATAGGGTCGTTCTGTCCATGGGCAGTTGTATGAACCGTGATATTGTCAGCAAAACAATATAGAGGGTGGTACTTGTCTGTTATAGCCACACACTCAAGTTTTTGGTCTGACAGAACCGGTTTCTTTCTCCTTAGCGTGAGAGTGTACACACTCTACAATGTAGGTATATTTTAATTAAACATTTTATTTGGTATTTTGG
This sequence comes from Artemia sinica, assembly GCA_027921565.1. NCBI lineage: Eukaryota > Metazoa > Arthropoda > Branchiopoda > Anostraca > Artemiidae > Artemia > Artemia sinica. Next base: position 6,221,402 of record CM051274.1, read on the forward strand.
TTAGGTTAGAAACTATTTAGGCCTAATATCCATAAACCTGATTTACGTAAGTCTCTGTTGTACTTTCGGTAATTTTGTTACTAAAGTTTTAATCTTCATCATACTTAGGTATAAATCATTATGATTAACCTATCTTCACTTCTTGAGTGTGGTGGCTATAACGGATACGTACCTAGAGGGTAAATCAAGAGGCACGTAAAAAAAACGGAATGGGGGCCCAAAACCCCGGAAAATTCTGGGTTTTGAAGGAGTGGCAAATAAGCACCACCACCCTATCTACGCCACCGTTAATGAGACCCAACTCTGCTGTACCAGTATAGTAATAGCAACAGTAAAATTTATAACCTATAGCTTAATGCCCAAGCGTCTAAATCAAATTTCCTAAAAGCTACAGAGAAAGTTCTAATAAACAGTTTGTTTAATTTGTTTGTTTTACATAAATTAATCAGAAAAAAAATAATTGATTTAACAAAAAAAAAAGAAGAACAAAAACTCTAAGAATCACAGATGACACTTTTCTTCATTTAGGCTATGAATAAATTCTTCAAGTTTTTCTTGGATATGGCGGACTCTCTCTGAAATATAAATAAATAGTTACCCAAAAGGAACATAAATAGAAAAATATAACGTGGAATAAATTAAATAAGAAAAATTTTAACCCAATGAAAAACAAAAACAAAGCAATGTTTGTGCGGAGACCTTCGATCAGGAGTCTAAATGGAAATCACACCATCAGATTTAGCGTATCAGAAAAACGCTACAGTAGACGTTTTCAAGCTCCAACTGCAAAAACGAGGAATTTTGAATTTTTGCCAGAAGAAAGATCACGGGTGCGTGTTTATTTTTTTGTTCCTACCAGGGGGTGATCGCATCGAACCAACGATTCTAGAAGATTGAGAAAGGGCTCATTTGAACGGAAAATGATTTAATTTTGTTCAGCATAGTTGAAAGGCCCAATAATTGAGCCTTTGAGGACGACATGACCACCTATAGTCTTCGGGGGAAGGGCTGCTAGTTATGAAATTTTTCTATTGTTTACATACAGGATTTGTTATTGAGAAGCATAAAAGACATTTTTCGTGAGGGGGAATTTTCTGGGGATGACTTTTCTACGAGAATTTTTCAATTGTGAGGGAAATTTCTGGGGGCGTACTTTCCAGGGGAAATCTTACACGCTTTTGTTTTTGCCAGAATTCACATACGAAATTCGTTTTGTTTGTCTTACTTTCTCGTTGGTGACTCAATTTAACGGTGGAGCTTTTCTGGGGAGTTGTTCGAGGGAGATTTTCAGCAAAGTTGGAATCCTCTGGAGGATTTTCAGGGGAGGAGAAATTCTCTCTGTGGGAATTATCACCAAATAAATACTCATTGGGGGAATTATCACCAGAGAAATTCTCCATGGGGGGATTTTCCGCCAAAGAAACTTTCAATTGAGGGGAGGGAGGATTTCTGGGGAAAATTCCTCACATAGGGAGTAGTACGACGTGACCTTAAAAAGGATAATAAATTAAATATAAAAAGGTCTTTTTTCAAATGAAAGTATGCCAAGGATAATTTTTCAGGCGGAATGATCCGCAATAAATTTTCTGGTGGTAATTGTACGGGAAAAATTGTCCTGGGGGATTTTCCATAGAGGGAAGGCGAATTTCCTGGCATTATTTGAGAAATGATCAGAAAATAGATAAAAAGAACTAGTTTTTTTTCTGCTGAAAGTAAGGAACAACATTAAAACTTGAAACGAACAGAAATTATTCCGTATATGAGGGGGAATGCCCCCCCCCTCCTAAATTGTACTGTCACTCGTTGTTAGCTACAAATTTACGGAGGCAAAAGAATACGAAGCATCGAGAGAGGCAAAATAACAGTAACAGGGATTTATATCATTTAGGGTCATATATGGAACCATCAAGGGGAGAGTTGAAATGTACTTTCAGAGATGTACTTTCAGAAAATGTACTTAAATATTTAGGTGTTTGATAACCAAGTTCAAAACTGTCGATATTATTAAATAATATCCGTCCAACGCTTCGGCAATGCTCAACAGAACTGAATGCTGGGAGTTTATATCTTAGTTTTTGTAAGTAGGCGTGTAAGTAGTAAGTAGGCGTAGTTTTTGTTAGTTTTTGTTTTGTGTATTTTTGTAATTGCTTACTTTTTTATTTTTATATACTTTTATTTTAATTGACATAATTTTTTCTATTGCCTCTAGAAAAATGTACGTCTCTAAGCTTCATTAAAATAAAAAAAAATCTTCAACTGAAAGTAAGGAGCAACATTAAAACTTAAAACAAACAGAAATTATTACGTATATGAGGGAGGTTACCCCCCCCCTCAAAACCTCACTCTTCACGCTACAGTTTTTCGGCACTTAGAAACCGGTACCGGTTTTTCGGTGCTTGGTATTGTTCTAATTAAATGACCCTTGTGATTAAGGAGTCTTTTTAAAGAATTGGGACAAAATTTAAGCTTTAGTGAGCGAGGAAAAAAGACCGAGGTGTTGTCAAACCCCCTCATTTAAATAATAAATTTCTGTTCGTTTTAAGTTTTAATGTTGCTCTTTACTTTCAGTTGAAAAAACTTGTTTTTATTTAATTTTTGATTGTTTTTTAAATAACACTAGGGTATCTGGCTCCAACTCTGCGAAAAAATCCCCTTCCCGTAGAAACATCCCCTGGACAATTCAATCTGGTAAAAATTACCCCGGACAATTATCCTTAACATCTCCAGGCGTAAAATTGAATCGGTAAAGAGAAAGCAAGACATTTAAAGAAATTTCGTATAGGATTTCTGGCAAATTCACCCAGTGTAAAATTTCCCCTGAAAAATTCACCCCTCTGGAAGCTTTCCCCTAAATAGAAAATTCTTCCCGTGCAAAATAATCCCAGCAGAAAATTCGTCCTCCCCTCTCCACCCAAAAATGCATGCACACTTCCCAATAAAAATACTATAAAAACAATGGGCAAATTTTATGACTTAAAAATATTTCCCCTGGAGCTTATTTAAGGGGGTCATTAAGGGGGAGCTTAAGGGGGTCATTTAATCTCCGAAGAAATAGTTATCGGGCCTTTAAAATATGCTGAACAAAAATGATATCTCAAACTTTTGATCGGACGATTTTGGGAAAAAAAGGCGTGGGAGAGGCCTAGTTGCCCTCCAATTTTTGGTTAATTAAAAGGGTAGTAGAACTTTGTATTTCCGTTAGAATGTGTCCTCTCTCGACGTTCTATGCACACTGGGTTGATACGATCACCCCTGGGAAAAAAATTATATAAAATAAACAAGCATCGGTGATCTTTCTTCTGGCAAAAAATTACAAAATCCACATTTTTGCAGGTATGAGCTTGAAACCTCTACAGTAGGGTTCTTTGATATGCTGAATCTGATGATGTGATTTTTCATTAAAATTCTATGACTTCAAGAAGGTCTTTCCTCCTTTTTTTTCGAAAATCGGAGGGATTTTCTCAGGCTCGTAGCTTTTGATGGGTAAGACTAAACTCCAAGAAAAACGGCTGACTCCATATTTGGAATCAGCATAATAAGCCATTTCCTTTGAAACATCTATTGGTATCAAAATTCCGTTTTTAGAATTTCGGTTACTTTCGAGCCGGGACGCTCCTTACTTACAGTTCGTTACCACGAACTGTTTGATTAACCATCAAAATCCCAACAGAGATCATTAGTCCAGGACTTTTAGCTCAAAAAAGTGTCGAACCCGGACAAAATTGCAATATAAACAAAAATGGTACCAAAATGATTAGAAAAAAATTCTGTACAACATACTAAAAGTCCCCATAAATCCGAGTGGGGCGAGTACCCGAAAAACAGGGGAGAAGGGGGAAATGCGAGGGAAAATGGGAAAAATGCCGAACATGCCCAGAAAATAGTTTAAAGTGAGTTTTCTGAGGTTTTCACATACGCTGATTACGAAATTGACATCTAAAAATTCAGTATAGAAAAAGAGTACTACGGAAAACGGGGGAACAGGGGAAAGAGGGGAGAAAAGAGAAGAATACAGGGTAGGGGTAGAAAGCGGTTTGAAAGATATTTTCTGGGGTATTCCTATCTGGTGATTACGAAATTGAGAACTAAAATGATATAAAAAAATGATTAACATAAAACGGGGAAATGGGGGGGGGAGAGAGAGGGGAAAAAGGCAAATATACAGGGTAGGGGTAGAAAGCAGGTGGAAATGTTTACAAATGTGATTACAGGAGATCTATAGAGGTTCGGCTACCCCATAGGTTCGGAAAAGGCAAAAAAAAAAAAAACTCGAGAAAGAAATACGGAAAGATACTGAAATTACTTTATTCCGTATTCCTCGCCGTTATCAACAAGCGCGTGGGTTCGTCAACATAATCCTGTTCTAATTCGACATTCAGTAAGAGAAGCAAGGTAGACTAGTCACCGCGGAGTTCCAGTGCCGACGACAAAACCTATCCTGACGGAATGACATCTAGCGGATCCAATAGTCCCCAGTCTGCGTGGATGCTTACACATGTGACATGGTAGCAGGATAAATCAAGGTACGACGAGATTTTTTTGTTAAGTCAAGCATAATTTTGCGTATCGGCAACTCTTCTTTCAGTACTAAGCCAAGTTTAATTCATTATTTTCCCTGGGTGCCTGAATTGCAGTCAATGCAGAGGATGCTAAAGCTGTAGGTGAGCTGATCCTCCAGCGCATGGATGGCCAATCCGTCGAAAGTTTTTTCATTCAGGAAGAAAGACAAAGTCGTTACACTGGCATCCGATGGGAACATAAGGATAGATGGCGAGATTTTGCATATCGACCCTGCACTGCTTTTTCAACGTCTTTCGACTGCTGCCCATACATCTGAAAATAACATGGCAGAAACTCTATGTCACGAACTGTGCAGTTATCCGCCCGCTTTGTTTGAGAATTCTGGCATAATGCGTCAGCCAGACAAACCTGCACTAGCGAAAGCAATATGGAAAGAAGCGAAAAACGGACTCGATTCACCACCTGCCAGTGCCAAATCGTGTCACTGTAGTTGACGGAGGTTGGCTGCTTCAGCAAGTACCTTGGAAGATTGGTGATACCTATGATTCAATCTGTGACAGCTATGTTAGTTTCGTTACTCGACGCTGTACCTCCCCTACTGTTGTCTTCGATGGATACAGCGCTGGTCCAACCACGAAAGATGCTACTCACAACCGACGGTATAAGGGAAGCCAGCATCAAGTGATCGATTTCAGTTTAGGGATGAAGCTCCAGAAAAAGAAGGAAGAGTTTTTTGAGCAACTCTCAGAACAAACAGCGAATTATAAGCTACATCGGGGAAAAACTCAGAGCCAAAGGATTTGAAGTCGTCCATGCGAAGGACGATGCTGACTATCTAATCGTAAAGACTGCCGCAACGAAAGCAGAAAACTCTGAAACAATAGTTCTTGGCAACAACACTGACCTTCTGATTCTACTCTTGTATCACCTCCCGCCTAATGCAAAAACACTTTACATCGAATCGTCAACGAACGCAAAAGAAGCGACAACACGGTTCTGGTGCCTCAACGAAGTTAAAAAAAAAAAAAATGGGAGAAGTATCCAGGCTACTTCTGGTAGGGCACGCACTCTTGGGATGTGACACGACCTCACGAGTTTTTAGACTTGGAAAGCAAGCCGTGCTACCTCTTTTGAAGAAGAGCGAAGTATTCAGAAAAAAATGCGAAGTGTTTCTGGATGAATCATCGTCTAAAGATGAAATTGTGAAAGCGGGTGAATATCTTCTCCTCGGCTTGTATAAAGCACGACCAAACGAAGATCTCACTAAGCTGCGACATCGAATTTTTCTTGGAAAAAAGTTTCTTCGTCAAATACTATGGCATTTGTTAAGCCTGAAAGGCTTCCGCCAACCGAAGCTGCAGCTTCATTCCACTCCCAGCGAGTGCGCCTCCAGGTATCTCGTTGGAAAGGGGAACCAGCTGACCTCGACCCGGCTGTGATACTCACCTGTGATGACCGATTTGTTGCCCGCACCTCAGACTCTTTTGAGTGTTGTGAGATGCAACTGTAAGACAGGCTGCGAGAACTCGCGATGCAGCTGCAAGAAAAATGGATTAGCGTGTACGTTCGCGTGCGGAGAATGTCAGGGTATCAACTGTTTGAACAGGGACAACGAGATTGTCGAAGACGAGGAGCTCGACTAGTGACATCAATGCTGTGTTTTTCAAGTCAACTCTACTGCCTTAAATAGTGCAGATTTTACCTATAGTTACTGAAGTTCTTTTTTAGTTTTTTTTTTCATTCAACGATATTGCCTTCGAAAGTACAAATTTTACCTATAATAGCTGAAGTTTTATACTGTGATCACTGCCAAGCGGTTGTTTTCTTTATGTTTAGTAATTCAAATGGTTGTAAGAAATGTCTGTGATTCAAGAAAGTAAAAGTTTGATACTTAAGCGAGTTATTTTGTCCATAGGCCTACTTATTAGCCATTAGCAGCTGGCTCAGGAGTCAGGCTTCCCTTCCCCTTTTCCGTTATTTCTCCAGTTTTGTTCGGTTTCATGGTTCTCGTTTTCTTTCCTTCATTTTAGGTGTCAGTTTCGTGATCAGCAGATAGGGAAAACCCCAGAGAACACATTTCAAACTGATTTCTACCCCTGACTTCAATTGTCCCTTTTCTTCCCCTCTTTCCCCCTTTTCCCCCGTTATGGTGGGGCTCATGTTCTTTATTTCATTTTAGATGTCAGTTTCGGGATCAGAAGATAGAAAGACCCCAGAAAAACATATTTCAAAGTGCTTCCTACCCCTACCCTGTATCTTTAAATTTTTTCCACTCTTCCCCCTGTTCCCTCCGTTTTCCGTAGTACTTTTATTCTATACTGAATTTTAAATGTCAGTTTCGTGATCAGCGTATGGAAAAGCCCCAGAAAACTCACTTTGAACTATTTTCTGGGCATGTTCGGCATTTTTCCTGGAGTACTGAAATATTGATCGTTTTTTCTGCGTTACCAGAAGTATTGGATTCACACAACTTTACAGTTTCATGAAATATAATTAAACACAAATAGAAAAGGTTTTTCAAACTAAAGTAAGGAGCAAGTTTAAAACTTAATAGAAATATAAATTACTCTGTATGTAAGGAGGACTGCCCCTTCTCATCACCTTGCTCATTAAACAAAAGTTTTTTAGTGCTTTGAAAAACCTTTTTTTCCATTACAAATTTAAAAAAAAAATTAAGACAAAAGCCAAACTTCAGAAAAGAGTATTGAGCTAAGGAGAAGAAACCCCTCTTCAGATAAAGAATAATCTGTTCAAATAGGTTTCAAATCTGTTCCTTGCTTTCAGTTGATTAAATAAAAAAAAACAAGTTTTTTTCAACTGAAACTAAGGAGCGACATTAAAACTTAAAACGAACAGAAATTATTCCGTGTATGGGACTGTCCCCTCCTCAACGCCTCGCTCTTTATTCTAAATTTTCTTATTGTTTTGAAAAATAAAGTTGTGAGACAGAGTCAAACTTTAGCGTAAAGAGCGAGGCGTTGAGGAGGGGACCGCCCCTTTTATATACTTAATAATTTCTGTTCGTTTTAAGTTTTAATGTCAATTCTTACTTTCAGTAAAAAAACTTGTTTTTTGAATTTAATTTTTGAACGTTTTTGAATTAAGGCAGCTTTGATTTTGGCTTACCGTACATAAATAATTAAAACGAAATTTGCATATTAATTTTACTTTTTTAGCTACATGGCTTTCACGAAATTTTGTTCTCATGTAACTTACGAATTAACTTACGCTAACGAAGTTCTATATTCGTATGTTTTTATTACGTATATTTGGGAGTTCGCCCCCATAGTCAATATCTCACTCTTTACGCTAAAGTTCGAATTTTGTTCCAATCACAAACCCCTGAATCACAAAGGCGGGTTGGGTTAATTAGAATAGATAGCTCTTTTGAAAGTACTAAAAAAAAACTTTTGCAATATTTAAACTGTTGTTTTTCGGGGTTTAGGGGGGGGGGAGGTTAGATTACGTATTTAATATATGCTATGCTTTACCCACCACCCCCTAATGTGCAAATATATAGCCCAAATTTGTTTTATAAACCATTATAACCGGGTATCTGTCTCTCCCGTTTGACGAGATATATATAGCCTATATATATATATATATATATATATATATATATATATATATATATATATATATATATATATATATATATATATAATATATATATATATATATATATAATATATATATATATATATATATATATATATATATATATATAGATATATGTATATAGATATATATATATATATATATATATATATATATATATATATATATATATATATATATATATATATATATATATATATATATATATATATATATATATATATATATATATATATATATATATATATATATATATATATATATATATATATATATATATATATAAACGGAAAAAAAAATCAAGAACATACATAATGAAATTAGGGTAAAGCAAAAGAGGTATTTTACTTAATCATATCCTGTGATTTTACTTCAAAACTCATTATTTTCTTTTCTTCTCTGGAGTCATTACAAAAATTGGTGATTTGTAAAACGTGGATGTGATACATGAAGACAAATGTGTCTTTTTCTCAAGACTTTGACGGGTTTTTTCTCAACAAAGAAGAAAAAACTACACCCCTGCAGAGATTGCCGCCACAAGACAACATCTAGGATATTCAAAATTATAATAAAATTACGAGTCTCCTTCTTCATACTGGCATAATCAACGAGTAACATGAAAAATAGAAAAAGTCTAGGAAATTGGTAAAAAAGAGACGAAAACCGGTCAAGACAATTTTGTTTCGTTTAAATAAATGAAAGAATAAGTTATTTCTCCTTTAAAATATTTAACTGACTACTTATGTTTTTGACTTGTTTACTACCAGTACCAGTGGAATTCTAGACATAAAAAACGGTGTCCGCCAAAGCCCCGTTGACCCCCCCCTGTGAAAATGTGAACCCCCAATACCCTAACTCATATAAGCTTAAGAATTTTGAGTGTAATTGGTATAGAATTGATTTTTTAAGCAAAGATACAAAGGGGACGGTATTTTTCAAACTCTGGTCAATTCTTCCCCTCCAACTGGAATATCTGCCAATTGCAATGACTAGAAGATTTTATTATAATTTTGGCTTGATTATAAAAAATGCTACGGGTTTTCTAAACAAAAAAACAAAAACACCACAAAACAAAAATATCTATTGCCTTAAAACGACCTATATAAAAATAAAGAGTGCCAAAAAAGGTCAAATTTCAATTGTCTTGTTTTGTGAACCTGCAAAATTCAAGGCGGCGAATTACTAAAACAATCGTGGAAATACAATATAACAAACTCAGGTTAGGGCTAGGAATAGTAATGATGTGATTGGTATTCACAAACCCTTGACCGACTGTTAATTTGATTTTGACATTTTTTTTTCCGGTTTGAAAGTATCTAATTTAAGAATGATTTCAGAAAAATAGTTTAAGGATGCTGGGAAGGGCAAACAAATTTTCCGAAAGTCGTCACCTATCTAGTATACAAGGCCCCATTCAGGAAATGTTTGTCCGACTAGTATACAAGGCCCCCCCCTGAAATGTTTGTCCGACTCTTAAAGACGTAACAAAAATGAACATAAACAAATTGTTGATGCGTTTTTTAAAAGTTTTTTCGTATCCCCCCGAAAAAATCATTTTGTAAACCCCCTCCCCCCAAAAAATTCTAGATACGGCCCTGCTAGTATATATATAACTATTATATATATATACTAGTATAATTATTATACTCGGGGAGGGGGGGGGATACAAAAAACTTTAAAAAGACGCATCAACAATTTGTTTATGTTTGTTACGTTTTTACGATTCGAACAAAAATTTCGGGGGGGGGGGGCTTGTATACTAGTCGGACAAACTTTTTACGAGTCGGACATACAAGTTTTTAAAGATTATTTTTATATTTCAAAAGAAAAAAAGAAGATTTTAAAAAAGCAAAAGTAAGAGGAGGAAAATAATTCTTTTAAAAACTTGAAGACTGCCATTAGCAGCTTTTAGTTCAAAAATTGTTGTTTTAACAACTTTTTTTATTGTTATTTACGGTCTTTTAGTATTTTTCTATTTTTTGCATTTTCCTATTATTTTCTATTTTTGCACTGATAACGGCTGAGGTAAGGTATCGGCCGAAATATTGCATTTTTACTTATCTTGTCGTTATTATTAGTATTATTATCATTTTTTGTCATTCAGTTATGTTTTCTAAGCCTATTGTAAACCGTTGCTTTATTCCTTTATTGGTGTGTTTTACCGATTTCATTTATTTATTTTAAATACTCTTATATAAATAAATACGTATATTTTTACTAGCTCAGTAGTGTGTACAAGATGTGAAGTGTATTTTTTAGCTTTCCTCCTTCCCTTGTTTTGTTTTTTTCTTTTCGTTGCTTTCATGGCAGGTTATTTTTTTCTAATTTCCTAAATCTAATTAAGTTCAATTAACTAAATTTAAACATAGCTCATAAAAATTTTTAGCTCCCCCCGTGCCCCCCCTTACCCTTCAAAATCTGTCACCAGTTTGAACTTTTTTGTAGAAAGATGTTCTTTGTGTCCATAATAGTTATATGATTATAGGATTGGGAATCTAAATTTAACTAGATCTAACTAAATATTATAATCCAGTTAAGTTTATCAATAAAAAACTCTTGTGTTTTTTTTCTTTATTCTTTTATTCTTTATATGAGCTATCAATAAAATGTAAAAGTCTTTTTTTCCACGCGTTACAGATAAGCGAGCCTTGCGGAGAATTCATTTTTGCTTGATGGGCAGGTATTTTACATTCAATAGTTTTTCCCCCTCTATAACAAAAATGAAGATACACTAAAATAAATTTCGGTCTATGGGTCACAAAAATAAACCATTTGTTTGCTAATTATAGCTTTTAAGCCGACCTCAGACCCACCCCAGAAATCCAAATTTTCTCGAATTCTTGGGTCTTTTTTTATTCAAACTATCAAAAATTTTTCCCCCCCTTCTTGAAAAAATTCCTTATTAAAAGTCAAATTTGCTCATTTTTGGAAATTGTTATTACGAGCAGTAAATTTTCAATAATTGTTTTAAAAAATAAGCTTTTATTTTTCAAAAAAAATACAAAAAATAACCGAAATTTGCGTTTATGATTATATCTAAGATAATAAAAAAAGAAGAAGGAAATGTTTTCTACTTATAGTTCTTTCATCAAACGCATGTCAAAGACTTCATAATTAGTGCCGTCATCAGAATTTTTTTTTTAAAATTAATTTCTTCATTTCTACATATTTATTTATAATAATTACGGTTACCACGGGAATTATTTTTAATTCAATATTTTTTTCCCTCAAACACAATACAAAAATATGTTTGAAATCCAAATTTTGACTAAACAATTCATCAAAAAAAAACTAATTAAAATCCAATTATGTCTTTTTCTTCCAAGGCATGTCAAAGACTCCATAATTACTACGGTCATTAGAAGTCCTTTTGAAAATCAGAGCTCCTCATTTTTACAAATTTATTACCAACGGTAATTCTTTTTAATTCAATATTTTTTTCTCTCTAAAATAATAAAAGAGAGATGTTCGAAATCCAATTTTTGACTAATATAAAATGGTTCATAAAAAACAAATGGTGGTCAATTATAGTTCTTTTATAAAACATATGTCGAAAAAAGTCTTCATAATTACTGCCGCTATCATAAAATCCTTTGAAAACCAAAAATTGCTCATCTTTACAAATTTTTACTACGAATGGTACGGAACAATAAAAAACGAGTTAACGACTAAATCAAAGAAACCATTTACAAAACGAAAACCAACTTCTGGATTTTAGTGAACGTCGATTCAGACCAAAGATTTATTATCTGAAAATATACCAGATCAAAGGGTGTATTCAATATTTTCTTTCGAGGGGGAGGGAGGTCTTACAAAAAAGAACTTTCAAAAAACATCAAAATGTGTTTATATGCATTTTTCTTATGTCTTTTCGCATCAAACAAAATTTCGGGGGGAAGGAGGGGGTTCAAACACGTAACCCTCCCCCCTGAATACGGCCTTGACCGCATCATACAGAAATGCACCGTATACGTTAGGTAAACAGCTAACAAGAAAATGGTGACAATCAATGACAAGATATATGCAGACTTAAATAGCTGGTTTACCGTCTTCAAATACCCTAGGAAACCTTCGCTGGTGGCATCGAAGACTAAGGCACCAATTGGGGAGAAGGGCACCTTAGGAGTCATTTCCCCGATATTTGAAAAATATTTGGTTATTTTGTTGAACAATCGAAAAACAATCCCCCCTTTTTTTGGATTTTTTTTGCTTCACCATTAAAAAATTGAAAACCCCTTATTCCACCCCCAACATTTTCTGTGAATTAGCAACCCTGATGGAGATAAAGGGCAAGGAGTTCGCGAAAGCCCCTGCTGTCTGTAGTCTATCACAAATTAATTCGCGCCGAGAATAAAATGGAACAGATATACACAACGCGATATTACCGTAATAATAAAGGGGGGGGGGGTTGTCACCCTAATGGGGGGGATGCAAAGTTTTTTACTCATGCCTTCTGGGAATACGTTTTTCAGCAAACCTCTCAAGGAGTGCATACCTCAATAAGTCCTCCTCCGCCAGAAAGCTACGCGGGAGTCTTCATTCTAAAACCTATTGCCATCCAGCTCAGTCATCCCTCTTTATAAATTATGCATTCAACCTATTGCCAAATGTAGATGAACATTTTTTGCAGGGGCTGCCAAAACGTAGTTGGCACAATTCCAGATGATCCAAAAATAGGCTTAAAAGGGCGTTATGAAGCACTCATCGGGTAGAATTACCTCTTAATGTAGATTGTATGTTATGCCTACCTCAGCTGGTGCCATCGGTTGCCACGGCGAACCAGAAAATCAAGAAGAAACGCGGCACGCTAAGACTGCTTACATTAGTCGGCGGGAGACCCCGAGTGCTTTGAAGATTCCACTCGAACGACCTCCCGAATGACTGTTTGTGAAACCCCCTTGGTGATTTCTTTAAAAGGACCTCTAAAAAACTCAATTCTAGAGAATCCTAGGTAAAACAACGTTGAATGGAATTACAATGGTTTATGTTAATCTTCGTGTATTTGGTATATGGTAGGCTATATGGGCAATCGATTCGAAAAACTAGTCTATTCTTTTTATATAAACTATATTTTTTGGTAAAACAATCTCATCAAACCCCTCATGAAGTATACACTTTGATAGAGTCTGAATTTCCTCTACGAGAAAGCAGTGTGTGATTCTTCGTCCATAGAATTCTCCTTAGTATTAGTGGTATATTAGTAAGTTTTGGCTTTTTTTGACGCCGCTGCTTGAAGCAGGCGCGTGTGCACGATTTTTTTTTTGGGGGAGGGGGGCATGAAAAAATTATGGAGCAGAAATTAAAAAAAAAATTATTTGTCAATCCAAAAAAAAAATGCCCAGAATTCAAGAACATTTAGGATTTCAAGAGAAAAACAAACCCCAAGTCCCCCTCTTCATATGTTCCTATTATGAGAGATGTCATAATAAAACAACAAACTTGTATTTTTTCAAAGTTGGAAGTACAGTGTTCCCTGCTGAATCCTGTATCTTAGCAAATTATTTTGGTTACAGCCATTACTACAACTGACAGCTCATTGTAGGACCAAGCTGCCTGAGCCAAAGGGGGCTGAACATACCCCTTGTCTACTCCCCTCTGTTTAAAGCTTCACTCTTTACACCCTCTCATGACGGTCCAATTTTCTTCAAGTTCCTTCTTATGACATCTTATCCCCCTCCCCATTCGAGGACAACCTACTTTTGCTTTCCCCAAACGGATGATAAAAAAGCACAATCTTTGCCGATCTGTCATCCTTCATAAAAACCAGCCTAGCCATCTTAGCCTTTCAGTCATAATAAAACCCGGAAAGGGGGATTGATCCTTATATTTTTTTTTATATTTTCTTATGCATACATATATATATATATATATATATATATATATATATATTATATATATATATAATATATATATATATATATATATATATATATATATATATATATATATATATATATATATATATATATATATATATATATATATATATATATATATTATTATATATATAAATATCTTGTTATTATATATTATATATTTTTTATATTATTTATATGTTTTATTATCTATATATTATATTATTTACTTATTATTTGATATACAGTTAATCAAACGAGCATTTAAGTTTATCCTTAGACAATTCCTCTGTAAATTATTAACAAATAATCCTAACACGGGTTGACCTCTTCATACACTTAGGTCAGTCCAGGTGTTACGTCACACAAGTGTACCCTCCTGGAAATAGCTTCTCGGACGTCGTTTTCATAATTTAAATCCCGTGCTAAAGGGTTCCTATCATGGTTGCAGCCGTAGCTGCAACCTAGTAAAGAGCAAAAAACAGCCCACAGTAACCAAAAGTTAAAAACGCGCTTAGAAAAAAAGCCTAGTGATTAAAAAATTGCCACCTGACACTGATTCGGGAATGATAACAATTATTTCAATTCGTGTTATAAATAAAAGTTTATCACGAAAAGAAATTTATGGTCATTTCGAAAAAACCTGAAATCCCTCTAAAATGGCGTCAGATCAAAATGAAAAGTATGCCATTGGAATCAGAATATTCAAAAATCTTATTCAGGGAAATTACAGTCCCCAACCTTGAAAAACAAGAAAAATCACTTTTTTGTATGGGTAGATCTGTCTCCTGTTTTTTTTTTTTTTTTTTTTTTTTCTTCCAGGGCTAGCAGTTTACCAGAACATCATAGAGAGATGGTTAATGGCTAATTCAAAAGCCGTTTGTTACATCTAGTGGCTTTTCACAAATTTCACGATCTGCAAGTGCCATATGGCACAAAAAAGGCACATTCTGCGCCATTTCTCAAGGGGTTGGGCTACCGGGCTACAAAAACATCATAGACAGATGTTTAATTGCTCACATAAAAAGCTATTTCTCACATCGTTTTACGTTTTATATCGTTATACGTCTTATTTATAAAATTCCACCACATGCAACTGTCAAATGGCACTAAAAATGACACTATTGATGCCATGTCTCAAGTAGAAAAGCTAGGGACCAGTGGGCTGCCAGAACTTCTTAGGGAGATGTTTAATGGCTGGTTTGAAAGCTATTGCTCATATCTACGTGCTTTTAATCAGTTCTGCCATCTGTAAGTGCCAAATAGCACAAAAAAACTGCACCTTTTGTGCCACTTCTTAAGTTGAAAGGCTTCGAAGTATAAAACGGTACTACTGTAATAATTATGGTCCAAAACCCTTAACTGGAGATTTGCAAGAGACCCTTCCCGTATAATCCCCATCCCATCCCCCTTATTAAGTCTCATTAGTCCGTTGGGAGAATTTACGATGAACCCTTTAACACGGTCAGAACCAAAAGTTAAAAAACATGTTTAGAAAAGACTGCCTAGTGGAAACAAATTGCCATCTGACATTGATTGCGGAATGATAGCTATTATTTTGGTTCGTCTTAAAAGTAAAAGTTTATTGCAAAAAGAAATTTATGGTGATTTCGAAAGAAAAACCTGAAATCTCTCGAAAATGGCGTCAGAAGTTTGAAACTTAAAACGAACAAAAATTATTACTTCACAGTCTATCTAACATAGATCAATGAAACTAGTGCAAATAAATCAACTGGTAATACTTCCGCATGTTTGTAGGATTACAGAAAACTAGCGCTTTACTGAAAACACAAGACAATATAAGAGTTTTGGTAAAAGGGTAAAAATAAACATTTAAGGGCACTTTTAACAGTATAAAAGTAAATTATTTTTAGATTGTTGCTTTATTTATTTTTTTTTCGTTTAATTTGGCATCACTTCTGCACAATGAGATCAGTTTAATGATTGACTGTCGTCTTGGATCTGAAAAAGACACTTCATGATCATTTTGTAGACAAGTTCGAAGTGAAGGAATCTATTAGTATTAAGACTACAAACTCGCTTTAACATTTGTATCACAACTTGAAATTCTCCGTTTTATAGAGAGAAATAACTGGATCACCAGAGTCCATATTGTGGTTGATATGTTTCTTCATTTCGAGTAATACTAGGTGATATCAAGATGTTACCCGATAAATAAATCCATTATTGTTAGGCTGTTTATTGACTGTTAACTTATTTCCAGTAAAACGCTAGTTTTCTGTAATCCAACAAACATAGGGAAATATCACCAGTTGATTTATTTGCACTAGTTTTATTGATCTATGTTAGATAGACTGTGAAAAGTAATAATTTTTGTTCGTTTTAAGTTTTCAACTTCGCTCTTTACTTCCCTCAGAAAAACCTTCTTTTTTTTAAATTATTCTAATCAAACACCCCTTGTGTTTCAGGAGTCGTTCTTAAAAAATGGTGGCAAGCTGTCAAACTTAAGCGTAAAGTGCAAAGTATTGAGAAGGGGGCAATCCCTTCATATACAGAATAATTTTATTCATTTTGAGTTTTAATGTTGCTCCTTACTTTCAGCTGAAAACAAAACTTGTTTTTTAAATTTGATTTCTAATCGTGTTTCAAATACTGCCGGTAAATCTGGTTCGCCCTCCATGAGAAATTCCCTCCCCCTCAGGAGAAACTCCTCCGCGGAAAGTTCCTCCACGTAAAATACACCCTCCCGTAAAGTTTCTTCTGGACAATTCTATCCTCACTGAAAATTCCCCCACCCCCTCTGTAAAATTTCTTGCAGTCGATTCAGCCTGAAAAATTCTCCTTAGCATACTTTCATTTGAAAAACCCAAATCATTTTTCCATGGTATTTTCACCCGGAAATCCAAACACGCTGAAAAATTTCCCCGGAACATCTCCTTATATGGCCATCTTAGCCAAGTGGATCGATGCGCTGGATTCCGGATCCTTTGTCCGAGGGGACGAGGGTGTGATTTTATAAGCTCAGCCAGAGTCGACCCAGCTTTAAATGGGTACCTGGGAAAATCTGGGGAAGGTAAACAGGAAGGAAGTGCGAAAGCACAGGATGGTTGCGCCCAACCCCCCCATTGCACTTCCTGGCCTGAAGTGCCAAGAAATGGAGATCAGCACCGCCGGTAGGGACTGTAAAGTCCAATGCCGTGTTCTTTACTTTACATCTCCACATGCAAAATTGAGTTGGCAAAGAGAAAGTAAGACAAATGAACAAAATTTCGTCCAGGAATTCTGTCAAATTCCCCTGGAAGTTTACCTCCGGACATTTCCCTCACAAAGACGGAAAATTATCCCCATGAAACTAACACAACTTGCGATAATTAAGTAAATTACACTACTTTAGACTACGTTAGGGGGGGGAGGGGAGCTCCCTCGCCCCCAGATCCCGCCAATGGTATGTTAAGGGGATGTTGGAGAGGGATTGGTTACCACATCCTCTGAACTTTTTAGGCGCCCCCTCTGGTCACACTGCTGAAAATTTTGAAATTATTATATTTTTTCAAACTAGTCCAAAGGTCTAATAGCTATGTCTCAAGGGATACCATGCACCCCCCCCCCCCCCCACAGCACCGGAGGAAGGATTGTAAATTATGCAAATTCCCCATTGTTTACATGAAGGATTTAGCATTAGGAAAAAGGGAAAATGTTTGATTCTAGGTGTGTCCGAAAAGCCTAAGTGTATTAAGTTGAAACTTTGGAGAATGTTGAGTGATATTTTAAACCAAATCAAAAGGCACTATGTGCATCAGTTTATCAAAAAGGTGGATCTACAATATCTTAAGAAACGGTTATGGGCGGCCAGCCCTCCCTCCTATACTCTTTTCAACTGCCCTCCCTCAAAAAATTGACTCGATCAAGATTTATAAATAACCATATTGTTCGAAAAAGTCTAAAAAGGTCAAAATAACTGTGCCTATGGGGAATAACAACCGTCATTTAGGCAATTCTGAGCAACTTCGTTTTCCTTACAATTTTCGAATCAAATAGGAAAAAAAACGGTTTCAATTTCTTTATATTTTCTTTTGGTATTTTGGAAAATCATACCCCCCCCCGGTGCTATTTTTGAATTAAAAACATATTAGAGGAGAGATGAAAGTAGTTGTTTACAATCGATTCGCCGGTATTTTGGAAAAAAAAACTGTTGCTTCTGCAATTCTTGCATTTGTTCTTTAAAGAGTAAAAAATAATTTTCATTTTTAAATATTTTCTTGCTGAAAGTAGTGAAGTTTGCTATAGAGACTTGAATTTAAAAACAACTATGGACATCAAGGCTGGTTATAAGACCGGCTAGCGAAAAATAAACCGAATATCGAACAAAAAAGGCAAGTTATTTGAAAATGACCATGCTTTCATTTCCTAGTCTATTTATCTCAACGAACTGTCATAATTAGTGGGATTTCAGTTTACGATTTTGAAAGGTTTCTAGAACACTATTTGTTTCATGAGATTATTGATTTAGACAATAAAAAGCACAGTTTATATAATTACGTTCTTACTAGGTTGTTTGCTAGCTACCGCTGCAACCCGGAATCCAGTATGATCTTTCCCTATCTCACCCATTATAAAAACCCGGACCAAGGTGCGAGTGCTCCAGAGAACGTTTTTGCAGATAGAAACATAGGCGGCATCCAGATCTTTTCATGGGTAGACAAGTCAGACTGTGATCTAATCGGAAAACAAGTGGAAACCCGCTATTACGAATAATGCACTTTGTTGGAAACAATCGGAACAGACTAACCCGCTAATGCAGAAAGAAGTGGGAGAAGCTTTTGTTCGCACCGATAACGAAGACCAGAAATGATCTGCGATAAGCTTACTGGATAATTATATGAACAGTGATAAAAAGAGTAAAATTTGTAGGGTAAAATCATTAAAAAATCATGAGTGTGACATTTGATTTTGGTGCAAAAAAATATTAACCAGGAACAATTCCCGCTTGTTACCTAGATTCACTTTCCATGTTTAGCCGATTTTTGTCTTCTCGCAAAAATATCATGCCCGTGCCACATTCTAGTCACACTTGTCGATAAAATCAAAATTAGGCGCGACTACAGCGCCAATTAAGTTCCCGTTCGTGATTTCTCGGGTTGAGCATTGTTCAACTTTCAGGCATAAATTTTTGACTGACCAATCAGAGTCAACGTTTAGGCCTAAAGGCTAGGCACACCTAGCTGATTTTGGGAACCGATTTCCAAATCAGCGCCGATTTTAAAAGAAATCGGCGTCGACATGAGCTTGAAAATTTTTCTAGTTCTCGGCGCCGATTTACAAAATCAACACCAATTTTCATCGTGATCATCACAAAAAAAAATAGAGATACAAATAAATAGTCAGCCAGAGGTATCTGTGGTGAAAAGACCCACTACTGAGCTGAAAGCTAAACTGAGAACTAAGCTGAGATCAATCAAGCAACTATTAATAAAACTCCAGTTGACTATTTGTGTCCATGATTCTTTGTTTTGAAAAATCCCGTGCAATAAATTTTTCTGTTAACAAATTTTTCTTACCGCTATCGTTTGTCCACCGATGCTGAAATCGGTTCCCGAAATCAGCTACGTGTGCCTAGCCTTAAGCCATACTTTTTGAAACTAGAAAATATGGGAAACTTAGAACAACAGTTTTTCTATCTGGGAGAGGAATTTGACATAAGTTAAGAAAATTAGCATTTGTAGAGAAACAGAATTGGACACAAATTACTGTTGGAGCAAACTCTTTAAAACTTAACTTCTTGCAATTTTAACTTTTTGCTTTTTTTAAATACAAGTGTGACGCTAAAATCAAGAAAATTGCCATGTCGTTCATGATATTTGGCTTGCTTTATCGATAGATGTGACTATGATATGGCAAGGGCATCAGTCAGGCAGTTTTTGGCTACTTAAAATATTAAATGGGAAACTAACCTGGATAGCAAGCCCGCAAATTAGAAAAAAAAAGAATAACTAAAATCTAAAGTATCAAAGGCATTCAAAATCACTTTTTGCCCGCTTAACCCATTAGGTCCTACTTGATACTTGATGATACTTTCACATTGATACTTTTTTTTTTTGAATAACTAAATCTTAAAGTTCAAATGCATTCAAAATCACTTTTTGCCCGCTTAACCATTAGGTCCTACTGATACTTGATATACTTTCACTTGATTCATACTCGATAACCATAATTTTTTCTGAGATTTCTCTTTTAATTGTTTCAAAATTATGAAGATGTTCTATGATTTTCGCCAAATTACAACTTCTAAGCAGCATCACATTTTGTCAGTGTTGCCGCATTGAACCGTAAAAATAAATAAGTAAAACTAAGTAGCAAAATTTGACAATTCTTTTCGTCCTCCTAAATTCGAATATTAACCAGCCGTTGATTGCTAACGACAACAACACCTTCAAAGAAACACTAAACCTTTTTAATGTATTTGGTGCCATTTGTGATTAGCTTATTTTCGTTAATTCTTCACCCACAATTCTTTCCTTTTAATTTTGGCAACCACTACAAGCAAAAACTGCATAAGTGCATTAGAGGGCCTTTCGTTAGAATTGAAACGACGCCACTGCTAGCACGATCAGTGCAAGATGAGAAAAAATATTTTCTAGGTCTACGAAAAACAACGAGGAATTGTGGCACTTCGGCAGAATTCGCCGAAGCTGAAAAGCAAATCCACGGTGGTAGCACCATCTTGTTTCAAAAGACAGACATAGGCCTATTGTCCATGGATTTACGTATATAGGTAAGAACCGAGGATTTTGTTTCAGGGGAGGGGGAATCGGAAGACAGCGGCAATAATAAAAACAAATTTTATTTGTAAAAGAATTGCCTGTAAGTTCAAGAAAACTTAGGATTTAGGGGGAGTCTTAGTCCCCCTTCCCCATCCCATACGTTCCCACACGTACATATCGGTCTCTTGCGTATACAAAGCTGCGTGACTGTCGGATGAAAATTGTCTAAAAGGCTAAATTATTCCAAGATATTTATCTATAGGGCGAAGGGACCCTACCTAACCCTTCTGGCGAAAAATACCCAAATGTATATCCTGTACAGTAGCTGATATGTTAAACTCTGGGTTGTTTGGGTAATATTGCATTATTGCATCCGGGGGTGGAATTTAGCCATGGATGAATTGAGGTAAATCCGGTTATCTATAATTGAATGCCTTACAAGAACCTCCTTCCTCATTATCATCTCATTATTCTACCGTCGTGCTGGGTACAAATGAAGTTCTGTCTGTTCAATCGTTTTGTTCTTAAAAGCAACAAGTTTCTTGTCCATTTTTAAATATTAACCGCTGTTTCGTATATTAACAGTTGCGGCCCCCTCCCCTAGGTGAGTCGCCGTTCACAATTTTTCGTGAGCAAATGATAAGTAAGCCCTTTTATTGTACTTTTACATGACCCCTGACCCCCTCCCACATTTGGTCAATCGGGTCTCTAGGTTGCTGACAGTGACCAGTGACCAGTTCGGGGGAGCCCGAGGTTCCCGGGAAAATTTGACTTAAATAGGAAGCCTATGGTTTTAAAGTCAATCTTCCTAAGTGTCTTGAAGCTCATACCATGGACTAAAAACACTAGGGTCACCCAATTCCTATCATCTGGTGTACATCCCAGAACACCATGTGGGAGCTACGCAGTTCCGCCACACCGGGCAAAGTTTATGCCATTGCTTTGCAAACTTCCACTACGCTTGGCACGTGCCACCTGGTGTAGTCTACATGATTTAACAAAGTGGGCACCCCCTCGAAGAAACCCTTCTCGAGTTTCCCATGATATTAATGACTGTGAATAGGCACTACTCAGTGTTGTACCCAACTTTTATAATTTCAAAGTCACAGTTGTCTAGTTTCTTGCATAACTCAAAAAAAGTTTAACCTCAGAACTCATGCCCCCCGGCACCCGTAAAATACGTTCCCTCTGAATATTTAAGCCTAATTGAGCTTGCTTCATACCCAGCAAAAACAATAATTAAAATTCTAATCCTTAAAGAACCGACATAAAAAAAGCCCTTTGGATTAGTCTTATAGGTTCAATTATATCTGAAAAAAGTATTATTTTCAAAAATTTATGTTTTGATTGTTTCAAAATCATGAAGATTCTAGGACAGTAACATATTTTTGTCAGTGTTGCCACACCGAGCCGCGAAATTTGACAACGCTTTTCATCCGTAAGAATCTTACATTAAAAAATTTTTTAGTCCCCGAAAGGAGATATCTTCTGAGGAAACTCACACTTTCTAAGGCCCTTGGGTGTAATATGTTTTTGCTGATTTGTCACAAGGTTTTTAACTTTTTTTTATGTTGATGCCACTCATACCGCAAAAGCTGAATAATTGCACATGTAGGTTTCATTAAAGTTTGATTTCCTGATTTTCCCCAGTTTTTTTTTCTTTTTTTTTTCTTGTTTTACTTAATGATAATTGAAGTTATATTGAACTTGAGAAAATACTTCTTGTAAATAAGTCTAGAGAAGAGATTTCGAAGAAGTGAAGAAAAATCAATTTTTTTTTGAAAATATGTTATTTTTATTATTTTTGAAATTATATTTTTTTTTTGAAAATATTAGAAACAGAAACGTTCTGCGAATAGAATTGTATTTCCTGGTTTGTATCGCCAAGTAGTTAGTATGGAAAAAGGGCTCCCAAAGGTCTTATCTACCAACACTAGGGGGATCCACATTCTTTTTTTTAGTCATAATCTGAACACTTCAATCATAGTTTTTCATGGCAAGTTATATTTTTTCAATAATAATAAGAAGAAAATCTAAATTATAAATTCCATGGCGAGTTCTATTTAAAGTCGTTAGTTTAATGGGAGTGGCGACCAAGGCCGTATCCAAGGGCGGGGTGAGGGGGTTACCAAAAGCTGAATAATTGCATACCAAAAGCTGAATAATTGCATATGTAGATTTCATTAAAATTTGACTTCCTGATCCCCCCCCCATTTTTTTTTCTTTTTTTAAGGATAAATATGCCTGTTTTAGTAGAATCAAAATCATTTTATCCGAGCATTCCTTCCATAAGAAACATATATACCCCAGCGCATAACTTACAACGCCTGCCCCCACGTAATTCCGTCTCCTGACGATAAACGCGGAAAACCAGCTCTTACACGCCCTCTAAAATACGGTGTTTTTTCTGTTCTTTTTTTCAGGAAGTTTATACTGTTTTTTATAAGGACCAATTTTGAGAGAGTATCTGTAACAAAAAAAAAAAAAAAAAAAACAAAAAAATCTGAGAACAAAAAAAAAAAAAAAAAACAAAAAAAAAAAAACACAAAAAAAAAAAAAAAAAAAAAAAAAAAAAAAAAAAAATATTGAAATCAGAATTATAATTGTGTTATTTATCGTTGAATTTCTAAAGTATCAGGAAAAAAGTGTTATAATTTATTAATTATGGTGACCCATATGATTTTTAGTGCGTTTGCGATATCAATTGTTTTATACTGTGAAACTGATATTTGAAAGTTTTAACGTAATGCTTAATTTTACATTAAAATATAAGAAAATGTTTGAATCATTTCTTTGCTTTTTACTTAGTTTTATTTCAACGTAAGGCCAACATTCTTTTTTTTCTTTTTTCTTACAGGATTTATTTAATTGGTGCGTAATTTAATTTATTTAATTTAATTTATTTTAATTGGTGCGTAAAGTTTTAGGGATGAGCACCAAACTAAATTCATAAGCCGCGCAAAATCCTTCTCTCCGAGAAATTATTTTCGGGCAATTTCACCCTTGCTGTAAACTCCCCCCCCAGAAAATTTCTTGCAGACGATTCCGTCTGAAAAATTCTTCTTAGCACAATTTCATTTGAAAAAAGGCTTGTTTTTTCTGTGTAATTTCCAATCTTTTTTCAGATCATGGCGGAAATACCCCTATGCGGAAAAAATTTCTCGGAAATCTTAATGGAAAGTTTCTCACCGCGGAAATTTCTCAGACATCTTATGGAAATTTTTTCTCCCGCGGAAAATTTCCCAACGGAGAGAATTTTTCCTGGTGATGATTCCCCCATGGAGAATTTCTGCCGTGGACCCCTCCCCCCTAATTCTTCTTGGATAAAATGGTTTGATCCTACTTTTACCTTAACCAATTCAAACAATGAGATATAGTTTTAACCATCACTAGCAGGGGCGAGTGCAGGGGATTTTTTAGGGCCACGTGACCCCCCCCCCTTCACCACCAAAAGATTGAAAGTTTATATTAACTATAGGAGTGGTTGGAAGAAACATATAAAAGGGGGGAGTCAAGTTTTGTAGGTGCCCTCCCAAGAACAAATTCCAAATCCATCCATGGTCATTACTACTTTTACTGAGACTTTAAAATTGATTTACGGCATTAAGTTAAATAACACCCTTCTCCTCTAAATAAATTTTATTTGATTAAAAAAAGAAAAAGATTACGAATAATTTACGGAAGCGATAAACTCTTTTTTTTTTAGGACTCTCCAAGAAAATGGTAATGGTTTTTGGTGACATTTATTGAATTCATTTCCATGTTCATACTCATATCAGCCGATCTTTAAATCAGTGGATACTATTTTAATAGTCTTTTAAAAGGCATTTAATTTTATTGCATTAAAACACACTGGCTTGAAAGTCGGAAAACCACCGTTGATTCTATTTTGAATTAAAATAAAAGAACTCGTTTTTTCAACTGAAAGTAAGGAGCAACATTAAACCTTAAACGAAGGAAAATTATCACGTATATGAGGGGGGTTGCCCCCACCTCAATACCTCGCTCTTTACGCCATTTTTTCAGAACTTTTAAAAAAAGATTTCTGTTCTAATTAAGTGGCCATTGTGTATCAGGAATTGTTGTTAAAGAGTTAAGACAAAGTATCAATACTTTAGCGTAAAAGAGCGGGTTTATTGAGGAGGGAGCAGCCCCCTCATATACGGAATAATTTCTGCTCGTTTAAATTTTTAATGTTTGCTCCCTTACTTTCAGTAGAAAAATACAACGTTTTTGGAACTAATTTCTGATAGTTTTTCCAGGTGTCTACCTCCCCACTCCTAGAAAAAATACCCCCAGCAAAAAAAATCCTCAATGAAAAGTCTAAAGCCGCGTAAATCCTTCTCCCCGGGAATTTAATTTTCCGGGAAATTATTTTTAATTCCATCCTTGCTATAAAACTACCCAGAAAATTTTTCTTGCAGACGATTCTTAGCACAAAAATTCTCTTAGCACAATTCATTTGAAAACCAGGCTTATTTTTTTATATTTAAGTTCCAATATTTTTTCAGATCATGGTGGAAATATCCCTATGTGGAAAAATATTCTCGAGAATCTTAATGGAAAAGTTTCACCTCGGAATTTTCTCAGACATCTTAATGAAATTTTCTCCGGCGAGAAAATTTCTCCTGTGTGGGTGATGATTCCCCCATGGAGAATTTCTGCCGTGGACCCCTCCCTAAAAAATCCCCGAAGAATCCCAACGCCCTCTGAAAATTTTTTTGCCCCCCGAACATCTCCACATGTAAAATTACGTCACCAAAGAGAAAGTAACAAATAAAACGAATTTCTTCCATATATGAATTCTGACAAATTACCCCCACGTAAAATTTCTCCTGGTAATTTCACCCCGGAGAATTGCCTCCCAATGGAAATTATCCCCGTAGAAATAATCTTTGTCACAGAAAATTCTCTTCTTAAAATTTCTGTTTACTTCCCAATTACAAATACTATTTGTAAACAATGGAAAATTTCAAAAATTGCAGCCCTTCCCTAGGAGCTGTGTGTGGGAGGGGTCATGTAATCTCTGAAGGCATAGGTATTTGGATCTTTTAATGATGTTGAACAAAGTGGCTATCTGAAAACTTTTTGATCGGAAGACTTAGGGGAAAAAATGGCATGGAAGGCGGGCTAGCTGTTCTCAGCAATTTTTGGTTACTTAAAAAAGGCACTGAACTTAATTTTCGTTCAAAAAAAAAAAAAATGAGCAATCTCCATGATCTACTAGGATCACTGATTCGATACGATTACTCCCTGAGAGCAAAAAAAAAAAAAAAAAAAAAAAAAAAAAAAAAAAAAAAAAAAAAAAAAAAAAAAAAAAAAAAAAAAAAAACAACACACGCATCCATCTTTGCATCAGGTAAAATGCAAATTCAACATTTTCACCAATGGAGCTTGGAACTTCTACAGTGAAGTTTTCTGATATGCTGAATCTGATCTATCTTCTGATCTATTTGATGAAATCTATCACGCTCGCTACTGACAGGGTAAGATGAAACTTTACGAATCTTATATATTTCGGAATCAGCATAAAACAAAATTCTTTTCAACGTAGCTATTCCTACCAAAATTTTTTTTTTTTTTAGTTTTGGTTACTAAGGGGCGGAGTCGCTCCTTACTCACAGTAAATTACCGTTAACTGTTTGACAATTTCTCAAAATTTCCACAGATATAGGGAAAGGGAACGATGGCGAGAAATAGAGAGAGAGAGAGAGAGTAGATGAGAGAGAGAGGCGAGAGACGATGAGAGGAGAAGAGAGAGAGACGAGAGAGAGAGAGAGAGAGAGAGGAGAGAGAGACGGAGAGAGAGAGACGAGAGAGAGGAGAGGAGAGAGCCCCAGGAGAGAAGACGGAGAAAGAGAGGAGGAGAGGGACGAGAGAGACGAGAGAGCGAGAGGGGATGCAGAGGAGAGGGAGTGAGAGAGAGAGAGGGAGCAGGAGAGAGAGAGGAGAGAGAAAAAAAAGAGATAAAGAGCAGGAGAGAGGGAGAAATTAGGGTCGAGAGAGTAGAGAATTTTCCCAAGGTAACTCTTTTAAAAAAAAAGACATAGAATCCGAATGATTTAAGAAGACATGCACCCACGCGATAGGACATATGCATACATCATTTGTTATAGTACTATAAAAGGCCGGAAAAGGGGCGGGGGTCACTAGTTTTCAAACTCTTCAAGATTTGATGGTTGCAGTTGCCCATTATCTGTCCCGTAGACTGAGGCCTATGTGCCACCCTATGTTACACCCCTCCAGGAAGTTTTCCCTGTTTACCCTAAATAAATCTTTCTTTATGATATCCTCTTACCCCAACCACGAAAAACCTGGGCTTTCCATTTAGTCCTAGAAGGTTGGGCCGAAAAAATACAATCTCACAGCAATCCGTCATCCTTTAATCCCACGAACGTGCCCTAAGCCATCTCAACCTTTTTCTCTCATTATAGCCCTAGCAAGTCGGCGATTGAACAACACATTTTCGTTACAGCTTACTGTTTGAAATACGGTTAGTCAGTCGTGCGGGTGGGGGCAACAGTCGAGGTGGGGGTTGCGGGTGAGGGCGCGAGGGGGGGGGGGGGGGGGGAGGAGTGGACGGTTATGGGGGGGGCGGATGGGAGGGGTAGGTGGTATCCGGAACAACTCCGTAGGCCAATTCTTTGGAAACACATAGCAAATCCTTTCATTCCGATTTTGGAGCGGCCCATGCTTCAGAACGTGGGTGAAAACCAGCAACAAAAGAACGGTAAAAAAATGAGAGTTGAAAAAAATAACTTGGAAAAAAAAAACAGCAAAAATAAAAAAACAAAACAAAAAAAAACAACATATGGCAGGCGGCCAAAGAGGATTAAAAAGAGCAGCTTTCATTCGAAGATTGCAGTTTGTATTTGGGAAGCAAAACCCAATCGCTAACTGTTTTAATTCGTATGGACGAGGAAGAAGAAACGGTGCCAGATTTAAATAATTACCTTTTCTTTCTTTCAATTCACGCGCCAACGTGGTCAACAACTGACGAAAATTTGGTGTGGTTCCCCTAAAAACTTAACATATCTTAAATAATTAAAGTAAAATTTTCGGAAAAGGAAAATTTTGGTGTCCAGCTACGTTTATAAACAGACCTAAGATATGTCCAATGGGGGACAAAATCACTTTTTGTTTTTAATGCCTCTTTGGTATTTTTTAAAAGGTTTGTGCTGTTGTGTTTCCACGATATGGAAAAATCGAAGTTTAATTTACGCCACTTTTTGGTATATTACTGTGATCCTTGGCATTTTTGTGAGGGGTGAAAAACAAGAAGTAATATACAATGTTGGGGGGGGCAGCCGGCTTCCCCACTTACAACAACATTCCATCAAAGCGAATGCAGCATACTACAAAACGTGTTTCACATGAGCAGGTTTTTTGGTGAACAGTTTGTTGGATACCCAATTGAAATCTTAAACAAAGAGAAAATGATCATTGAATTAGGATTTTGAATTAGGCGTGTGAATTATCGCGCCACGCATGGCAAAAGGTGTTCGCCCATACGACAAAATATGGTCCCGTGGTGGCGCAAAGAGTTGCGCCGTTTGCGACACTCACGAATGCAGTGGCGGAATAGTTGGGTGTTCCATAGATGTACTTTCAGGTGGCGGAGATTGAGATACCCTTTAAAGTACCCGTTTGATGACTGCTTTGATGATTGCCACAGATGGCTGGGTTGCATTAATCATGTCCTTCATTAATTATGTGCACAATGAGAGCTGCATAGAAACTTGGTATAATTTACCAAAAAGGTATCCGTATAAGCTTCTCCTCAGTTTGCACGTATCCCAATCTTCTAGGAA
The DNA here is from genome assembly GCA_027921565.1 of Artemia sinica. Lineage (NCBI taxonomy): Eukaryota > Metazoa > Arthropoda > Branchiopoda > Anostraca > Artemiidae > Artemia > Artemia sinica. The sequence continues at coordinate 6,249,929 of CM051274.1, forward strand.
AGAGCTGAGAGATGATGAGTCAAACTTTTACTTCATTACATAATACTATGCAGCTTAAGTAGGTGAGATTATTTGTATTATCAATAATGAGATTATTTAATATAATATGTGAAATTATCTCTAGCATTAAAAATCAATTTAATGTCTAGTAATCCTATATTCTCAAATCTATACATAAAAAATCGAATGAACGTCTGGCTTCTGTCCTGTATGTATCCCAATGTCCTTTCTGTTATCCCATATGCTTACTACACTATTCATCTGTCGCCAAGAAACTTCCAAGAAATTGATGAGTACGCTCCTTGCGAAGATTTTAAGCATAAAATTTTTTCGCACTCCCCCAGGCCCTCTTTTCTACCTTTCGGCCCTGATGAAAGCGAGACTTATACAAAGAAAACTGACAGTCATCTAACAAACCCTCTAACCCTCCTGACATCTAACATATAACCCTCTGAATGTGATATTCAACAATGCTTTTCTAACTTAGAATACCAGCCGTTGTTTTACATGTGGGAAAAATTTTCTCCGTGAGAATTGGCGGGGTCGGGGGGAATTCTGCGAGTGGATTTCATAATAAAATAGATTTTAATACTATCTTTTTCAGACTCTTTGCATATGTAGATCAAAATAATTAATCCGGGAATTTATACAAAGGTAGGTCAGAGGAGACAACTTTATTCAATCTGAGATTCAATTATTTATGGAAAAGCCTGAACGTTTGAAAATACATCGATGTCAGTGTTTTAGCGGGGATTCGTTGCAGTGGTCTTGTCTTTCGATTTATGGACTGGATTCCCCAATGAAGATGAATCGTTGGGGATAATTGACACGTAGAGGGCATTTTTCAGTAGGGAGGGGGGTTTTCCAGGAGGAGAATGGTCGGCTGGGGAAGTTTTTTTCAAATACTTTTTAATTTAAACATGCCATCGTTATTATACGTGGGATGAATTCTCCGCATGAAGGAAAGATTTTTCGCGGGGAGTTTTTTCCCCTGGAAGGGGGGGGGGGGAATTTCCACAAGGAAGGCCATTTTTCTTTAATTTCCTTTCTTGTTAAGAAGTGCGCACAGCGCGACGGTAGCTAGTATTTAATAATGAAGTCTAAACATATCAAATGAAAATAAGT